>JARFJB010002398.1:0-57500 GCA_036346205.1 Vesta saturnalis | reverse complement strand
TCTTTAGTCTTAAAAAGATCATTAGGAGGTGATGCATACATTTTTTTTTAATTCATTTGATTCCAGGTTATAACCTTCTATTTAGTCTAAATAACTCGAGATTTTAAAATCATCAGAAAGAACTGAAATAAATACAGCATCCACATATTAATCTTTTATTAAAATAAGATTTACAATGTCTTCTTTGCATAAATGATTCTATTGGTTGTTATTAATGTTTCAGTATTGTTTTAACTAGTCACAAGTGTATTGCATGAAATATTTAATTAAGTAAAGGAAACTTTTTGATTTTACGGCACCAATAGAACCATTGTCATTGTGCACAAACTTAGATAACAAAGTTAATATGTAACATTTGAAGAACGGAATTCATTTTGGATAAAGAAAACACCAAATAAATCATTACAATGAACGAAATAAAAACCACTAAAATGTAGCTAATTTGGATTAATGTGTTCCTTATCCAGGTGCACCAGAAGGTAGGTAACAATAAGTAAAGCAAGGAATTATGGTACATAAATTGAGAATTTTGGAATATGCCAACATTGGAACAACAATGCTTAATACTGTGAAATACTTAAAGACACTTAATTGTTTGCCTAAAAGTATTTTTTTGTAGACAAACAGTGGCAAAGAAACATTGACAATTTTTTTACTTCCTTTACTATTTTGTATCAAAACATGTTAACATTTTATTTTGCTATCTACGATGTAATTAAAATATATTTAGTCTCTACAAGACTTGGTTTGCGATTCGAATATATAACATCGAACACGGATATGAACAACGAGTCTTTTATACAGACAGGGTCTGCGATAACCTGCCGATTATTTACAACACAGGTACTAAATAAACAACGATCATCGCGATCAGTATAGAATATATAAGAGCCGCAACAATAAAAAATCCAAGGCAGAGTAAAGTAGATCGGTTTAAAATCCTTAAGATATTTACCAGTAAATTGGTGCTTTTTGAAATACCCTGCCATTTAGAATGCACAAAATATACCACATATTTGTCGCTATATTGCTAATGATATTTTAAATTCGAAAATGATGTTATCAAAAATACATAAAAAATCATATGTGAAGATTTTAATGGGTGCTCACGTTTGACATTCATCTTCATTCGTTATGATTGTAACATTATCATTAAACATATCCTTTTAAAAGTTTCAAATTTTTGTAAACAAAGGAATCTATGATGGTGATAAAGGGTGATTACTATTAAATTGTCGCCTGCTATTTATTTAGTCAAACATATCAGAGGACCACGTAAAGGTGCTCAAAGAAAACAAAGAAAGATGGAACTACAGATATAAAGTCGCAGGACGGCCGACCTCACCGACACCTCACTGAATAAAAAGAAACGATTTGTAAATTATTTGATAAGAATCCGCCAATTTCGTCTCGAAATGTGTCAAAAAAAGTTAACAAACGTCTAAAAAATTAAAAAAGAAATGAGGTATTACTATATGTAAAGAGAATAAAGAGAACGGCGGACTAAATATAACCGTGCTGATAACGATAAGAAATGGTTCTTGTCTAATTATTGACCACGAAACTTATGTAAAAACCGGTTTCAAATCTATATCAGATAAACAAAATTACTCTTCTCTTAACGATTTAAGACTAGACGAATCTAAAAAAGTGGAATAATTTTCCAAGAAGCAGCTCGTATGAAGGCGGCAAGTCAGAAGCGCTCCTTTTGTGAGTATGGGATCCATTAATGTCTATATTTATATATCGAATGCTCGAAAAAAAGATTTCTACCATTCATAAATAAACACACTTCATCAATGTTGTTTTGCCCCGATTTGGCAAGTTGCCACTATCCAGAATCGAAAAGTACGGGACCAATAACAAAAGTAAATTACGGAAGACACAACAATCTACAAGTTCTATAGTAGATTTCAACCGGAAGTGGGTTAAGCGGACCAGTTTAATAACAGAGAGGAAACACAGGAAAGTACGTTGACTGCACAAGTGATACGCTTTATTAAAAAGTATTATTGTTACATAAGCTTTCAGCAAAATTTTTTATTTTTATAGCTATTTCAACAAGGGACAACTCAATAGTAATCACCTTTTAATTAGAATTACAGGCATTTATTTAATGTTTAAGCAGTCATAAACTATTTCCAAACCTGTATATGTTATAAAAAGGCTTGTAGAAAATTTTAGATATAAAGTCTTATTGAACCTAATCAGTTGTTAGAATATGAAATTTGCAATTCTATTACAATGTGGAAAGGTAACGTTTAAAAATAGGATAGAAAAGTTTTAGTGTTACCTAGACGTTAAATGGTGTTAAATGAACAAAGCGAACTGTTGTGAATAGCTTTTACTTAAATCATTTTCAAAGGTAAAGTAAGATTCTAAAGGAGTAAAGTACTATTAATTTCAGACAAGTGAATACTAGACAGTTTTTGGATCGAGTCATGTTGTCAAAGACTAGGGAGGCATAATATCCCTAAAGCAGTGGTGGCTCGTTAGTTATGAAAGAAGGTGGGTATAATTAATTTGAAAATACTACGTAACCACGAAAATACATTTGATAGAAAGAGAGAGATAGAACATGAAGGAACACCTGGGTCATGCTGCTATATACGTTTTTATTTGAGAAGGGAGGAATTTTGAAAATAGTTGTTCACTTTCAGTGCTGTGAAGCCAAAAACATCAATAACGTGTTTTTGCTTTTTGTTTCATTTTTTATTTAAAAAGAATTATTTTTTAAAAATTGCAGCATGTTAATATTTATAGATTGTTATACATGTTATTTCAATTTTTACAGATTGCACGTAGACATATACTTTGGTGCCAGAGAGTTAACAGTGATCTTATTTTCAAAACACTCTTTAAGGTACAGTTTCGTACATTTGTTTTAATGAATAAAATTTAAAATTTACATAATAAGATGTAATAATTATTTTAGTGTAAAAAATGGACTCAAAAACCCCTATAATGTCAATCTTAGTAAAATTATTTTTAAAAACGTCATTTTTAACAAAAGTCAGCCATATTGGATTAGCCATTTTCAACGTTTATTTTTTAACATAATATTCTTCTTTGGTGACCTCAAAAACCCTTACATTATTAATTTGAGCAAAATTACTTTTTAACTCGTTGACATATTTCAAATTCACCTTCAAAAAACGGTTTTTATTGTTAAAAAAAAAAAAGGGATTAGCGTACAAATCTTAGTTTACAACTTCTTTCTGTAAGGTATTTCGATGCAATTTCAAAAGATTTTACGCAAATTCATTATACAATTCAATGGTCTTAATTTTTAGTAATATTAATTCACATTACCATTTCTTTTTGGGCTATTGGAAAATGTAAAATATAATACAAGCTAAAATGTTTTAAGTTTTGATATATAAATACACACGCGGTACGCGCCGAAATCAATGTGAAGTATACTCTGTAAAGCCAAGAGGTTTACTGGCGTGGAGATGAGCAGTGTTGTGAGATCAAAATTCTGCATTTTCATGAGCACGATGTTTGAAATTCATGAGATTGATAAAAAAATTGACGAGACTATTCTTAATAAATATTTGATATTTAATTATTTATTATTTTTCCGTTTTTAAACCTTATATTGCCATACATACCATAATTTAGGGCGTCGTATATTAAATTAACCTTGACTTTTGCACACTGCGTTGTCAATTGGTATTGGTACTTTCATGTAAATTTTAAACCTGAATTAACATTAAAAGGGTTCTGAAGGAATCTATCCGAACCTAATCTAACGAAACTCAATTAATAAAACAATTATTTTAAGAAATACAATATTCTATTGGCAACACCACTACAAAAGTCAGGGTTATTTCAATATACGCTAATTTATAAAACTGTATTGGAGAAACTTTATTTAAAAAGTCAACAAAACAAATCTCCTTTAACATTTTAATATAAACACAATAAACGTCGTCTGCCATTCGAGTTCGAAAATTTAGTATTAGCGCATGCATATGCGCATCTCGCATCCTCCACTGAATTATCTAAAGTTAGTAAATTAAAGTACTTTTTCAGAGAATCGTTTATTAATGAGAATTATCATGCATTAATAGAGTATATTAATAAACTATTTAAATGAAGTTGATAGGAGGCTCTGCGTTGATTAGTATGAAACATCCAACAAGGAATGAGAACTGTCAGGCGTTCTGTACTTTCATTACGAGATGGCAGCCTGGTCGACATAAAATTTTCACTTTGGAAAAACAGGAAAGTTAAAGAAAGCGATTATCTGAAAAATATTATAACGAACATCTGTATTAATGGGCGATTAACGATCTCAACTTTTTTAACGCGTTCACTACGCTCACGCGTTAAAACATCTCGTCGTTAATAGCCTTCATTATTACACTTGATGGTTAAATAACTATTAATAAGATATGCTTGCTATATCATTTATTATCCGAGTGCGTAAAATTGTATTTGTTTAATTTGTAATGATGTTAAAACGCTAAGTACGAAAATCATGAGTGTTTATAGTTAAATCATTAGATCATGAGATGAAGAGCAAAATCATTGAAACTCATGTAAAATCATGAGATATCACAATACTAGAGATGAGCCACTTTGCTTGGTGCCCCAAATCGCCCGTATATGCGCGTATGACTAAGATAACCGTACTCACCGAAATTATACTCTGAATAGGTACACTCGATATCGTTCCCCGGAACATATTTTTGAGCGTTAGCATTCTGCGGAACGAAACTTTGAACTTTGATACCATCGTTATAAAAAAAACGTAAAAATAATAAAATCAAATGATGCACTGAATTAGATGCGAATTTATTTCTGTGTTTATCTTGATAGTTGGGTGGGCACGTGCCCTAGTGCCGTTTAGTACCAGCCGACAAATGCCCTAAAGACTTACTGCATTTTAAAAATTGTTAAATATTTTTATGTTTAACACGTTGAAGGACAGTGACGCTGTACGGCCTCAATCGAAATATTCACATTGTGACAGAACGCCGTACCGCGTCCATCCATATTGTGTTTATTATTGACACAACGCCGCACAGCGTTTTGATTTTCTACATGCAGCATGTTAATTTTGTTGTAACTGTCGTATTTGGTAGGAGTGATGCCTTACCAGTGTCATTCCTTAACGAGATGGACCGCCAAAAATCCCACCACTGCACTTGTTTTACTTACCCCACCCAAAGAAGGCAGAACGCTGTACGGCGCCGGTAAAGTCAGTACGACTTTTAGTATCCACAAGTGAGTGCCGAATTTGTAGTATTGCAATTTTACGCGCGAAAACCAAGAATTGCCAAACCACTTGTAATGAGGTAAGTTTGATGATAGATAAATAAATAATGCATGTAATAAGGGCAATGGTTAAAAGTTTAATGTAAAATATTGGTAACTAAACGCATTTGATATTTCTCGTGGACTCTGACCTTCACAAAGTCACGTACGTTATGGTTTCATATTTTTACAATTTTTTATTGCTTCAGATGGCTGATAAAAATATAAAGTATTCTTACGAATGTGAACAGCAATGGCTACAGGCACTCGCTGCGGAGTTACCTTCTAGTTCTATGAACCAAATAATTCTGAATCGGATGAATTAAATGGTAGTGACGTATCTGCTGCGAGTTCTTCAGAAGCAGAAGAAGAACTGCAATGTGAATCAGAGGTACCCATGCCACCTACTGGCTCAGAAGAAACTTCGGCTGGCTAGGGTTCTTATTCCCAATTTTAATTTTGATGACGGCAGTTCTGGACTCAAAATCAATTTGGAACCCGACACGACAACTGTGCAAATGTTTGAATTTTTATTTACGCCGGATATCTTACGGTTTGTAGTCGATTGTACAAATAATTATAACCAAATCTGTTGCAACACAAATAGACCAAAAACAAAATACAGTCGGTCAGCCAATTTTCGATCTATAACTGTTGAGGAGATGAAAGCTTTCTTTGGACTCTGTCTTCTTCAGGGACAAGTTGCAACGAGCAATATACGTAAATACTTTTCTTACACGGATCCACTTTACTATCACTCTATATTTCCTCACGTGATGTCCGCCAGAAGGTTCGAACAAATTTGGCGCTTTTTCTTCTGAACCAAATGCTAAAAGAGGAGAAAAAGTGCAACCACTTATAGATAAATTAATAAATCAATATCAAGCAATTTACACGCCTTCAAAAGAACTATCCATAGACGAATCTTTGTTACACTACCATGGGATAAAATTCTATGAATTAACGACATCAGACGGATACTTGTTGAATTTGGAAATGTGCACTGGCAATAAGGAACAGTCGAAACAAAACAACAAAAAAACAAAGGTCATGAAATATTTATGGATAATTTCTACAATAGTATTGAACTTTCCGAAAAACTGCTTGATAATAAAACACACACAAATGGCACTTTACGGTCTAATAGAAGACGCAATCCCAAATATCTAGTCAGGCCAGGAGAGCATTACTGGGCTCGATATAAACGAGTATATGTATCAAAGTGGAAGGACAAAAGGGACGTCTTAGTTTTGACCACACGAAATCATCCCTGTATGATAACAGTCAAAAATAGGTTCGGAAATGAAAAAAGAAAACCTGAAGAAGTAGCATCATATAATATGCATATGTCGGGGATAGATCGATGACCTCAACGTATTCTACATCCAGGAAAACTATTCGGTGGTACAAAAAAGTGATACTGTACTTTTTAGATGTCACCACTTGGAAAGCATTCTTTATTTACAAGAAATATTGCAAACGTGGTTCTTCCGAGTACCATTTAATTCATTTTAGAGATGAGCTGATCAGATCTCTTCTCAATTTACCTTCTAATTTAGAAGCAAAGGATTTAATACGGCAACAAGTACATGATAACACACAAGTAGAACCTAAAACAGTTCAACTTGGATCAAATGAAATGGCAAATTCGGTTATAGGACATTCACCTGAAAAAATTCCGGGTAATCCGGGACCTAACTCCAAAAAAATCAGTTTTTCAAAAATGTAGATTATGTACCAAAAAACAACAACGTAGAGAAACGAGTTTTCCCTGCAAAGGCTGTGTGTCAAAAACCACCTCTTTGTCCCAGATGTTTTGAAGAATGGCATCAACCGAATGCAAATTGAAACTTTTATGTGTCATTTATATACTTGTTTTTCTATTTTTTTAATTTATTTTGTTATTTGTTATTACTTATTTATTGTTAGCATGTGCAATAAATAATGTTTTCTTCTGTAAACATATATTTTTTATACGAAACTGCAACTATTATATACTTAGCGTACATGACGCAGATCGGCGTCCTGTCAATTCTTACAATACAGAATACTAAAAAATGACAGGACGTCTATCGGCGTCATTTTAATTTTTTAAAAAAACATGTAGGAGTTCTTTTTTTGTATTTTATACCCACTACATAAAATACATAGACGTTATCTGTCTAAAAATACAAAATAATACTACTGTCATACTACAAACGGTAGTCCAGTTCGGTATTGTCCTTCAACGTGTTAAGAGAAGTAATTTAACCGGATTTAGTACCAATAAAAAACGTGTTGTGTTTGAACACTACGTATCTTTAACAATACGTGTCTTCTACAATATATAATCCATGAAAATATAAACTTTCACGATTATCAGACATAATTAAAATACGTACCTTTGGGTAATTAAAACGTGTATTTTTTTTATTTTGTATAAATTTAAAAGTTTGGATAGCAATTACAGTTATCGTCCCCATAAGAATTACTTGAGATGTCAAAACAAATGTATGAAATATCAAACACAAATATAAGCCTGTTATTAATAGCTGACTTATATTTGCGTTTTAATAAGTTTATTTTGACATCTCAAGTATATCTTAAAAATATTACCATTTACTGTAGTTGCTATCGAATCGTTTAAATTTATATAAAAGATAAATAAAGAATACACAGTTTAATTATCCAAAAAATAAGTATTTTAATTTAGTACTTTAAAATTGTTCCTTGTGATCTGGAAGATGTGAATCATTGTAGTATATGTATAGGATACGTTGTGTTATTCAGTTGTACCGATCTAGCATTTACACGTGTATATGAGAAGTCCTAGCACTTGATTTTATGAAAAATTAGTTAAATTTCTCTATACCTCCAATTGTTGTCTAATATTCTTAAATACGGTTATTATAAGCTTTGGACAGAAATAATTCCAAGACCACAATTACAAGAGGGTCACGATAAAGAACCACTAATAAAAATTATTATTTAAAGGCCACTTATAGGTATAGGTATATTACATACCCAAACAAAGCCATGCATTGCATGCCCATATTAGTGGATCCCTTGTACAAGTTGTCCATACCTTATAACGCCATACCTATAGAATTTTCTAATTCCTAAATTAAAGATCAAAGGAAAAAGATAATGGTTGGGAACGTGTATGCACGGTATTAACTGTAATAATTTGCTGTATGGTCTATATTAAGAAAATATTGTTTATTTCAAAAACTTTGTTTTAATGCTTGTAAAAGAAATCCCTTAAAAATCGGGGACCTCTCAAAGCCCCACACCTCCGGGCTTCCGCACTGATTGATTCTCATTTATGTGTAGTATTAATAGTACTTTACCCCTCATAAGAATACATTTTGATTTTTTAACATGTTTTACAAATTATTGTCATAATTATGTTTATCTAAGTAAAAGGTATTGGTTTTGTATCATTAAAAGTTTAACAGAAACTCTTGGAATAATTTTGATATGATATAATTATCAGTCAATTTGGATTTTGCAGAGTCGTTGAAACTATATGGCAAAGTTCTAATTTTTTTAAAATAAGAGTTGCATGTTTTTAAATGTACCCATTTGTAAAAATTAACTAGAATAACGAGTTTGTTATTTCCTTAATTTACACTTTAACAGAAAAAATATTTTTGCAGGAAATAAAAATTTAAAAAACACTACATCATCCTTTTGCCACTGACTGGTCCATTAATTATTGTGCAACTTTAAACATATTGCTTTCATGCAAGGATCACATTCTGTGTACCAGTTTGGTTGAGTATTTTGTTTTAGGGTACACTTAATTGGATAAATATTTTACGAATTGTAACAAATTGTGCTTTTGCTTCTAAATGTGTGGGTTGGGCCATGCATTGATTAGTGTATAAAGATCTCATCCGATCTACATTACTCTAATAGAAAACGATGCTCATTAACAATTTCACACAAAAGGCGAACACTTAGTCTGCAATTTAAGGATTGTCCTGCAATCACACCAATTTATATGTACAACATAAATCACTTGTTCCCAATTGGTATAGGTTATTGTGATATCCACTTTTTCACATCAAATTATATCACCACAAAATTGATGTTGAAATTGCTGTTGTGATTGTCTTCAATTTCACGACCGTGTATTTACGCGCTAAAATCAAAGGATTCCCATTCAGAAAAACGTGATTCTTGTTTCTGAAGTTTTTGGGTAGCTTCTTTAAGGTACGAATCCTGGATTCGGTACATACCCGAATTAGCTTGGAACATTAACGTTTCTAAAATGCGCTCGTTCTTTATCGCCTTTGATGGAAGTACAACCTACAAAGAATTTATAAAATTATTTTTAATTAGCTTCGAATAATTACCTTAATCAGTTCTTGGGGAGAAATTCGATATAGTTTTAAGTCTCTAGCCAATCTCTCCATAATACATTTAAATTCTAATTTTGCATCTAATTTACTAGACGTTTTTGTGCGTATTTTATGTCTTGCCCAACTTAACATAGCTTCAAATTTTCGAACCTCGGGAACCTCTAAGTTTCTGTAAAATAGCTTAGTTAGTACGCTAAAATATAAATAACACTAATCTAAATAGGCTTACATTATTACTAATATACATTCTTGTATGAATTGAGTTCATGCTTTTACAATTACAAAATTTACTATTGGTTCACAAAAATTCAAATAAGCAAACATATTGTATCTTTGTAATCTTTTAATGTAATATTTACCTGCACATAATCATTTGTACCATTGATTCGCTAAGAGTTAAAAACTCAGCAGTCTGAAATAACGCGTACGCTCTTGTTTCCACAAAAGCTAATATCATATTCACTAATTCTGAGGCTGACGTATACCTCCAGTAATAATTTTCTAAAGAACACAACATACAGCATACCTAAAAATTTCAAAATAATACATATAATCCCTACTTTATGAGTAACTCACAACGTCTATCCTAAGAAATTGTTTAGCATGATGAAAACATGCCTGCAATAATTCAGGTAAATCGTAATGCTCCGCCGCGCAAATTAATCCAGGAATTGTGGCACATGTAAGAGGACATGATCCTGTATGCAAATAATCTAACAAAATGCGAAATGTTTCGGGATCAAATTCAATAATGGAAAATTCAGTTTGTGCGAGTTTTGCCCTATCTACTTTTTGTGCATCAGCGCAGACACTTAGTCTTGGAACAGGTAGTTGACCTACACTTGGTTTTTCTTTACCCTCCTTATCCTTACCATCTTTATCTGAAAGTTAAGAATACATGTGAACGATGGACAATCAAGTAATTTGTATACAGTGCAATTTTACAACTTCTGAAATAAAAAATTATATTCGATAAGGTTGTGGCATAAGTTAAAAGTCTTAAAATCAAAATGTTTAAGAAAACACTTACTGGAACAATCTTGACTGCTGGACCACTTTTTCTTATCATCCGCTGTTAATTGTTGCGTATTATGCTTTCTGATTGATTTTCCCCAACCAGCAGTTATAGTTCCCAGTCTTGAAAAGGCTCTTTTAACCATAGGTGAACTCGGAACACTTTTTGGGCGTGGAGATTCTATATCGGGTACTTGTAAAAAATTACTGCTTTTTGGTCGCGATTGCTGAGGACTTAATAACGTAGGAACTGGCCTAGCTAGAAGTTCCGCAACAGGAACCTGTGGTGACCCAAACCCCGTTTGAATACCATACAACATTTCTTGGAATACTCGACTTCTAACTCCTAATATTGCCCGAACTCCAATAAATTTAACCTAGAAATATACAATATGCGTTAAAAAAAAATGAACCATACATTGACAAAACCTTTTGTTTTGATTGTCCCACCATAAATACAACATCAAATAGCTGAGCGTTTTGCAAAATATTCTGTTCAGCGTTTAAAAATACTCTCGTAAAGTCTTTAGCTAATTGATCGTAATCTTCGAACTGATCTCTTACACTATCTAGTAACGGTGAAGATGGTCGCATATGACCAATAGGTCTCCATGAACCTAAAACGTATTTCATTAAGGAGCAGTTGCATAGAAGTTTTGCTTGTCGTTGAAATCAACTTTCGGGCAAATTAAAATGATTAGTTAAATAAAGCTCAGGAAGAATAATTACACCAATCAAATTAATCAATCTGGCCGTTGATTTGAACCGTCGGTTGTGCAGTTTTATACAACTGTGACTTAACTTCTGTAAAGCCAAATACTTTCTCACCTCTTCGATAAGGCTTCGGTATTTGACCAGTTTCAGCATGATTTTGTAAATTTGCAACTATATCTTCTAGCATTTGTGATCGTGTCCTTTCCTGCATTCGCGCAAATTTGGGAGCTGAGTAGCTTGCTCTTTCACCATTTACAATTTTTGTTAATAACCATTCTCTGAACATTGGACCTTTATCAAAAACGCTTTGTTCCCATAAATAAGGCTTATATGCTCCTACTTCATCTCTTGTTACTACAGATACTTCATAGCGGGTAGGTTTTCGTTTTATTCGTGGGGATGTTCGAACTGTAATATAAACGTAAAACTTGAATTTTCAAGTAAAACAGTTATCAAAACTTATGATACGTGATATTAATGGTGCAAACTTGGCGAAACACACAATTTTAAGAAATGTAGTTACAATTAGTATATTACGATATGAGTTTGTTGCAATGGATTTTGCAGGTACGCGACTAATGTTACCTTAGCTTTTTATTAATTTGCGCTTAATACCGTTTTATTTCTCAAGATGATGACTATTTTTCTGAGGTTTCAGTAACCGGTATCAGTCGTCTCTAGAGTTGCAGAAAACGGATAAGTTTGAAGGTTACTGGTGTCAAATTCTGCTTGAAGGATCTCAACGAGCCTTTGCAAGCATTAGACCAGTGTCAGTTTGTTAAGACACGTCCGCCTTTTTTGTATTGTCAATAGATTGCATGGTCATGAAAGGTGTCCACCTCCTATTTTTACCTGTAACGGCTGATCTCTACTATACGAAGTGATAAAGAAGAAAATACAAAAGCCCGTAAATGCTGCCTCAAGTGAAAACCAATGAAACCTGTTTAAATCAACTGCGGGATATGATAAACATAAACAACGACTTAGATAAAGAAAAGTCGATATCTTACGCAGGAGCAGTAGCTACTGACAATTTGACACTAGTAATATCTAAAAACCGAAACAAGTCGACACAAGGGACTCAAATACCCAGAAAAGTAACATAATAAATAAACGGGCACCTCATAAAATTATTGGAACGAATGTAACGGGGACCTTTGGGATATCTGCTGCACCAAAAAAAGTGTGGGCGTTTGTTTCATAAACTGATATGCTGAAGCATATGTAAAAAAAATTACAAACGACAATAATGCGGAATGTGTAAAATTAGAAGGAAAATGCAAGAACTCCTGCTTCCGAGTTGCAACCCATATAAAAAATGCAGAAATTCTTCTTGAACCCAACAACTGGCCCGAGCACGTTTGGGTAAGTCGGTATTTTTTTATTTTCTTGTATTTGAATAATATAAACTTTAATGTTATATGCATCAGTGAACACTGCCTTAGGGACAACGAAATATGTATTATTCAATGTGAAGAATGGTTCGTCGCCTAAGCATTTTGAAAATTAGTCTTTACTCTTGGAAGTGTAATGATACTTTTAAAAAACGAAACAGATTTTAAAATACTGTATGACTTAAATCACGTATCTGTGGAATATTATTTCGAATTTACTGCAACTTAACTCACTAAATTTAAAATCTGTGTATTTATAGAACACCGATTGGAATGTAAAATTTGGCATTAACGAAGCAAACACTAGTCGGTTATTTGACCGCATGTCTTCATAATATGGGTTTATTCAAACCATATTTACCCCCACAAGACAAGAAAGTTGTCGTGATAATATCTTCATTAATTTCGGCATATAAGATTATATTGCCTCTACAACAATTTGTGACATGTTTGATCATCACAGTCAACAAATCTAACTCCCAACCCCAATAAATAAGTGTGAGATCAAATATAACGCGTTCAGATCAATCACAGTAAACGGCTATAACGTTGTTCATAACATTTTAGAAGGAGTATCTTGGTATTTTCTTGATAAGCTTGCAACAAATGTACATCAAATTAATTAATTAATAATAATTTTTAATTACATACATCAAATTCTGTTTGCTGATGATACAACGTTACTGATGAAGGGTGATTGTCTTTAAACGGTCCTCCAGCAAGTTAACGAAATGAATCAAACGCGTCTGCATGGTTTGCTGAGAACAAATTATGCACCCATATAGAGAAAAAGTGATATTCACGCTTAAAACCAAAAATCTCTTTATAAAGACATTATGACGTTACCCTGCATATTTATTTTTGAATGTTTAATGTATGTAAAAGAATATTCACTTTTACAAAACAAAACGAAATCCATAACTACAATACAAGAGAACGCGGCAAAATGTGCAAAAAACAGTACAGGACATCTAAATCCCAAAATGGCCCAAACTATTTCGGTGTATTATTTTATAATACTTTACCAATAGGGATAAGAAATTTACCTATTTTAAAATATAAAACGAAGATACAGCATTTTCTGCTTCAGAACGCTTTCTTTTATACCAACGAATTTTTAAACTATGATCTTAAATTTGAACTGTCTGACGTATGCATTTGTATATTTACGTTATAGAATCTAGACGTTTCGATAACACTCACAGTTATCTGCGTCAGTAGTAAAATTATCTTTCAAAATTGTTGAAGATGTTGAAACAATTTTGTGAAATTTGAAACATAATTTTACTACTGACGAAGATAATTGTAAGTGCTCTCGAAACGTTTAGATTGTATAATTTAAATATACAAACACACCATAAAAAAACCAAAAAAGATATTTATTTTAATATGTGTAATCATGGTGAAAGCTTACATTTTCATAAGATATTCATTACATTTAGCAGGGCCGGCCCTAGACATTTTGGCGCTCCGGGCAAAACTTGAATTTGGCGCCCCCCTCTCCGTTTATTAAAGTAAATCGCATGCTCCCATAACATAAAGTCAAGAAAACGTTGAAAAAAATTAAATAAAAAAAAACATTTTATTGAAAACTCGATCATTAGGTAACAGGTATGTAACAGATAAGCAATTTACCACTAAGGTAAAATAAAATAACAAAAATTAAAATGAACTAATGCTTACTAATATCCTATAATATAAATGAATGCTAACTAACCAAAGTATTTAGAATGCCTTTTTTCTAACTTTTCTTTCGGCAAACTCACGAACCAGTGATTTCAAGTCTAATTTGTCACTAATTTGGTGTTCTATAGCTATCATTGCCAATCCATTGAGACGATTTTGCGTCTGCATCGTTCTGAGATAATTTTTTATTATTTTTAGTTTTGAAAAGCTTCTTTCCCCTGAAGCCACAGTGACTGGCAATGTAAGTAGGATTCTTAATGCTATACTGAGGTTTGGTGCAAGTTTAAGTGTAGCGATAAACTTGAGGACTTCAACGGGGGTTTCCTTTTTTGTTAATAATGACGAAACAATGCTTATTTCATCGGCCAGTTCCAGGGCGTTAAGATCGCTTGAATTTCCATCAGTTAAAACTACTTCCAAATCTTTGCAATAAGCCAGTAGCTCATTTCTGCGCATGTCTTTTAAACCAAAATATTATACAAAAAGCTGAAATAATTACTGTGAGTATTTAGCAAATTATATCTGGTTTCCAAGGCATTTATTGCTTGATCTACAGTGTGAAAGAAAAGTTCTATTTTATATTTTTGTTTGAGGTCTTGAACGGGTTCATCCGGGCCCTCATACAAAACGTTTCGTGTTTTGTTTCTGATACGATGACGTGGTGTGGTGGCTTCGAAATTAGCTTCCACGTCCACCTCTGAAGCAAGCTCGGTTGCTTCTAAAATGATGCTTTCAAAAGCTTCATCTGATCTCAGATTTTCAAAGAAGAGTTTACAGTTGTTAAGCGTATCAATAGCTTGTGATATATCAAAATGTACGGTTTGCAAAAGTTTGCTGATGGGATTAATGCGACTCAAAATTTTGTACCAAATCACAATAGAGCATATAAATTTGAACTGCTTCAAATTATTTAATAATCCGCTAGCCTCGTCTCTAATCATATTATCGATTTCTGGATCTTCATAAATACTGTACAAAGCATCGTAAATTGGTCCAATTTGAAATCGCAGAGCTTTTAATGAGTCTACTCGACTTTCCCATCGCGTATCACTTAATGGTTTTAGGGTATAACTATCAATATATTTAAGTAATATTGCCCAACGAAAAGTTGACGAAGCAAAAATGTATATAACTTTTGAACAATATTGAAGAAGTTTGCAGCCTCAAACGAGGATTTTGCCATATCGTTTACAACCAAGTTTAGCGAATGACTGCTGCATGGAACATAAAATGCTCTGGGGTTTATATTTCTGATTCTTGTTTGTACTCCCGATTTTCTCCTCTCATATTGGAACCATTGTCGTACCCTTGACCGCGCATGTTCTCTACTTTAAGCTCATTTTTTCTAGCTCTTCTACTAAAACCTCCGATAATTCCGCAGCTTTTGATCTCTCAATGGGTAGAAAACCCAAAAGTTTTCATTGATTATCACTTGAACTTCAGACTCTGATTCTTCTATGGAAACATATCTTGCCATAAATGTCATCTGTTCGACTTTACTTGCATCGGAGTACAGTCGAGAATCACAGAATAATACTTGGCCTTTTGAACTTGTTCAATGATGTGGCGCTTTATATTGTCATGCAACAAATCAATTATTTCATTTTGTATAGTTTTCCTAGATATGTAGCTTTGATTTCTTCTTTATTAAGAACCCTGCGAACGTGTTCCTCCATTTTGGATCAAACTCAGCCAATAACTGAATGAACTTCAAAAAGTTTCCATTATTGTGTTCATAGAGTTTATCTGTTGTTCCTCGAAAAGCTAGAGATCTCTCACCTAGCATTCTAACGACTGATATAATGCGTAAAAGAACTTCGGACCAGTGATTTATCTCAGAATCAATGAGCCTCTGAGAAACTGCATCTATTGTTTTACCCATTTTCAACCGTTGCTTTAATTCAAGCCATGATTTTAAACAATCAATATGCGTTTTACCATTTTCATGATGTGCTAAAGAGTCTCCTAAATGCTTCCAGTCTTTAAATACTCGATGGCCAAGAGCGCTAGTGCTAGATGGGGCAGCAAAAGTCGACATGGAAAACAATACAAGACGTTTTGAAATAAGGAATATACCATCCATTCTCTTAAAACTTGTTCTCCATTTTTAAGTGCTTTCTTGTAATATTTTGGTGAGAATCTTCTATGTTGATCATCATAAGGAAAATCAAAATTATACAAAGGTGCAGCTGGACCACGTTTAACCAAAAACTCTATCTGCTTCGCGCATGATTTCGGGCCATAATCCTGGGTCAGAAGAGATAATTGGGACTGTAGTCTCTTCTAAATGTTTTTCTGAGGTCTGCACAACTTGCAGTTTTTATTTTGGAACTGCACGGAACTGCATCACTACTCAACAAACTCGTTTGAGGTGAATTAACTAGCTCAGCAATGCTGACGTTTGCGTCAAAGGGGATTCATATCGGGAAAGTCAGTATCCAGGTGCATGTGCTGGGCGTTGTTTAAATGTTGATCGGTAGTGGGAGCGTTGAGACTACCCTCTTTCAAAAGTTCTGCAGGGCACCTGACTGTTTTTGAAGCTGTGTTTGCTTGTTCAATCTCCGCTTTTTAAATTGGCTTCCAGAGGGTTTTCTTAGCATCAGACATTTTGGTTTCTGAAACCAATTATCAATCCGTATAACATGTATATTAAAAAAATTAAGCAAACTAACAACATTTTCGTAAAGGAGAGTAAATAGGCTTTGATGTAAATTATAAAAATACAGAGTGTCCCATTAAAGTTTTTGCGAAATCGGCCTTTGAAAATCGTCAATTTTGTTTCTCCTATTTCAGGTAAATTTTAAAACTTGGCAACACTGTCAAAAAAATTTAAAAAATGATGAAGTTCTGTGAAAACCGCACATCGATACCATTTATCGTTTTCGAGTTATAAGCAGTTAAAATGTGTCAGTTTATAGATGGACACCCTGTATAATAAATTGGAATTTGGTATACATTTTAGGCAAGGCAACTAAAACTCAATATTAAGAGCAATTTAACCGATGACAATACCCACAGGGTGATGCCCCCCCTTGCTTACTGCAACGCTTCTAACCCCTAATAATTCGAAAAATAAAATCCTAATTCAATTTAGAAACTTTTATGTTTCCAGTGTTATTTAGGACAAATGTGCGGTTTTTGAGACACATTTAACAGTATACCTATAGAAAATTAAAATAATAGTAGAAAAACAGCGTAAAATGACCATGTTTTTGAACAGTTTTCAGCATTTATCTCGAAAACGGTACATTTGTCGTAAATAAAACCATAGACATAAAAGTTTCTAAATTGAATGAAGATTGAAAATTTTCCCAAAAAATGTATCACCCTGGGACTACTAATTCTAGTACTACTTGTACGCGATTTTGAAAATGAAAATTAAAAACTTACCTTCACAAAAGACAAACGCACTCACACTGGACAATTTGCAATTGCACAAGCACTTTTTAAAACTTTTGTACAATAATAAAAAAATATTTTATTTCGCACCGGCCGAAGTCTAGTAGCAAATAACGCATTGTTTTAACGGAAATCATAAACTCACGAATTCCTGTTTCCCTAATTATTTTAGGTAAAAACTCTACAGGAACTTTTCTTGAAAGAAGCGAATTCTGTGTCGGATGAATTAAAAATATTTTACAGCTTACACTAACTTCGAAAATTGCAAAAATTATGCACCATTCCTTCATAGCATCAGAACAGCAATGTTATGCCAGGATGACGTTACCTTTCAAAAGTACTATAAATATTCTCATATCGTCAGTCTATTAGTCATAACAATAGACTTAAAGAACGTCGTATATCGTTCCAGAAAGAATAGAAATTGTAAACATGTTTTATTCTGGCAATAGCACGCGCACAGTAAGTGCTGTATTTTGCACGAAATATCCAAACCGCACGATTCCAAACCATACTACAATTGGAAGAATTATTATCAAATAGTGGAACGGTGCTTCCTCTGCGTAAATGCGCCAAAATTTATGAAGCCAATATTCAAAGAAATGTGTTTGAAAATGAAAATCTACAAATGTATTAACTGCAGTTATTGAAAATCATGGTATAAGTTATCGAGAAATTGCAAACCAGTTTGGACATAATACAACCGCATTAAAAATTTTGGAAAAGAATAATTTCCATTCGTACAAACTTCAGCGTCATCAGGATTTGCGTGAGGGGGATTTTGAGAAACGAGCAGAGCGTTGTTATGAGATGCTGAAGAAGGCTAATCTAGACCCACAATTTTTAAAAAACATTTGTTTTACGGATGAGTGTACGTTTACGTTAAATAATCAACCAAACGTGCAAAATAATAGGATTTGGTCAACAAAAAGACCGATCTCAATATAGTCAAAAAATTAATGTTTGGGTAGGAATATTCCGGCAACATACTATTGAACCATTTTTTTATGGGAAAATCTAAACGGTTGGTTTTTGGATTTGCTGCAAAAGTAAATTGTACCGAGGAACAAGAAATTTGGTTTCAAATGTATATTTAGCCTGCTCACAACAGCCGAGAAGTTAAATACTTTATTAATAATTGTTTTAATAACTGTGTAATCGTACCAAATTGTGCACTTAAGTAGCCTCCAAGATTTGGAGATCTTGCCCCAAATGACTATGATCTCTGGGGACATTTAAAATCTAAAATTTTCACTTCTGAAAGGTTTGCAGATTTACAGGGTTTAAAGACACGCATCAGTGAAGCACGCTCGAAAATAACGCCTCGCATTCTTGCGAATGTTAGAAAAGAATTTTATAATAGATTAGTATATTGCTAGCGCAAAATTGTGGCTTATTTGAGCATTTGCTATAATTTTTGTAATTGTTAATTATTATTAATATTTAGTACCAGGATTTTCAACAACTACAGTTAATACATTACTAGTATTTTCATTTTTCAACACAATTCTTTGAATGTTGGGTTGATAATTTTGGTCACAATTACACAAAGGAAGCAAGGATCCGCTATTTCCAAATTTGATAGTAATTCTTCAAATAAATAGTTTTGATTAATTTTTCAGACAATTAACTCTACTTTATTTGTTAACTTGTTTCTTTCATTGATTATTTAGATGGTTTGACTTTTGAAAGATTGAGTCATTTTGACATTTCATTGCTGTGTCAATGCTGTATGCAGGAATGGTACACATTTTTTGGAATTTTTGAAATCAGCGTAAACTGTAAAATATTTTTAATAGTTTCATCTGATAGAGAATTCAATTCTTTACAGAAAAGTTTCTGTAGAGTTTTTACCTAAAATAATTTGGGAAGCAGGAATTCGAGAGTTTATGCTTTCCCATTGTATTTCCTAAGGTGCGTCCGACCATTCACTACCGGGTATATGTGTAACGAAATACTTATTTGTTTCATTATTTCAAAAAATATCAATTTTCGGGACGAGTCATAAACATAAAAATGTTTCTCCAGCCACTTTTATCTTTATATTCAGTCATTCACTTGCAGTTCTCTATGTTTTTGGGTATCCCTTATTTATGTCGCTATCAGTATCAGACATTAATAACACTAGTTTTATACAAAATGAGTATTATTCTATTTTTTAGTGGAAAAAAAATTTACCGTGTACTTTTCAATTAATATTCATTGGATTTTATCTCTACAAGTTTAATTCAAACGTGAAATAATGTGAAGGGAGATGGTGCCTCCGGCTACACCAAATATCGATACCTGTTCATAGAAGATATTCACTCAAAACAGATAAATAAACTCACAGTTGCTTAAAACGAAAGTAAAAAGCAAAATTATTTTAAATATCAATATTTATGACTGAAAACGTCGTTTGTGATGAACATGGGAAAATTAAAAAATTGTGTTTATTGGAGAAATGACATCCCATGAACGTCGTTCATACGAACTTGATATTTAGTGAAAGTCAAATTATTTTTTGTACAGTTGCCATGGAGACACCGAAGAATCCTGAAATCAGCCACTTTTGGTACGAAATACTGTCACAATATAGCGTCTTATTTACGTGGTTGGAAAAAAACTTATTTCTGATATCTTAAGACCTTTTTAATTTACTACACATCTGAAAAAACTTCTAATACTTGGTACTACTGAGACAAAGAAATCATGAGCTTACAAATGTTCAAAATCACATCATCCTTCTTCCCTTTGGCAGTTTAAAATAATGAACGATGCCGTACCAATAGGAATGATCACCAACGGCCACGTGGCGGAAACATTGAAAAACCAAATTTAGTTATAGAATAGACGTTTTTTATAAATCACTGTTAGAGGTTTTTTATTAATAATGGAGAGTAAAGACGAACCTATATGGTTACATTCTATTTAATTTAACATTTTTAATTTACAAAACCACAAAAACAGAAACCTACCTAAAAAATGAACAACAAAGTTGCTAAGTATACATTTCTGACTTCATACATATCAAGTTGTAGCGAATTTCATTAATGCATTTTATAATTTTGTGTAAAACACGAGAAGAAAGTGTTGTATCAACTCTCGGTGAATTAACACTCTCGCTAGGCTTGCGTGCCAAACTTTGAACTCAAGTTGAAAAAACAAGACATTCTTCTGTGGTTGCACAAATAACTATTTTCTAACATCTACTAAATCGGGATATTGTAACTCCTTAGGCGAGAACAAACACAAGTTTTAGATTCGGTCTTTAATCAATATTTTTACGTATCAACAATAAAGTCTATTCAGGTACATTTTTTAAGAACAATATTATAATTGACAAATGAATCTGATGTCATCAGTGTAAGGCTTGTTATCTTGTCAAGTACTAAATCCTATAGGTTCACGCGTAAAATTAATTTTTTATCAATAAATGCTTCTTCATTATCAGTGTCGTTACTTGGTAATGGTCGATTTTGTATGAATAAAAAAACTATAACGTAATAACCCATTTTTAGTTGTATTAAAATATACCGTAATTTATGTTCTTAGTTCATTTAGTTGTAAATATAAGAAAAAAGTTTTTAATTATTGAATTATAGAAATGTGGTAGGCAACTTAATTTGCATTTTGGTGTAGCTTAAGTGCATATCTTCTTAAAGGTTTATACTCCCACTTCTTTAAATTATTTTTTTCCTGCTCATATTTTCGCGCAACGCGTCATCATCCGACTTCCTAAGCGTCAATTTTTTTTTACTTCTTGTAGTACGCTGTTAGATGCAGGAAGCCATTTTTTTGGGTTTCTACCTAAATTTTTTAAAAGTGCCATTGATTTAACGGCAAGAAATGTTTAACGCCATTATATTAAAATCTAAAACATTTGATTTTTGTAGGCACTTTTATTACTTTTAGTTTTCTACTTTAATTATATTTTAAGTACGCATTAATTTTACTTTTACGTACGCTTTCATTTTATGATTGCAATTTTGCATTCAATGCTGATCTAAATTTTGATCACAATTTTTTATTTGAACGTTCAAAAAAATGCAATAAATATTGGATTCAAAATTTCATGAAGAAAAATTTATAAGAAGTAAAATTCCATTTTGGTGGTTTACAACGAACAGCTTTGTTATTTCGAGATATTGCGCAATATTGGTGCAAAGATGACATCACCTTTGGTTTACATTTCCGTAATCGTTTAGATACCAGAGGTTATTAAAAAGTTTGTGTACAAGAATTTTACGAACAGGTACTTATATCCATAATTTAGTAATCTAAGGCTATTACAATTAGTTTTTAAGATATATTTTATATAATTCTAATTTAAGTGTTAATAAACATAGTTTGTATATTTTTTTATTTTTTACATTTTGGTAAAATTCTTATTGTAAACCTCGGTTTGGTTATTCTGAGCATAATTAAAAAATAACTTGGCGTCCGAGAGCATTTTTATTATTTATGTTAAGTGGAAATAACAGCGTAAATTGTGGTAATTAAGCAAATCAAAAGAATGAACCACCCTACGTTAATCTACCGACTGGGACAAAAGCATTATTTTTGGTGAATCTCGAGTTAGTTTAACGATTTGTTATGAGAACATTTTTACACCCATTTATTTATACCCATTTATATTACATTATTATCTAATTATATACTGCCCTTCAGTATAATATTTGATCCCCATTGTTTCACAAAATTACTAACTTGGTAACTATAAAGTAATGTAATAAATATAAGAATAATAGGTAGTTTATTTGAGGGAAGCAGTAATATAAAACTACATACAAAATCAGTTTTGACAAAACACAATTTTAAGTAATTAAAAGGTCTCAGTTGCAGTCTACTACATACATATTAATTGAACAGTACATTAAGAATGCATCAAACTAATTACACTTCGTACAAACGTAGATGGGCATAATTCTAGAAAAGTAACTACCTTAAAGATAAATACTCTACCTCTAGCATGAGCGCGCGCAAAATCTTATACAAGTAGGATCAAAAGGTGGAGTAAAATGCCGAACATACGTATTAAGCTACATAATTTGTTAACTAATCATAACACTCCTTCCAAAAATGTATTAAATTTAACACCTATTGGCATTCTTTACATAGTGGATATTTATATTAAAAAGATAGCAGCGACTTTCACATGATGCGTCTTATGGATATAATTATTCGCAGTTATTACTGACTAAATAGCTACCGAAGCCGCAAGGAACCGGTCATTGTATCAATGGTGGCGAATCCGAAACTATACCACACGAATTCCATTTCAAAAACATGTTGTACATTCGGCGCCGACCTTGTCCAACAGTGCACCATAATTATATACCAAGCGATTTATTGCATTGTCGTAATCTTCCATAGTTAGTTTTCATAAATTTGCCAGAAACAATATCTCAGGTGAATATTCATTGGAACTATTAAATCGTTCATTAATTACACCAAATGAAAATCCAAATATGGGATGTAAAGTTCCTGCCGATAGTACAACGCGATCGCTTGGACAATTTGCACGATCGGTTCGATTGTTGACACCTTTAGGACAGCTTCACGTCAGCTTTCTTGGTCACCTCCTTCGACAATTCGTGAAATGTCTACGTAAGATTTTCACGGTGAGTTTGAAATACATTTTTAAAATCTACAATATGCTTCACAATAGTTGTCCATGTCAACTCCTTGAAGCACACTAGCAGCTGATTTCAGATGACTTGACAACTTTCACAAAAATTATATTTCATAGTTTCATCAGTTTTACAAAACAGTGGGATTTTGGCAACGTGTTTTCTTTGTCTCCTGATGTCTCAGATAAAGTCAATAATTGATTTGATCGTACCGCGTGAGTTTTTAACTACCGAAACTTTATTTAAATCATTTACAACAAGGTTGAGGGTATGTGACGCGGAATGGTAATACACGGCTTTAGGGAAATTGTAAACTCGCTTCTGAATACCAGCAATTTTTCCCAACCCTTGTACTGAATCCATCGTGCCCTTTGCTAAGACAATTTGACATGCCGATATCAAACTTACCTATCGACACCAAAACTGAAACAACTATGGTGGACTATGCAGCACCCGCATTGATCGGCATATCCACTCACGATTCATTCAACGATTTGTTTATATTGAGAAAATTGGACGCAACTTTTCATCTTATCGGTCCGTATTCCAGGATGCCGTATGCTCGGATTTGCCACAATGTGCGAGCGCCTATGATCTGTATTATATATTTACTTCTATTAGTTTCCTCAAAGGGAAAGTTATGTAAACACTTTTTCGCGTTTCATTTTTAATTTGATCTTATTGTAACATGAATATAGTTTAATTATAAAAATTTCCTAAAAAGAATTGTTTAATCACAAACTATACATTACATTACCTAGTCAATATTCGTTGTCAACAGGCTAAAGAACTTTGACGGCACAAAAAACAACGATGTATGATAAAAAAACCCACTTAATTAAATGAGAAAGACTATTAGTAGGATATATTTAATAGAATGACTGAAGAATGTGTTAGCTGTTAAGTGTTATTTGTTTGGCAGAAGATTCTCCAACTTCAGAACAAAATTTGGTTGAAAAAAGTTACAAGTCTTCTACTATTTCCAACAACAACAACGGCTTATTTCCCAAAATGAGCTTCACACTAACTACTAACTACTCAAATTCACACCTCTCTGTAATCTAATCATTATGACCAATGAATATACCATTGTACCCAACGAACTATGCAAATAATACAAAAATTAATAGTTATAAGAATATTCTTGTTTACATTAGATTATTGATCTGATCAGTAAGTATAATGTAATTGTTCAATGTTTAATTTTCTCCTTAATTAGATTCTTTCATATGAGTGGGAGGCGTAAACTATCATCACGTTTATTAAGAGTATAAGGCCGTTTTTATATTCCTATAGTTTATTCTCTAAGGGTCTATGAGACGTACTGTTTGCGATTGTACTTTTCTGTTATTTTGACCAATATATGTACATGCGCATTCATTACGTGGTGTTCCATACACTCTTTGACTTTCGCCAGAAATGTGTCTTTTGGATTACATAGCAGTTGTTGAATAACTTTTCATGGTTTAAAAATGGTAGGAAATTGATTTTTTGGAAAGTTTTTGGCATAATTATAATTATGATATATATAATTTGATATAAGATAGTATAACAAGATCTTTGGTTTCGTTTTGATAGAGATCTGCTTTTGTTCTATGGAACCTTTTGTTATTTATAATTTGATTCATTTACCAAATCGGATATCCATTTTGATGTAAAAGGCTTGATACGTATATCATTTCTTGTTTGTCAAGTGCGATTAGGCTCAACGCGTTGACGGTTGTAAAATAGTAAATAAGGGATAATCCTATTTTTTAAGTATCGTTAATTATAGTCTAGTTTTAAGTTGAAATTACGTCATTGAAAATTGGTACTTTGTAATTAAAATTAGTTCAGGAAACGTAGGTTGCAGATTTAAAACATTGGCGACGGTTTGTCTGGAGTCAGTTTGATAATTTATTTTAAAAAGACAAATGGTGTAGTTTTTATAATACGTTGGCTTAGAGTCGATTTTCCAACGTTTCTAGATGATGAAAACAGATCATGTTACATTGATATTTTTCTCGAGGCAATGACGTAATTTTATCACTTCGGTCCCAGAAACTCGATTTGAAGAAATTATCTTTTATGATTGGCTTAGCGCGCGATGTTACGAGTTGCGAAGTTTACGTTCTACGGGGGTTAATTGAAGTTTTCGTAGGGAGAGTCTTCCTGTTCACCATCTTTTGGGGATTTTTTGAAGAATGCTTAGCCACCCTGGGCACATTATTGTGATGTATCGATTGTCAGAAGTGATATTTTTACGGGTCCATCGAAGAGGAATTAGTGTTTAATGGTAGTGCACCTCCTCATTTTTGGATTATAATCACATTTTTTGCAGATTTCTGTTATAACCTAAGTTCAGTATATTCACTAGGTACATTCGCGCGCGCAGCTAATCCAACAAACGCACGAAATTGGTATATATAAACTCTCGCTTTAATCAAATTTGTGTATATAAAGGACAAATAATGTTTTGTAAATACATTAATGTGTAGATATGTTAAAGCAGGTGATACCGTGATTTAATCATCTGGTTTTGGTTCAAATATTTTCGTCACTAAATTTGTGTTGATATAAATTCAAAAATAAACGATTCATTGAAAGTTGCCGATTGCGCGTTGCTATTTGAGAAGCGGCATTTGGCGTTCCGCAGTACAAAGGAAAACGGGAGAACTCAGAGTGGCCAAGACATGTGAACATTTGTACAAATCAAGGTAATTACTTGCATTCATTTATTTTTTTTTTCTTTGCTCGTGATTTCAATAAAGTGATTATTTGGAATTTGTCAAGTGAATGAATACGCTTTCTTTAGTTTACAGTTTTGCTTAGGAGCCCTTCAGGCGATTAAATTAATTTTTATAAAGTGCTTTCATCCGTGTATGAACCATTTCATCTGTGCGTACGTCAATATTCCTTTTGGTGTTATTTGAAATTAAAATGTTTAACGTACATGATTTTGGGAATTTGAATCTTGCAAGAGGCATCCCGGTATAGGTAATAATAGGTGTTACTTAAAAAAGATATAGTTAATGTGTTTTTAACATCTGTATCAATTAGGATTGTTTATCTTAATTTACATCATTATCATAATATACGGATAGTGTTAAGGACTTGAGAGTATTATTTCATTACTGTAACATTATTGTACCTCCTACTTTGTTACTGCGTTATTATTATTTACGGAGTACCAGGTTTAAAAGATTAGGTATTTTGTTTACGTTCAAGTTACCGAGTAGTTTATTTATCTTATGGGAATTTTGATTCAGGCAACTTTACAGCGACAACGTTCAATTATTTATTATTATGTTAATAAAAGCTTTAACGTAACGATTGATGAGAATTTCTCCATTAGAACATTGGCTATTTTGAGTTTTTGTTGATATAATTTCATTTTAAGAGATAGTTTCGTAAGGTTGAACGCAACGTAAAAATAGAGTAAATAAGATCGTTCACCGATGAGCTGGTCTTTTAGTACCATCGTACCGGCTGTTAATTCACCGATTTACCTGGTTTGCGACAGAAGATAATCAAGTTTTTTCTGTTTGTTTGAAACTTAGCGGTGAACCATTTGCATTTAGGTATTATGACCCCTACATTGACATTTATAAATATTTTGGTAAATCCAACAGGGAAAGAACTGCGGGCAATATATATATATATATATATATATATATATATATATATATATATATATATATATATATATATATATATATACCTATTTACTTCTCGTAACACCTCAATGCGTTTTATATGTGACACCATAGAAAAAAATGTAATTTTGTTAAGTCTGGCGATCTAGGTGGCAACAACAGGAATGTTTGGCAAAAGTTGGAAAAATCATTTTGCAAAAAATACAATACAATCTATAAAATCACACATAATACCACCCCGGCCATTTACAATCCACAGTCGCTGCGAATTAACTAATCTTACTATTTTTGGACTTTTCATTGCATAATAGTGAAGATTATGACAGTTTGGGCTAACACTCTGAGTGAAAGTTGACTCGTCGGAGAATCATACCATTTTGGAAAAAGTTAGGAGTTATTCTTTCCATTTCCAACCTCCATTGGCAAAATGTTCTCCTAATCTCCAAATTAGGACTTAACAGTTCTTGAAGGAAGGATATACTGTAGTCATGATACTTGTTCCTCTTCAAAACTTTACTAACGGTATATCGGTTTCCTTGGATATTGCTGCCGAACTGGTAAAAGGCTCCGAAATTACAGATAAAGAAACATTCAATTGGTCTTCGTCGCTTGTCAACTTAGCCCTTCCACATTTTTCATAATTCACATTGCCTGCTCTAATAAACCTTTCTTTAAGTTTTTCTAAACTTCTAACTGAGGGTTGTCTTCTATCGGGATATTTTCGCGCATACATCCTCTGAGTTAGTAAATAATTTTGATCAGCAGATCCCATAACCAAAATAAGACTAGCAGAATCAAAAGGAATCTAACTATTGATAGTGCTAAACAAAACATCACAAAAGAAAAAAATGCCTTTGAAGACTATAAACATTAATGCAATCAAGAATACGCTATCTGTCCTCGATGCGAAGAACAATATAGCGAATCTTACGATACAGGCGATTGGATCAAGTGTACAAGATGTAAGTCCTGATGGCCCGAAGACTGCTCGAACTATCTGGGACAAAAACAATTTTATTGTGATTTGCGCAATTACGAGTTTTTCAAAAGCTTTGGTGTTGTGTGCCTTTTTCGTAGATGAGGCGCTTAGAGTACGCATCTGTTTCTTGTTTTTTTAAAGAGTTGTGTTTTTTGTTTGTTTTTTTTTTGGACTACGTTTTATTAGTTTTATTAGTATTAGTTAGCCCAGCCTTTCCGTACACATTTGTGACTTTTCTTTAATGTAAAAATAATTTTAATTGGACTGTATTTTTGTTAGTCAATAGAGTATATATTTGGTCGCTCCCTAATTTTTTTATTTATTTTAGTTTATTGCAGTTTGTTTAAAAAATAATATTAATTGCGTACTCTTAGGCGCCTCTACCTTACCAACGCAACATCAGAAAGTGCTAGATATAAAACCTAAGTGACATATTCCAGGTGTAGTGGTTCTCACGCTGGGCCCCATTTTGTGACCATTCTCACGTTGGGGATCGTTTTGTAACGGGCGTATTACCTGCGACTATTACTTTGTTTGCATACACCTGGCCACAAAGAGTAATATTTGAGTTCTTTTCAATCTTTCATAATTTCAAAATCATTGAGTAACAATTTTATATTGTTTTTATGAAAATGTGGTTTTAATTTATAAAGGTAACGTTCATTAACTAAACTTTACTTTTATTGTTATCACATTTCTGTTTGTGTAAATGAACTTTAATAATTGCTCAACAAATTCCTTTTTCCCTTTATCGGGACGCTTCAGCTAGCTCAATAATGTAATAAATGGTTATTGTTACCAAACTTATCATTTAAAATTATCCTCAATCTGATGTTATTATGTACTTGTATTTTGCAATTAATTGAATTTGCTCCCTTCAGTATTTACGTACTCAGTGTTTGTATAAGCTTTTTAAGATTTGTAACAGTCAATAATAAAAATGAATCAAAAGTTATAACATTTAATTAAGCCAAATTCTAAATGCAGACTGTTTTGTTTCCATTACATACATAAAAATCAAACCTATAATGTAAAATAATATTCTTAAAACTAACATCTAACAATAAAATCTTTATCAGAATTAAACGGATTGTTTCCCGTTTAATTTTGATGTTCAAATTCAATCTCAAAGAAAATCAAACACAATTTTTTTATTTATTCACACAATCAAAGGTTCCTACTTGTTACTTTCGTTGAAAGCTGATGACGTAACTATGCATTTCTTTGACAGGTGAAGAGGCCTCAAATAGATTATAGACTACTGGCGCCTTGCTCTCTTTGTTATATTCAACATCTTCTTTGGATCTTTGTTGGGGATGAATACAATTCTAATTTTCTTTCCACAATTTAATGATTTTTGTAAATAATTTCTTGATATATTTACACTATCTAAATTTTTACTTAATTTTTCAGTTTTAATTACAAACGGTGGGTGCGACAAAATGCAAGCGAGCTACGAACGGCTATGCTTTTAATTGTCAATGTTTTTTGGTTATCATATTTTATATATCGATCTGTTACACTGGATCGATTGCCTTATTTTACATTTATCACTCGCTATCGAAACATCAACTTAGAGCACTTTCAATACGCATTTAAAACGCGACTGTAAATTATTGCATAATCTTTTTTATTATCACCAACTTGACAATATTCACGCTTTAATTTGCTTTAGTTTTCTTTCTCACATTAATAAAGAAAATATCACTTACATTCTCTTAACACAATACTAACTGAATTTTCGTTATACTTTCATAATTTTAATTGCAGCGTAACTTAAACTGCAGCAATCGCTTTCTAACCGTTTGGTTACTTTCAACCAACTCTGATCGCTTACTTAATGTGACTGACTCACAGATACACGTCATTATGACAGCGTCTCTATTTGCTCCATTTTACAAAACGGTCATGACCCGCAAATTGCCACGTTTATTTAAAAGTTTTCCAATTTAGTATGTAAATACTCGTCGAAGTAAACTCAAGCTTTTCATGTTAACATGAATTACATCTACACATAAATAACCAACAACCATTTAATTTAACTAGCTTTATAGTAAAATTGTATTCTTCAATAAATACATATACATTAATTTTCTCCGAGAGTTACTTTTTAACACAAACAGCAAGAAAAAACTCAAGCGAGCGCTTATCTTACCAATTGAATGGAGAATTCAAAAATTATTATTTGAAAAAAAAAACCATTGGTGTACCATTTTTTTCTTTAAACGTATCAAAGTCAGTGCTCGTACGCACGTCACTATTACAGATAAAAATTATGTTTGTATTGAAAAACGCCTTTAGTAAATGCCACTAAGCACTAAATATCACTGAAATATCTCACGTAGTTTCGAAAATATTAATTAATTTCTATTTTTCCTTCGTGTTTTCGTAACGGACCATAACTATCATTAATTTTCTAAGTAGAATCACACCCAGTACATATACTTTAAAATAACTACCAGTGGCGCTCCAACTTTGACGAGTGCTGTCGTGCAAAAACAAAAACTGCGCCCCTTTACATTGTTAAACAAAATTAACAAACCGTGTTGTAAAATAGTAAATTTTTTTTTGTTTTAACTTTTATCTTGTACACAGTCAGCTTAGAATTTTTGAAGATAAAATCATACGAATACTTACCGAAAAGATCAAAACTGTTAATAGAAATGAATTAACATGGGATATTAGATAATGGATAAAATTATTTTTAAAATAACATTATACGTAATTTTAAATTTTTAAAATGTTATTCATAATTTAATAAAAGTTTTATTCATAAATGTATTAACGTTTCAATGCCTAACTCTTGAATTAAAGTAGACTCGATTGAAATGATAGCAAAATTTTTCAATCGTTCTTGTAGAACGTAAAGAGTTTTTAATTATTTTTAATTTGGAAAACAATATTTCCGCTGTAGTTATAAAAACTGGCATTATCAATAAAATGACACAAAAATGTTTGGGTAAGAATAATGTAAATTATTGGTTACAATGTAATTTAGGTTAGTAATTGGTGAATAAGTGACACTTTTCTCAAAATTCTGCAAAAACTGTAATTCTTGCATAAGTTTGATATAATATATCAAATTCATTTCGATTTGTATCATTTAATATATATATATATATATATATATATATATATATATATATATATATATTCTATTTAGATTTTCACAAGTATTAATGTTTAAATAAGACATTTTTCTTTAAAACTTGTGTAAATAAACGTACAATTAATTCAACGTTTCGGGAACGTCCTTTGTTCCCTTTGTCAAGAATTTATTTGACAATTACAGAAATTGAAATAAGGTAACTATTTTTAACAAGTACAGAATATGAAACAAGGTAACTAATTTAAATTTAATCTGGACGAGTGTGTTTGACTTCGGGTATTTGGTCGAGTACATGATGTAGAAGGTGCAGAAGTGGGGACGCCAGGAATAGTTGCAGCATGAGTGTTTGAAATTTCTGGAAGATTTGGAGTTGGTTGAAATGTAGAATCAACTTGTTTAATGACATTCTTCCAAATTTGTGGCATTTTAGAAGTGTCATCTCGTTTATTGAGGGCGTTTGGTCTTCTTTCAATTTCAACTGCTTCTCTAATAATTCTTTCTTGTAAGGTATATAGAGGTGCAATTAAACGGATATTGTTGGTATTAATTTGGTGTCCTGTATCTAAATGATGTGCAGCTAAAGACGATGAAGAATTGCGCTGCTTAATTGCTAGTTGGTGTTCATCGGCTCTCGCATATAATATTCTGTTAGTTTGTCCTATATAAGTTCTTCGACAGTTGTTGCACGGTATCTCATACACTCCTTGGCTTTCATTGGGAATTTTGTCTTTGTGGTTTCTTAAAAGTTGGGACAAAGTTGAATGTGGTTTGAATACCGGTCTGAAGTCCTTGATGATAAAAACTAACCGACAGAAACAAAAATTTGAACGTCTGTCTCATACATCGCAGTCAAATAATGTAGAACCGTTAAGGACAGTACACAATTTCAGTGACAAAGAATTTAATAATAATATTCTGAATGTTTTAGGAAAAGGGTTTAATTTTGCCATCACTCCTAAACGGATTCCCGTAGAAAACATCATCACCAACGTAGAATACGACTTAAAGGATACAGAATCTACGGCCGCTGACGAAATTAGGCTCAACGTAGCACACATTCTTCAGAACTGCAAACTTCCCAAACAAAATATCACCAAACAAGACCTCCAAATGTTAAACCAAATCAAAAATGACGACCAAATATTAATACTACCCGCTGACAAAGGAAACGCTACTGTCATTGTCAACTCTCAAGACTATCACCACAAGATGTCTGAACTGCTAACTTCTTCCGAATATAAGAAAAATCAGTGCAATCCTGCCACTTACATAGAAAAAACAACAAAATCTATCATTAATTCTACAAAATTAGACAAAAAAAACAGAACAGAAACTAATTCCAAGAGAGAAGAGTTCAAGAATCCCCAAAATATACGGACTCCCAAAAATACATAAGGAAAACTGGCAATTACGCCCTATCGTCAGTGCATTCAATTCTCCGACTCATGACCTTGCTCGTTATCTAGCAAAAGTCATTCAACCGATTTGTGAAAATGCTGTATCCTACATCAAAAACTCTTATGATTTTCTACACAAACTCAAAATTGTACCCTTGGCTCCAAATGACATTTTAGTTAGCTTCGACATAACGTCACTTTTCACCAAAATACCTATTGAAGACACGATGAAAATTCTAGAAGAAAAACACTCAATAAACCAAGACATACTCAAATTGATAAACCACTGCATGCACTCAACCTATTTTACATACAAAGGACAATTCTACAAGCAAATTCAAGGAACACCTATGGGCTCGCCACTCTCTCCAGATTTTGCGAATGTATACATGGAACATTTTGAAACCATTGCTTTAAATTCTGCAGATTTAAAACCTAAATGTTGGTTTCGTTATGTTGACGACACATTTGTAGTTTGGCCCCATGGAAAAGGAAACTTGAACTACTTTCTAGGACATATTAACAACATTCACGACAACATCAAATTTACTATGGAAGTTGAAGAAAATAATTCACTCCCTTTTTTGGACACCCGAATAACAAGACTTCCTAATGGTAAATTTACACACAAAGTTTATCGAAAACCAACACATACGAATAGATATTTGAACTCTCTCTCACATCACCATCCTGGTCAATTACGTAGCGTTATGAAATCCTTGATATACCGCTCTTACCACTTATCTGACCAAAATTTTAAAATGGAAGAGATGAAGACTATTAATAAAATACTAATTCAAAATGGATACAAAGATCAAGAAATATTAAAAATTACCAACCAAATAAAAAGACCAAGAAATAATAGCTTGTCAAACAATGAACGAAAGGTTCCTGTTGTTCTACCTTATATAAAGGGAATTCCAGACAGAATAGCAAAGAAATTTCCCAAAAACGACTTCAGACCGGTATTCAAACCACATTCAACTTTGTCCCAACTTTTAAGAAACCCCAAAGACAAAATTCCCAATGAAAGCCAAGGGGTGTATGAGATACCGTGCAACAACTGTCGAAGAACTTATATAGGACAAACTAACAGAATATTATATGCGAGAGCCGATGAACACCAACTAGCAATTAAGCAGCACAATCATTCATCGTCTTTAGCTGCACATCATTTAGATACAGGACACCAAATTAATACCAACAATATCCGTTTAATTGCACCTCTATATACCTTACAAGAAATAATTATTAGAGAAGCAGTTGAAATTGAAAGAAGACCAAACGCCCTCAATAAACGAGATGATGCTTCTAGAATGCCACAAATTTGGAAGAATGTCATTAAACAAGTTGATTCTACATTTCAACCAACTCCAAATCTTCCAGAAATTTCAAACACTTATGCTGCAACTATTCCTGGCGTCCCCACTTCTGCACCTTCTACATCATGTACTCGACCAACTACCCGAAGTCAAACACACTCGTCCAGATTAAATTTAAATTAGTTACCTTGTTTCATATTCTGTACTTGTTAAAAATAGTTACCTTATTTCAATTTCTGTAATTGTCAAATAAATTCTTGACAAAGGGAACAAAGGACGTTCCCGAAACGTTGAATTAATTGTACGTTTATTTACACAAGTTTTAAAGAAAAAATGTCTTATTTAAATATATATATATATATATATATATATATATATATATATATATATATATATATATATATGGTCTTTGTAGAACTCGAATATCTCTTTTAGTTTTTGAGATATTTGAAAAAAATTGAATTTTTTGATTTTATTTTTTATTTTTTTCTGACCTTATTTCAAGAGCTATGAAGAAAAGAAGAGCACATTTTCATTGCCACTTTTCTAGCTCTATTTAATGCTGTTATTCAATTTTTGATACAACGTTTCGTTTGTTAGCAACCAACATCAACTTTATTTTTTTAAATACACGAAAAAAATATTTTTGCATATTTAAATTCTCTCTTGATTCCGAATTCAACGATATATCACACTTTATATTTTTGATACGTTTCGGATGAGAAAATATAAAATGTAAAACATCGAAAACGTACAGTTAAAACTAATACTAGAAACATTAGCAAACTGTAAAATTATTATAAAATAATGTTTTCCCATTTTCTAATGCCTGTTGCGAATAAAATAATTCACAAGTATGTATTTAGTGAAAATACTATTAATTAAACAGTTAAAATATATCTTCCGTCGTATTGACGGTAATGAAAAAAAAGCCAATACTGTTTTATTAGCTGTAACGGAAAATCCAGAGGTTTCTGCTAGGAAAATTGAAGAGGCAACTGACATAGCCCATTCCACAGCTCATTATGTTCTAAAGAAGGAGAAAGTACATCCATATAAATTTAGAATTTGCCAAGGACTTCGTATTGGTTCATCGTCACCTTACTAGCTTCTTTTAATAAACCATTAAAACTGTTCAAATTTAATAAAAAATTTTAATTACATAAATAAAAAGTTTACCTCGAGTAGGATTTGAACCTACGATCTGTAGTTTGCTAGAGTACCGCGCGTATGCAGAACTGATGTAAATTTACATCAGTTCTACACACATAAAGACAAAATTTGCATCGATTGGGTCTTGAATCTCGATGGCGCAGATGGTTACCGCGGTATTCTAGCAAAGTACAGGTCGTAGGTTCAAATCCTACTCGAGGTAAACTTTTTATTTATGTATTTAATAAAATTTTAATTACATATTTACCTTTGAACTTATTCGTTCATAACAAAAACTTATAATAATTTAATATTAGTTAAGTTGCTTTGGTATGTGTGAATCCTTGCGATATTGCAGGCTCACATTCCATTAATATAAGTAATTTGATTGTAATTTCATTATGTTTAGAATTTACATCAGTTCTACATACATAAAGACAAAATTTACATCGATTGGGGCTTAAACCTTGATGGCGCAGTTGGTTAGCGCGGTACTCTAGCAAAGTACAGGTCGTAGGTTCAAATCCTACTCGAGGTAAACTTTTTATTTATGTATTTCATACATTTTTAATTACATATTTACCTTTGAACTTATGCGTTCATAACAAAAACTTATAATAATTTTTATTTATGTATTTAATAAAATTAATAATAATTTTTAATTGCATATTTACCTTTGAACTTTTTCGTTCATAACAAAACTTATAGTAAATTACAAATAATACATTTGACTTTGGGTCAACAAGGTTCAAACTATGGTTACAACAGAGTACAAAGAATGGTCTTGGATTGATATTTAAATTTTTTTTTGTAAACCATTATGCTTACTCTTCATGTTTGCCCCGTTGTCGTAGCCTTGACCGCGTAAATTAAAAATATCTAATCCATAATATTCTAACGTCGATAAAAAACAATTTGTTAAACCTTCACCGGTAACACCAGTAACAGAACAAAAAGTTCTGATACATTCTGAAATCTGTACTTGGTGGCTGACAATGGGTATACAGTCGAGGATGGTAGAAAAATATTTAGCGTTTTTCGCCATGTTATAATTTTAGATATAACGTTAATTCCCAATACAGTTATAACTTCATTTTGAATTTTGTCCCCAAGATAATGAGGCATATTTTTGTGCGCTTTCATTTAAGACCGGTTGACATGTTCAGGCATAATAGGATCGACTTTTGCGATCATTTCGATACATTTCAAAAAGATCCCATTATTTTTGTTCTAATCATTTACTAGTAGTACCTCGATAGGTTAAGTTCTGTTCAGCCAAAAATTGAACCGTATAAAAAATAATAATGGCATGCCAATATTTTGTTTCTTTGTTGAATATCTTTTGTGCCCCAGTATCTATAGTTTTATTCTTTTTTATTCGATTTAAAAGATCTGTCCATTGCTTCAAATTCTGGAAATGTAACTAACTTTTTTTGTGGTAACTTAAATGTTCCAGTCCTAGTCGGCTGCTGATGATGATAGCGTAGCTAATGAAATGCGTTCGGTGTTTTTTAATTTTGTGTGGTGCATTTTGTTTGTTAAATGTTCACTTAAATGATGTCAATCATTAAACCCATTATCGTTACTTAATTTTATGGTTGTCGCAGAATTTGCAACATTTACCATAAAAACAATATACAGAATTCCTTTCTTTAGCTTATAACAACCATTCTCGTTTAACACGTTGAGTGCCACCATGTACAAAAAAAAATCGGACCGCTAGGCCAGATTTTTTGTTGTTGAATTACTAAAAAATAAGTTTATATATATTACTTAAGCCATTTGCAGGTTAAATTATGCAAAAATTTGTTAATTGAAGCAAAAATAAAAAATGGTGACACGTTGGTCTCATGGATCCACGAAGTTCTGATTTAGCCATATCGGCCAATGTGTCACTATGATCATTTGCAAGTCTTGACTTGATGCTTCGCTTGCGCTACAATTTGTTGAATGTTACATTTAGTAGTTATTGAAACTGCGACTCGTGAAGATGTCTACATATGAGAAAGAACATGAAAAAGTACGGCGTTTGTGGCAAGAATATCTTTCTGATGAAGACGACGAAAAAGTTTATGAGCCCGACGCTACGTCAGAAGAATTTGAACCCGACGAAGACTCGGATTCCGATTCATCAGATTATAGTCGGCCATCTAAAAAAAAAGAAAAAAAATTCAACGACTAAAATGAGTGAAAGTTCACAAAATGACGACCCTGGACCATCAACATCGACAGGAGATACAACAAATTTGCGATCAACCTAAAAGGAGCAACATATAAATGAAACAATTGAAAATGTAATTCAACAAATGCGGAGTATATCATCAAGTGAAGATGAAGAGGAACAACATGGCAATAATTGTGAATATCAGTGGCAAAAAGTGTCCGGTGTTAATTTAAAAAAAATTAATTTCAATGAAGAACGTACTGGTTTTCGAGCAGAGTTGTACGAAAGAATGTTTAACAAAACCCCTTATGATTTTTACAAGTTGTTTATAAACGACGAAATCATAAACCTAATGGTAAATATTCATTTCGTTCTTTGTTTTTTTAATTTATTTGTTTGTAATTTTAGGTAACTGAAACTAATTGTTATGCTGATCAACGTATTGCTAAAAACGTGTACCCTAATGCTCGTATAAAAGTCTGGAAACCAACTAATACTGAGGAAATAGAAAAATTCCTTGGAACTATCCTTTGGATGGGCTTATGCCCTTTTCCTCAATTACAAAACTATTGGTCGAAGGACAAAATATATAACAATTATATACGAAATATCTTGCCTCGTAACAGGTTCCAACTGTTATTACAAATGTTGCACTTTAGTGATAACAGTATTTTATCAGATGACAGGTTGCAAAAAATCAGACCTCTTTTGGAAAAATTGAAATCTACATTTCAGGATCCAATTACGCCTTCCGAGAATGTGTGCATCGATGAAACTTTGATTCCGTTTCGAGGTCGATTACAATTTTTACAGTATACAACGTGTCCCAGATAACATTTCCAGCATGGGGATCTCGCTTATTATAAAAGATACAGATTTGGTTAAATTAGATGAATTACTCCTAAGGATTAGTGAAATTATAGGACACTCTCCAATTTCCAAATTTCCATGTATTTTAAGACTTATGGCAAGAAAAAGAAAAATGTCAAATTTCTTTTTCTTGTAATATCTTTTTTGTTATATTAGACATATAAATTTTATTTGCACTTTCTTAAGATATTTTTTATGCAGAATTTGGATTTTTTTTGCACTTTTTATTTTTTAGTTTCAACCCCTAAATTAAATTTTTCTTATGGAACGACAAGTCGGCTTTGAAATAATTGATCGTGTTTTTTTATCCTCTTTACAATGATATAGCACATGTACTATCTATTTTTAAAAACAACAAAGAAAATTTAAAAAAATGTATTTTATTAAAGACTCTAACAATAAGTAGGCCGTGAAACATGAGAAAACGACAAATAATAGATAACAACAAGAGTTAAGCACGTAATAGTATTGGAGATAATTATCCAATTACAAAAGATGTTCAAACAATTGACCATTCCGTTCTAAACATAATTGTGCCCTGTGTAGTGTCGACGTAATTGCTCTGCGTAGTTTTTGGCGTTTAATGCTACCAAATGCTGCAAGAACAGCTTCACGAAGATTTTCGGCATTCTCAAATGTTTGCACGTACACTCGATTTTTTACGTAGCCCCAAAGGAAAAAGTCCAAGGGCGTTAAGTCTGGAGATCTGGGTGGCCATAAAATCGGGCCCTCGATTACCAATCCATGAATTTGGAAACCGATTATTAAGATATTCGCTGATGATGTTTGAATTGTGGGGTGGGGCGCCATTTTGTTGGAAGCAGATATTAATATTCTCAATCAATGGTAAATCATCAAGTTTATTTTCTAAATCAGTTTGTAGTAAATTCAAATACCTTTCACTATTTAATGTTTCGTTAAAAAATATGGGCCCAATAAGTTTAGCGCCTAAAATGCCACACCAGACGTTAAAACCAAATCTCACTTGATGGCGACTTTCCTTAACAACGTGAGGATTTTCACGGTCCCAAAAGTGAACATTGTGTCGATTGAAAAGGTCATTATTTGTAAATCTGCTTTCGTCAGACCACAAAATCGTAGCTGGAAAATTATCGTTATTCTCACATTGATTAACATATCATTGGCAAAATTGTAATCTTCTCCCCTGATCTCCATCTCTAAATCCCTGCAGAATGGTGTACTTATACGGATGATACCTGTGACGTTTTAAAATTCTTTGTGATGTAGTTTTCGAAATACCAGTGTTGTGTTCAATTTCTCTAACAGATGTTGAAGGATTTTCAATAACTGATTGTAATACATTTAGTTCTGCATCTTCATTCCGTAATTTCGGATTTCTAGTAGGTTTTGAAAATGAACCATATTCTTTTAAATTAATTACCAAAATATTCTCGAACGAATTATTTTTATTTGACATTAAATTCTATTGTGTTTTTATGTTTCACGGCCTGCTTATTCTTAGAGTCTTTAATAAAATACATTTTTTTTTAATTTTCTTTGTTGTTTTTAAAAATAGATAGTACATGTGCTATATCATTGTAAAGAGGATAAAAAACACGATCAATTATTTCAAAGCCGACTTGTCGTTCCATAAGAGAAATTTAATTTAGGGGTTGAAACTAAAAAATAGAAAGTACAAATAAAAATCCAAATTGATATTTACATTCTGCATAAACAATATCTTAAGAAAATAAATTGATATAAAATTGATAAAATTGATATGTCTAATATAACAAAAAAGAGAACTAGGAAAATTCACCGCCAACAATTCACCGACAGCAATTCACCGACAACAATTCACCGAAAGTAAATTCACCGCCACAACAATTCACCGAAACAACAATTCACCGAAACCAACATTCACCGGAAAAAAAATTATTATTTAACAAATTAGTGAAAAGTAACTTATCTATAATCACCAGATAGTACTTGGGTAAATATGCTTACCTATTTATATTATTTTTCACTAATATTAAACAAAATTAATGACTTACCGTGGTTTGCTATGATCATAGAATACTTTATTTAAGTTTAAGTATGGTTAGAATTACGGTGCAAAGCCATTATTGTATGTTCTTTTAATAGGGATCTATTAAAGGTAATTATTTGACTAATTAGTGAACAAAACTAAATGAGTTATGATAATGTACTTTTCATAGGAATTAATTAAAGGTAAATCAAAATCGAATAACAGGAGGTAAGTTATTTAACTAATTAGAAAAAAATTAGTGTTACGTAATATATTTTGTTAAGATTCTATTGAAGATAATTAAAATACAATGAATTATTTTATATGAGTGCATGAATTTTATCTTCGGTAATGTTGATTTCTAGATTTTTGTCGGTGAATTGCAAATCGGTGTTCGTGAATTTTCCGAACAAAAAGGATATTACAAGAAAAGAAATTTGATTTTCTTATTCTTGCCATAATCTTAAAATAAATGGAAATTTGAAATTGGAATGTATTTAAGTTATACCTAGAAAAAGGCTACACCTACAATTTTAGTGTGTATTGTGGCAAATCAAAAAATGAAGACATGTCAGTTCCATCCAAAATTGTTTTAGATCTGCTTGGTAATCTTCTCGATAAAGGCCGCACCGTTTATACGGATAACTGGTATACGTCCGTCAGTTTAGCTACTGAGTTACTAAAACGTAATACATATTTGGTTGGAACTTTGCGTGTAAATCGAAAATATAATCCACAATCCGTCACTCAGAGTAAACTAAAAAGGGGAGAATTGGTTGCTGCTGAATGCAAAGAAGGAGTTGTACTAAAATGGCGAGACAAGCACGAAGTGCTTTGCCTAAGTACTAAACATACCGATGAAATGGTAAATGTACCAAAAAGAGGCCAAGCAGTTTTGAAACCTAGGATTATTGTGGAATATAATAAGTGTAAAGCATTTATCGATCTATCGGACCAGATAAAGGCTTATAACACATCTTTACGGCGGAGCCTGAAATGGTACCGAAAATTAGCGTTAGAGCTTTTGACTGTAACATCTCTAGTAAATGCCCATTCAGCACATCAAGAATACATAAACTGAAATGAAATGAAAATACAAAGACAGACGTACGATGCACATCTGATGTAGCACTTGAAGAACCAGCTCATGTACTCAAAGATGTTGGGACAGCTACCAGAAGACGTTGTACGATATGCTATGGAAAGATGTCTAAGGAGGTTGGATCCAAGGAAGCAGGAAGAAAAACGCCTCAAAGTTCCCTAAAATGTGGAGAATGTGACAAACATTATTGTCTTTCCTGTTTTTTTGAAGTACATAAAGCGGTAAAAATATAAGATTTATTGTACAATATTTTTAGTTTAATTTTAACTTTTTCATGCTTTAAACGAATGTTAAAAGAAGTAATTTCATTTGTTTGTATTTAAAATATATACCTGTATATCATTAAAAATTTTAACCAAAAGGTCCTTTTATGAAAGAAATATTTCTCCGGATCAATTTGCTGTTGTGGTGACACGTAGGTCTCGTACGAACAGGCCAAATATAGCGAACGGATCGACAGGCCACGCTTTTCACGTTGGCATTGATTTCACTGTAAAGCATGAGACACACGCGGCTTCATACAGCAAAATGTTTCGGCAATTCACTTGAGTCCAGGTTGGTCTCATGCAGCACATAAGTCCGAAACATGTATGAGACCACGTTGGTCTCATTTGGCACTCCACGTGTTAACTTTTTCTTTGTTATGTAAAATTCTAGTAAAATACGTGTCAGAAAACTTACGTTCTGATTTGTCTTTAGGGTAAATTTGATTTTTAATATGATAATGACCTGGTCCATTATCTACTAATAATTGAACATGATGGGGAAATAAACTTTTGACCATAACCCTGGATCCTCAGAAAGTGGCAAACACTTCTCTTCACCGTCGTCAAGTTTACAGTTTTTGCTAGAAGTTGATTGGAGCTGAATATTGACACTGCCTTCAAATTCTTTCCTTCATCAGTAGTTGAGCATACTGTAGGAAACAAGAAATCGGACACTTGGTTGAGTTTCTAATCCTGCCGTTGGTGTAGACAAAAAGTCTTTGTTTTATTGAGAAATGGTTGGTTTTTGAAAAAGCGTTGTTATTTTTGCATTAGTTTTTTCTAAATTTTCTTCTCGTTTGCGTTTGCTTAATAAGCTTTCATATCCGGAAAGTTTCTTTTTCCTTTCTTCCTCTTTAGACATTTATGTATAAATTCAAATTAATTCGCTTCATATTTTATTAATTGCAAAAATATTTCAACCGTGAAAATTAATAAAAAAGAAAACAGTTTAAATTTTTAAATATTCCTGAGGTTGCGGCAAAATTAGTTTCTTTAAAACAAGATGGGTAACAATTAATTTAGTGCCTAAATTTGAAAAAAAAATAATTATAATCAGTTACATCTCCACTAATTGATAACAAAACTTATTTAACTTACCTTAGAAGCTTTTAAGTAATCAATTCGAACTAATAACTAACTAAGTAATAACGATTAAACGAACACAAAATTTACTAGGTAAATAAATATCACTATTAAAATTATTTCAACATAACTATTTATCACACGGTATGATAATATAATAAATATAAAACAAATCTATCAAGTAAACTCTTTTTATGTAGGAGGTCGAAATACAATTACAACACGAATAATTAATTGTATACAATAAGCCGTTATTATGAATAAAGAATGATTTATCTATATTCATTATTGCTGTTTTGAACAAAATAAAACTCGCTGAAATTGCACGCAGAAAACTGTAATTATTGTAAAATAATAAATAATCACTACTATTTTCGTTTTCAAATGACGGGAATACAATTTTATTCTTTTGTGTTGTTGAAAATTTATAAAGTGAGAGGCATCGACAGGCGCCTTTGCATCCACGGCGCCCTAGTGCAACGCACGAGTTGCCTATATGGACGGCGCGGGCCTAAATTGTGATATTACAATTGTAGGTTGAGAATTTACAGCTGTGCGGAATATATTAATGAAAAGAAGTGTAACTGTTTGAAATAAATGAAGCGTTTCAATACTCTAAATGAATTGGGTATATTTCCGACAGACTGCTATTGTGTTAATCCAGTATTAATTTACCAATATAAATTTTCGATTACGACGAAAACCGGTACAGATATTTATCTTTAATACAAATATTATTTTTCCCAATGTTATTTATGTTTAAAATGTAAATGACGCATTCAGTTCAGACTAATCAATCTGGAATGTAAGGGATTAAATAAAATTAGGTTATTGATTGAATATTCAACATTCTGATTTATATTTCAAATACGTAAAAAATTAGACATTAGATATGAACCTTGTATATGAATAAGACAGGTGGATCAAGCAAAAACGTAAACTTTTGGTGCGCTTTCTACGTATCTGAGATCACGTTCCAAACTTAAAAGTTATTTGACAGATTACAAATTTATAACAATAACACGTCATACAAGAAATTTAAATTGGATATTCAAACATATCAGGTGTAGAACACCACTCGACCATGCAACCTACAAAATGGAAAGTAAAAGAGGTGACAATCTTAATAATAATTTTTTTATGATACTTATGCAACCTCTTTTATAATAAGTTCATTACCAAAATAGGCAACATTGTAAAAACAAAAACAATAATCTATGTCAAACAGATATTTAAAACTTCATGTCAGACAGAGCTTAATAGATATCTAGATGCTTACTTAAAAATTTAAAATAATTTTAACTATACTTTTTACCTTCCAACCTGCTTATACATATGTAGGTATAAAAGGTTATGCAATCGACTTTTTTTTGCACTATTACTAAGTCGACCAGTTTTTGAACGCCAAGTTTCGCCAAGATTGGCCATGATGCCTAGATGTGTTGTGTGTGTCTGTCTGGACGTATGTTAGTATCCACGATAACTCCAGAACGAAAACACCTACGCACTTAAAATTTTGTATTTAAGCTTGTTTTCATTTCGCTTGGAGCAGATTATATTTTGGGAAAAATCCAGTGACGGAGAGGGGGGTTATTAGGGGCAGTTTTCGGTTTTTATCAAATATTTCTAAAAATCTGCATATTCCAAAAATATAAAAATACCTAGAGAAAGACCTTAAACATATCGATTAATTATGTTCCATGAAATTTTTTGATACGACGCGTAATTTAGCGGGAAAAAATTCCTAACGTAGAATTTAAGTGTTAGTTAAAATTTTTTCAATATTTGAATAACGATTAATTTTATAAGGACATATTTTTTAAAGAATTTAATTTTACATAACCTTTCTTCATAAAGTTTCTTAATATAACGCAAGGTAAGTCTAAACATAAATGAAAATGGTTAAACTGTATTATTGATATATTATAGAAGCGGGCTGATTTGCATTTTTTTAAATTAACATGTACAGATTAATCTCTATAGTAGTCAGAGCAGTTGCGTCACTAATATTAATACTATCAGAGGACGCCGATGTTGTCAGATTGTGAAAAATAATAGTTTGACTACTGTTAAATCTTAGCTTAAGGGGCTATGTTTATTTATTTTGTCACAATAATAAAATATCAGAAAATATCTGTTATGCCAAATATTTAATTTTAATTTAACACCGGACAGAATTGCCAACCTAAATCAGTTCTATCTGCATCCTCTTATGCACAACACGCGGATTCTAAAGGTGATAATGAAACAAAGTTAGTTATGACGTAACTGCTCTGACTCGTGACAATTGGTATATCTGACATGAAGTTTTAAACGCCATTCTGACAAAGACTACTGATTTTGTCTGTTTTCGTAATTAACTTATTATAAAAGAGGTTGCATAATTATTCTAAAAAAATGTTAAAATTGTTTCATTTCCTTTAATTTCCATTTTGTAGGTTGGAAGGTCGTGTGGTGTTCCTCACCAGATACTTATTTTTAGGATAACAATGCAACCTCTGTTTTATACGTTCATAATTGAAAACAGGCAACATTGTAGAAACAAAAACAATAATCTATATCAGAATGATGTTTAATACTTCATGTCAGATAGAGATTAATACACATAAATACATATTAACTTAAAAAATTTCAAAGCCGCCCTCTTCTACAAGATATGAATAATATAGTTTAACCATTTTCATTCATATTTCATTAATTTTTAGACTTACCTTGTGTTATATTAAGAAACTTTACAAAAATTTTGTTTAAAAATATGTCTACACTTGCTCTTATAAAATTAATCGTTATTAAGATACTGAAAACTAATACTTAAATTCCACCTTAGGAGTTTTTTTGCCGCTAAATTAGGCGTCGTCTCAAATAATTGCATAGAATATAATTAATCGACATGTTTAAGGTCTATATCTAGGTATTTTTATATCTTTGAAATATGCAGCTGTTTTAGAAATATTTGAAAAACTGGCGCTAATAAATTTTTAATAAATTTTAAGTACGTAGGTGTTTTCGTTCTGGAGTTATACATCCACACAGACACACATCCTGACATCATGACGGATCTTGGCGAAACTTGGCCAAAAGTTGAAAATGAGCTAATTAGTTGATTTAGCGTATAGCCACATATGTATATGCAGGTTGGAGGGTAAGAAGTATTCAAATAAAGCAAAACCCATGAAAATAGGGTTTTATATTATGGAAAAATATTAGAAAGAGTTTAACAAATTGTCCAAATGTATTCTATATATTGCAATTAGTTTGGTAGTAATCTCTGTTTAAACAGAGCCCTAACCTATAGCAAATTTAAACTGAATATTGTTTCCCTAAGTAAATGTCAGTTATATTGGCCAGTTAAGAAAGTAGGTTATAACTCTAATATAAATTATATTGTTATGCTCAGTCAAAATCGAAATTGCTGTCCCCTCATAAACTAAACTTTCAAATTTAAAAGCCATCAATCAGCAACTGCTCACGTTCCTTGAAACTAACCAACTCCTTAGTGACCACCAATATGGGTTTAGGCAAAGTCATTCAACAGGTGATCTTCTTTCATAAGTGACCCAAGTTTGGAACAATACAGTAGAGTAGTCCGGTGAGGTGAAACAGTTGTAGTCGCTTTAGATATCTCAAAGGCATTTGACCAAGTTTGGCATAAGTGTTTACTTGCCACACTTACCTCGTTTGGGTTAAACGATGCGCTCATCAACTGGGTTTCTAGTTGCCTTGATAAAAGACGAATACGTGTCGTAGTTGATGGCTTTTTTCAAAAGAAGTTAGCACTAACGCGGGCATACCACAGGGATCCATTATAGCGCCTACACTTTTTCTGCTGTACACAAATGACCTTATTTCTTCAACAACTAACCCCATCCATTGCTTTGCTGACGATAGCACTCTTCACTGTAATTCATCTCAGTCTACTCATAGTGATAAATAATCCACCTTCTACGTCAAATCAAGAAATTAAAGCTGAAATGGCAAATTCAATCAACAAAGACATTCAACGTATTCTCGAATGGGGAAGCAATAATCTAGTTAAATTTAATGCTAACAAAACTCAGTTTTGCCTTGTGTCCGCCAAAAAGATCGATCATTTCCTGTTGTACCTATGAATGGCTCAGTTCTTAAGTTTTCAGATTCTATTACTCTGTTGGGTATGACTGTTTCTTCAAATCTCTCATGGATTGACCATCTTTGTCAGCTACCAAAACAGCTGCTCGTAAAATAGGCTTTTTGTATAGATCTAAGCAGTACTTTACCTCTCAACAACTCCTTCTGCTGTATAAGGCTCAAATTCGGCCGCATCTGGAATATAATTCTCACCTCTGGGTTAGTGCTCCCCAATACGCTCTCGATATCGTTTATATTATTCAAAAGAGAGCGATTAGGCTTATAAATGACCCGTCCTTAACTTCTCACATACAGTCCCTTGAGCATAGAAGGATGGTTTCAGTTCTTTCTTTGTATTATCGTTATTACAACGGCTATTGTGCTGCTGAATTATATTCTTTGATACCATCTTGGGCTATCTTTGCGAGAAACACTCGGTTCGCTCATTCACATCATCAGTATGCAGTACAAATCTCCACTTGTCGTACCAAACGGGCGCAATCCACATTTTTCTACACGGCTTCTAAACTCTGGAATAATCTCCCTAGTTCCTGCTTTCCTCTCACTTATGATATGAGAAAATTTAAGGTAGCTGTTCATAGGCATCTATTGGCAATTCATTATCCCTCTATCCATCCTCCTAAGTGTTCCTGAGTGCTTTAGCACGATAGGCCAAATTTAGCCTGTTCAGGTCCACAATCATAAAAAAAATCTGTAAATCAAGTTTACATTGAAACAACACATAAATTTTTGTTCAAAAGTTGAATAACCAGATATAAATATAGCATACTCTAACAGCCGTATTCACCATTTTAACTTGACAGTTTGATAAGTAACAAATTGTTAATACTTGAGAGTCTATTATAATAAATTCGTATTCACCATCACATTTCAAAGTTAAAATAGTAAACTAGCGGTTATTCAAAAGTTACTAGAATTATGTTGGTAAAACTCGCTCTCAGCAATGTAATTCACGGGTAAAATTCATATAAATTAACTTTAAAAATGTAGATCGAGCAGGTTTGAATAATGTGAAGAGAAATTTGTCCATGGGACGATAATGCTTACCACTGTATTGCTACTGTTTTGCTACCATAAGGATTGGAATGTTGGTGGATAAATGAGTAATTTTGGTCAGAAGATGTGAGTGTATAAGTGTAAAATGTTTTAGAAAATATGTAGAGAAAGATTGGGTATGTTTAAGTGTTAATTTCAGAAAGTTTTTGTAATGTTGTGCAATTGTTTTGAGAATAAATGTGTGTATATGGAATTTGAGACCTTAGACGGTGCTTATTTGTGCAAATGTTGCGGAAGCAGATCGAGCGCAGGTTGAAGATAACTGTTAAAAGTTGTGTAATGGTCCAGAGTGGCCACTGAATGAATGTGGTGACGAAAAATGATTTCTTCATGAAGTAATTGTAAAATTTGTAAGTAAGAACAAATATGGCGATGTATTGTAATTACACGCGTGCTTGTATAGAGGGAAGCAGCTATCAGAACTATGAAATTTTGAATGAATATTATTGGAGAATATAACGCGGAAGGAAGACATGTTTAAAGATGGATGACTGAAGGTATAAATAGGAAAGTCAGAGATTGACGAGTTAGTTGAAGTCAGTTAAGCTTTTTCGTTTTTGGCTGTTGGTGAGAAACGCGCGTGCGGAGGTTGTGTGATAGAATGGGATGATGTTGGAGTATATTTGTGAATCTTAATGAGGCAGTAATTGTTTAAACAACTGCGTAACCCGAACCGGGGATGAATCGTAAAAGACATTCATAAATAAAACGATAATAAAATTGAGGTTGAAGATAAAGTTAGTTTGTTTATTTTCAAGAAAATAATAAGTGCGTAAGCAGATTTGAATAAAGTTAACAGCTGTTATGTTAAAGTGTTAAGTGCAGCGCGTGTTCTTGTAACGAGATTCAGCTAAAAGTATTTATGAGACCACCTGTTAAGTGAACGAAGTGTTCGTTGTATATTAAGCCAATGTTTAAGTAACGTTATATGACATTGAAAGTTTATTTATGTAAGGGACTAAATTGGTGTAAAGGTTGCTAGAAATTTTAAGAGGCAACCAAAGGTTTACCGTTATTACATGTTTGTGGGAGTAATAACCTTGCATAGTGAACTAATCGCGAGTGCACAGAGGAATAAGTTTTGTTGAGCATTTGTAATGTGCTTCAGGCAATTTTAAGGAGTACAAATGGACTACAAATATTTGATTTACGAGATAAAGAAGAAAGAAAACCCAAGGATTTATGGACAATTTTTAAGTAAGCAATTAGATTTAGGAATTTTTTTTTTTTTTAAGAACTCATTTAAGCCCGATTATCTTTTTGTTAGTTTATTTGCGTATAGTTGTTTAAATTATTAAATAGTTTTGAAAGGAAGAGATAATCGTCCTTGAGTCGTATTGTATGGTTTGTTTTAGTAGTAAGAAGGCAAAGTGGTACTTGGTGGTTTAACTTTCAACCACGCTGATGTAATTTATGTAGATATTTGTGTTTTTGATTATTTTATGCAGGACAATATATATTTATCGTTATATTTTTACTTTGTTGTTTATTTAGCCAGGTATGAAACACAGTTGTAACATTTACTTAATTGGTGATCTTGTTTTGACAATTTTAAAAGTAAGCTTTGCATATTTTAATTTTTCAGATTTAAGGAACAACCTGAAAGGTTTTATTAGCCAGGTTGATTGCAAAATTTTCATGTTTGTTTCATTAGTGCAATGCACTATTAACAGATCAGCTGTTGTCTTAAAAATGTCATTAAGTATAACAAAAAGTTGGAGTTTTGAAACCTTAAATTATTTACGAATGTCAAAACGATTCAGAAGTGATATAAAAAGTAAAGTAAATTTAAAAGATATCGTTCATGTTAAGAATTTTAAAAAGTAATTACCGTTCATTGAATGAATTTGAATGATCAATTTTATTTTGGAAGTTTTGGTATACGAGGTGTATTCAAAAAGTTTTTAATAACCTGGGTAGTGCTAAATTTATTTGAGTTTGAGTTGAATTGTTTGGGACGAGTGTATGTTTTAGAACCTTCGTATAGGAGTTTACCGAGTAAGCACAATCCCACTTTCCACAATCAAGTGGGGTTAATTAACATCCAGCTTAAGACAATTATATTAGCAAAGTTTCGATTGTGGTGGCGCCTAGAGACATATTTTCCCGAATTGAGCTGTTTGAGTGTAGGTGTAAGGTGTTTGAGCATATTAATCATTCATTTTACTTATTATTTCGACCACGCCCATCTCCCTGTTAGCTGGCTTGGCAACCCGCTTACATTAGTGAGCATGCACGACGCCTAGTGCGGTTTGGACGTGTAACACTATTGGCAATTCATTATCCCTCTATCCATCCTCCAAAGTGTTCCTGAGTCCTTTAGCACGATAGGCCAAATTTAGCCTGTTCAGGTCCACAATCATAAAAAAAAAAATCTGTAAATCAAGTTTACATTGAAACAACACATAAATTTTTGCTCAAAAGTTGAATAACCAGATATAAATATAGCATACTCTAACAGCCGTATTCACCATTTTTAACTTGACAGTTTGATAAGTAACAAATTGTTAATACTTGATAGTCTATTATAATAAATTCGTATTCACCATCACATTTCAAAGTTAAAATAGTAAACTAGCGGTTATTCAAAAGTTACTAGAATTATGTTGGTAAAACTCGCTCCAGCAATGTAATTCACGGGTAAAAATTCATATAAATTAACTTTAAAAATGTAGTATGACATTTCGGGTTATGAATAAGTTTCAATCGAATTTGTTATTAATAAATAAGTTCTACAGGTATAACCACCATTCCCTAGAAGGTACTAATTTAAAAATTCCCCATTGACAAACCGTGTTCTTATATGTGAGTCATTAAATATAGTAGTATCGTGAACTGATCCAAGCCAACGAGCAACAATATCATTAATTTTTAATTTGGAGTCACAAACCGCTTGAACATTCATGCTAAAATATCCTTTTCTATTACGGCATACTTCTCCTTGATTGCCTCCAGGGGACTGAATTTTTATGTGCGTGTAATCCACTACACCAGTCACCCCTACAAAATTTGCAATTTTATAGAATCCCAATATTGTTCTTGGTTTTTCTTCATTGGTTTTGCGTGATTTTATAAATTCAGAGTGTAGGGTAGCAATTTGTCTAGGGATATTTTGAACAATGTAGGATACAGTTGATTGGGACACATTGAAATGGTCACTAACGTTAATTTGAAACGTTTCAGTAGCATAAAATGCTGCAATACATATTATGCAGCAGATCCTGGGAAAAGTGAGAGAACACAAGATAAGCTTATGCCTAATATAGACTTTGAATGCGCCTTTGACTCAGTAAATAGAGGGAAAATGATGGACGCACTGAAAGATACCAAAAAACTTATAAGATTAATAAAAATGGCACTCGAAAATACAGAAGTTGAGGTATAAATAAAAGGAATACGAACATAGGAGTTTAAAATTAACAAAGGAATGAAGCTGGTAGAAGCTCTATCAGCCATATTATTCAACCTAGTGATGTAAGCAATTATACGAGAAGGGATTCCAAAGGGCACAATAATCAGAGAAGAATGCCAAGTATTAGTACATGCAGACGATCGGACAATCATAGCAAAATACGAAGAAGGACTAAGAATAAATCAAAAGAAAAAAAATATATGAGATACAGCAGAAACAGAAAACAATGAGGAATATTTGCAAGTGAGGAATTTGAAAATGTAAATAAAATGGACTATCTTGGAATAACAATCACGACAAAACAGTAAAGGAAAGGATACATAAAAGAAATAGGGCGTTTTTTTGCAAAAAAGACAATATTAAAAAATAAAAGAATAACAAAAACAACGAAAATAAAAATATACAAGACATTAATTAGGCCGGTTGTGACATATGTAGGAGAAGCAGTAACGTTCACAAAGAGAGAAGAAGAACTACGGAGACATGAAAGGAGAATACTAAGACTAATATGAGACTAACAGGGCTAGTCAAAGAAGAGGATGAGTATAGGAGCATGATGAATCACAAATCAAACGAAGAAATTAAAGGAGGAGACATAGTACGCTTCATAAAATCCCAAAGAATCAAATGGTTTGGACATATGAGAAGTGAAAATGAAAATTTGTTGAAGACGATTACGAAATGGAAACCGCACAGAACAGAACAAGGTAACGAGGCAAACCCAGGATAAGACGGTGGGACGCGGTTATGGCAGACTTAAGAACCATGGATATATAAGATTGGACAAGACAATTTCGATACAGGAAGAAGTGGAAGAAAATAGTAAACGAAGCCAAGGCAAATCACAAATTGTAAAGACAATTCAAGAATAGAGGAATGATTCATATCAATATTACCAAGGTTAACAGATCAATATTGCTCTGTTAACTTAGTAGACGACTTGACAGACTGTTAACTGCTAACAGTCATTGCTGAATACAAAAGTGTCACATTAATAAACTGTTATTGACTTAACTCTCTGATAGCAACTTAACAGAACTTGGTGGTTACGGCTGTAACAGTTTCAATCGTTTAATCTCCATCCTTGCACCGGGTTAAGGTTAAGCCCGTTGACTGGATTTATCTCGGGAACCACCAGTGCTGTAAATTTTTTTTTGCTTGAACTTGAAAAGTTTATTGAAAATATTTTCAAATGCCTAAAATGTCCGCAGGGGACACAATGAGGTAACCAATTAAGAAGGAGTGATGTTCAGCTGAATTGACCTCAATGATGTAGGTTTAAAATACGTCAACATGATCCTCGTATAAATTAGAAGCATTTTTTGGTTCTGGTTATCATAACAACAGGAAGGGACAACAGTGAAGAAAGTCAGAGTAAACTGCAAACAAATTTCATTTGGCTTAACCGATTTCAACGAATTGATCTGAATAGAAAGTACGTGTGTGCCTCTTTAAAGTGGCAGCTACAAATTTTACGACCACACAAACTTTTCAATTTTTTCCGATATTTTGAATCGAAGCGTAAGACGTTAGTGAGCCACTTAGGAGACTTCCAGCTCTTTTAATTCTGAATAGCAATACCCGCAAAAAAATCAAATGTGTCCAAATTATGATATCTGTCTTCTCGCTGTCATTTGCTTATTGCTATTTTATTCTTGTGCTTTAATTAGTTAAAAATGTCATACTCAACTGCAGAAGCATTCAATATATTGCGTGTATATTTTCATCGTTTTGAAAATAATGTTCTTACGTTCAGGGAATATGCTCTGTGGTATCCTGAAAGAAATTATCATTATAGGAATGTTTTTAGTCGCCTAGCAAACCGTGTGCGCAATACTAGAAATGTTCAAGCGCCAAGAGTACCTAGACACCTTCGCAGGGCACGGAATGAAGCAAATTATGTTACTGTTTTGGCTGCTAGTGAAGTTGACCCTCATGTTAGTGTACGAAAGCTGTCCATAAACATGAATGTAAGTACTTGGAATATTCAGAAAATTTTAAAAGAGCATAATTTTCGCCTGTATCACGTATCACTTCATCAATCTTTAAGAGAAGCTGATTATAACAGTAGACTGAACCACTGCCACTGGATGCTGGGTATGAATCAAGAGAATCCAAATTTCATGTCAACGGTGCTATGGACAGATGAATCCTCATTTAGCAGTATTAGAGGAGTCCAGCTCCACAATATGCATTACTGGGCAGTGAGTAATCCACACTGAATAAGAGAAGTCCAAAACCAAGGTTGGTGGAGTGTTCATGTTCGGTGCAGTATTCATTTGACTGATTTTGGGACTGTACAGTTTCGAGGGAAATCTCTATGGAGATTTACCGACATTATTAGAAAATGTTTCCCTTGATACAAATACCAGAATGTGGCTTCAGCACAACGGTTGCCCGACTCATTATTCTTAAAATGTTAGGGCGTTTTTGGATGCAACTTATACATATAACTTACAAGGAAGGATGAAATGTAGGACCGCTTCAAGGATATATACGTTACAGTGGCTCATGTTTCGTGTCAAGCTTCGTACACTAGGACGGGCACTATCGTAGACAATTTGAGAGAAAGGCTCTACTCAGGGTCAACGATTTACATGATAACTAGATGTCAAAAAAAGTTGTTTGTTTTCTAGGTTCAATTTTGCCAAGTTTATGGTATGAGTCAAAGTGTAACATTTCCAATGACGAAAAGTTTAGATTGATTCACACTGTTCCTGTTATAATAAAAAAAGGACACATTAAACAGTAACTAGCACATGATACATTCCTGTGGCACACACGATGATACCAGAAACCCTTCCCGTTTGGTTGGAGGAACTGTCCTGTTCGGGGTATCAAGATGAACAGAAAACAAAGAAAATCGAAATTCGTGTTTCTCATGTCATAATACACGCTATTCGTCCTCAGTCCTACTTGTTATTGCGTTCTTCATTCACAAAAACTATACTGGTAAGAAATTGATATACTTGCTAGCAAAATTTAGGATTCAGTGCTTCCTACAATGACGCATAATGTTGGACCTATCTGCGTACTACTACCATCCACAACCTAAATCATCAGGGGCATTCACTCAGTATGTGTTTAATAATGCAGATTTCAAAGTAGCTACGTTGGATGGTTTGCATTCCGTAACATGGGGTTACTTAGTGCGTAAGTGTGAAAGGTGTCTCCTTTCTAGGCAATACAGTAGTTGATAACAACGCCCTCAAACGAAACTGTAGATGCAATATGGGTTGTTAAGCTGGAGACATGAAAACATTGGTAGCGTGGAGCTCAAGGCTATAAAAGTCAAAAGTCATACTTAAACAATTGCAACCCCCTTCCAGATGTTCCTTCATCCACGGTGCAATATGCGTTATAGATTAAAGGTAAGTAGCTTAGGGTCGCAGGGGTTTCTAGGAGGAGGGATTAAATGCGCAGTGTGTGTAAGGGAGATTTTCCAAAAAGGAGTGCTGTTGTCCATTTATATCTGCAAATTTTCCACGCTCTTCAGAATACTCAACCCTATCATGTCTACTAATTTAACACACGCAGTTACTTTATTATCACCAGATTAGATTCCCCTGGGTGGTCAGGAAACTTGCCTGATATAATGGAGCAAGTTGTTATGCGTGAGATGATGACCCATAGAGACAAGAGGTAGAGATATCACTGATTATGTGCTGGTAAAGTGAATTAATGCAGAACCGTATTTATTACAAAGTGCCCAGCTTTGGAGGGATTTGCAGGGTTTTTTACTTCTTAACAGAAAGACTACAGAACATCTCGGCAAACATAAAACACAAACGTCAGGATATATGATTATTTCACAATAACTTTCCATTTCCTTCAGCACATATTAGCACAGGAAATGACATCATTAACCAATTCTCTTACGCTAATTTAGTTATTTTTCGAGAATGGATTTTTGTAATCATTTTTTAAATTAACAACAAAAAGTCAATTTTGCAGAGAACAGAAACAAATGATTTTATTTTACCACGAAATATTTGCACTAATTTAAGTTTGGATTTCAGCTAGCTTTGATGCCATTAGCACACTAACCGAAACAACCCTACAAAATGTTGAAGAAAAATTGTACACATGAGGTCTCTTATACGGCCTTTTACGTCCCTGTGATTATGCCTTGCACAATTTTGTTATCGCAAAATATAGTGTAAGTGCTTATAGTATCCAATTTATGACATCCTATCTCAAAACGTGTCAGTATGTAGACTTAAACTGAAAACGTTCCTCAAGCTTACCAGTTTGTCTTGACGTTCCCCAAGGGTCAGTGCCAGGACCAACACTTTTTCTCATGTATATAAATGATCTTAGGAACTGTGATCCGGATACCAGGTTTATGCAATATGCCGATGATACTACCTACTTCGAAGTAGCAACTATCTAACTGACTAAAATCGGTCGCTTGAGATACTAGAAACATATGTAAAGAAATGGTTTTTTGATAATAGTCTAGTGCTAAATTCTCAGAAAACTCAAATTCAAATCTTTACTTTAAAAAAAGATTACTTAAACAAGGCACAAAAAAATTCCTCCAGTATCAAACCACTTGGAGTGCATATTGACTCCAGCATGTCCTGGAAAACGCACACTAAATACTTTGTCAGAAATATTCCAAAAAATATTTTTCTCTTAAGAAATTTACTAAATACAGTTAGTGATGAAACAGTGAGAATATCGTATTTCGCCCTAATGCGGTCTAGTATATGTTATGAGATCATGTGTCGGGGGAATAGTCCTGCAGCAAAACGTGTCTTTTCCTTACAGAGATGTGCAGTTCGCGTTATAGCAAAAATTAGCTATAGAGCATGTTCCAAGAGCTCCTTTATAGATCTAAACATTTTAACATTCACGGCATTATTTATGTTGGAATCTCTTCTGTACGTTAAACAAAACAGTGGCAGATATAATGAACTCTATAGGAACTGGAAAGGCGCACTCCTAAGGCAGTGCATTGGATGGGATGTAACCATTCTTTTGAGAGTGATATTGGACATAGATAGGTATTTGTGTCATCACTTTGCACGTGGGTTCTTATGGCGTTATTTACAAAGTGTGAGAATAAATTGTTTTTGTGACTTTAATAAGAATAAATTAGTGCTGTTGACAATGGTTATGTGTTGTGTGGCTTATGGGTGTAAGAATTTACATGGTAAACGAAGTGAAATAAAATTCCATAGTACAAAAATGTCATTAAAAGTATGAATCCTGCTATAACCTAAAAAGTTGTATCAGTTTTCCGTTTAAACAGCCAGAAATCTTAACCCTTTGGATACATGCTGTTAGAAGAGAAAATTGGAAGCCTACAAAATTCAGCAAATTATGTAGTTGTCATTTCAAAGATTCAGATTACCAAACGCAGTTTGCTGTTGGCCCTTTACGATTAAAACCTGATGATGTCCCTACCATATTTAATTTTACTGTGCATCTCAACAAAACAGTTTTAAATCGACGACCCTTAAAACGATGTTTAAAAAACTCTGAAAACTTGGATACTTCAGACAAACCTCCAAATGTAAGTCAATCAGTGATTTTTTCCTAACCTAATGCATTGTTTTTTAGAAGTTACCATACACTGATGTCAATGAAGAATGTTCTTCAAAATGTGGACATTGCACTGAAAACTTAAAATCTATAATGGAAAATTACTTTAGTGCCTTTCCATTAGAAATGTTAGTTAACCATTATGAAAATGAAGACAGATTGCCCCAGCAACGAAAGTACACTGACCCAATGAAGCAATTTTTTCAGACACTTTACTTTTATTCGCCCAGAGCTTACAATTTTGTTTTACCTAATCCACATGCAATTAAAAATTGGTTAGCCACATTTAATTATAGCCCTGGCTTCCTAAAAGAAGGAAGAATGTAAAACTAAGCCTTACATTAAAGACTGTGCTCTTATCTTAGATGCAATGTCAATTCGACAACAATGTTGGATATTGTAATTATGGAGGTGTCGTCGATGTAGATTTAGAAACTGCAGCACCCAAAGCATTAGTTTTTCAAATTATTTCTTTAAAAAATAATTTCAGTGGCATACTTTTTAACCAACAAAACAGGTGCTACTGTACAATGTTAGCTCTTATTGTGTTGCACAAGGAGTTTGTGGGATATAGGAATTACAGTAAGACAATAAGTTGTGATGAATCATCAACGAATGCACAAACTTTCAATAAAATAGGTTGTGAAACCAACAATCAAATTGTTCCTAATTTTAAACATCCTTGTGCTGCGAGTAAAATTCATTGTTTACTTGATACTTGTCACATGGTTAAACTTGTACGAAATACTTTTGCTGAAAAAATTTAACGCCTGCCAAAGGTGAAATAAAATGGTATTTGACAAGTTTAAATAATCTGCAAAGAAGAAGATTTGAAATTTGGAAATAAATTGAATT
>JARFJB010002397.1:1027500-1046852 GCA_036346205.1 Vesta saturnalis | reverse complement strand
ACACAGATACACAGATACACAGATACACAGATACACAGATACATAGATACATATATACACAGATACACAGATACACAGATACACAGATACACAGATACACAGATACACAGATACATAGATACACAGATACACAGATACACATATAAACAGATACACTGATACACACTTACACAGATACACAGATACACAGATACACAGATACACAGATACACAGATACACAGATACACAGATACACAGATACACAGATACACAGATACACAGATACACAGATACACAGATACACAGATACACAGATACATAGATACACAGATACACAGATACACAGATACACAGATACACAGATACACAGATACACAGATACACAGATACACAGATACACAGATACACAGATACACAGATACACAGATACACAGATACATAGATACACAGATACACAGATACAGATACACAGATACACAGATACACAGATACACAGATACACAGATACACAGATACACAGATACACAGATACACAGATACACAGATACACAGATACACAGATACACAGATACACAGATACACAGATACACAGATACAGATACACATATACACAGATACAGATACACAGATACACAGATACACAGATACACAGATACACAGATACACAGATACACAGATACACAGATACATAGATACACAGATACACAGATACACATATAAACAGATACACTGATACACACTTACACAGATACACAGATACACAGATACACAGATACACAGATACACAGATACACAGATACACAGATACACAGATACACAGATACACAGATACACAGATACACAGATACACAGATTCACAGATACACAGATACACAGATACACAGATACACAGATACACAGATACACAGATACACAGATACACAGATACACAGATACACAGATACACAGATACACAGATACACAGATACACAGATACACAGATGCACAAATACACAGATACACAGATACACAGATACACAGATACACAGATACGCAGATATACAGATACACAGATACACAGATACACAGATACACAGATACACAGATACACAGATACACAGATACACAGATATACAGATACACAGATACATAAATACACAGATGGACAGACACACAGATACACAGATACACATATAAACAGATACACAGATACACTCTTACACAGATACACAGATAAACAGATACACAGATACACAGATACACAGATACACAGGTACACATATACACAGATACACAGATACACAGATACACAGATACACAGATATACAGATACATAGATACACAGATACACAGATACACAGGTACACAGATTCATAGATACACAGATACACAGATACACACTTACACAGATACACAGATACTAGGATACACAGATACACAGAAACACAGGTACACAGATACACAGATACACAGATACACAGATACACAGATACACAGATACACAGATACACAGACACACAGATACACAGATACACAGATACACAGATACACATATACACAGATACACAGATACACAGATACACAGATACACATATACACAGATACACAGATACACAGATACACAGATACACATATAAACAGATACACAGATACACACTTACACAGATACACAGATAAACAGATACACAGATACACAGATACACAGATACACAGATACACAGATACACATATACACAGATACACAGATACACAGATACACAGATACACAGATATACAGATACATAGATACACAGATACACAGATACACAGATACACAGATACACAGATACATAGATACACAGATACACAGATACACACTTACACAGATACACAGATACACAGATACACAGATACACAGAAACACAGGTACACAGATACACAGATACACAGATACACAGATACACAGATACACAGATACACAGATACACAGATACACAGATACACAGATACACAGATACAGATACACAGATACACAGATACACAGATACACAGATACACAGATACACAGATACACAGATACACATATACACAGATACACAGATACACAGATACACAGATACACAGATACACAGGTACACTAATACACAGATACACAGATACACAGATACAGGTGCGTTTGGATTGGTGTTTCCTTGTGTGGGCTGTCCTGTTGTCGCTATGTTGCTTATCTGAAATACAAAGAAATATGTGTTAGTGAAGTAACACTATCGATATTTACAGAACAGAAATTAGGTAATTAAAAATCGATACTAAATACTTATCTCGGGCGCCAGACTTCGATCCGGACCGTCGTGTGTTTACCCTGAAAGTAGCCACCTCCTGACTGTGTGAGAGGAAAACCCCACAAGTCAGTCGCAGATTCCACCTTAGCGAGTGCCTCTGCCACCTTACGGATGACAGGTAGGGCCTTCTTCAATTGAGCCCTCCGAGGAAGGTCAATATGGAGTCGAACCCTAAGCAGATTGATCGGGCGGAGTAACGGGAGCGGCGGGAGCCACTCGGTACTTCCGCCTTCTCAGCTGCCTGCCGTCGCACGGGCGTAGCTGACTCCGGTCCGAGTCGAGGAGGGCGCCGGCGGTGTCCTCTTCGGCGGTCGCTGCGGTGCTTCCATCTTCTTCCGTTGCGGAGGTCGAGGAACTTCGGGCATCCACGGTAGCTTGCGGGTGGTCCCCACCGCAGTTAACGCATACCCGGTCGGTACGGGGTAAAGTGCATTGACTGCTGTGGTGATCACCGGCGCACTTCACACAGCGTGCTGCCGCCCTGCAGCAACGCTGTGCGTGGCGGAAACCTTGACACCGGTGACACTGCCCGATGTCGGATTTCCGCCTCAGGTCCTCGACGGTGACTCGGAGGCGGGCGACGTGCTTCACCTCCCGGATCCTCTTCTTGTCCTCCTCGCTCGGTAGGTGTACCAAAACCAGGATCGCTCGGCCTCGCTGCTTCATCCTAAAACAAGAAACTGTATTAATCCCTTGTGTCGTCAAATCGGAGCTTACATCCGCTTCGGATAGCTCTACGGGCACGCCACGTATTACTACCTTGGCAAGACGCTCGCTCCTTGCCTGATAGGTGTGTACTGCGTACACACTTATCGAGATACCTCATCAGCCTGTCTCGGTCCTGGAGTGAGGCAGGCTGTATCAGATTCCCTCGAAGGTCGCCTTGGCCCTGGTGAAGGCGATCTTCTTCCGTCAGTTCGCGAGAAAGCAACCCAGTTCTCCCTCTGGCGAAGGATTACCGGGGTACTTTCTCCCTGGTCTCTGCTGCGGCGGTCTGCTCCATCGCTGTGGCGGTGTCCGTGTACTGCTCCAGGGCGTGGTACACGTTGCTCGTCAGGTGGCGGCGTAGGCGGGCGGGCGGTCATCTTCTTCGGCCTCTTCTTCTGCGCCACGAAGTCATCGGGGCTGGTGGATCCAGGACGGGGTCTTCGCTTCTTCTCTCTTCGGCGGCTACGGCGGCGGCGGCTTGCGGCGGCGGTGCTGCTCTCGTTGTTGCCTCGGCTAGCGGGGCGACGTCTTCTGCAGGCGGAGCTGTCTTCTTCGGCCTTCTCCTCTTCTGAGCGGTGGCGGCTGGTGGCGCGTCGCTGGCGCCCTTCCACGGAAGGGACAGAAGCGACGGTATCACTGGCGGTACTCGTTGATGGTAGGTTACCCGGCTTGTAACCGTACCATACCTCGTTGGTGTCGCTGGCGTCCGCCTGGAAATCCGCGGTGTCGATCCAGAGGCACCCGTCGTCGTCGTCGTAGACCTCTCGGCCCGGTCTATGGCGCGGCATCGTTGGGTTGATACCGGCCGATAGAATCGAATTAAGTTAATTACTACTTAATTACAGAGTAATTAGCTCTAATTTAACGACCTGCTCTGATCGGAAACCAGAACAGGAATGTACACAGATACACAGATACACAGATACACAGATACACAGATACACAGGTACACAGATACACAGATACACAGATACACTTATACACAGATACACAGATACACAGATACACAGATACACACATACACAGATACACAGATACACAGATACACAGATACACATATACACAGATACACAGCTACACAAATACAAAGATACACAGATACGCAGATACACAGATTCATAGATACACAGATACACAGATACACAGATACACAGATACACAGATACACAGATACACAGATACACAGATACACAGATACACAGATACACAGATACACAGATACACAGATACACAGATACACAGATACACAGATACACAGATACACAGATAAACAGATACACAGATACACAGATACACAGATACACAGATACACAGGTACACAGACACACACGTACACAGATACACACGTACACATATACACAGATACACAGGTACACAGGTACAAAGATACTCACGTACACAGGTACACAGATACACAGATACGCAGATACACAGATACACAGATACACAAATACACAGATACACAGATACACAGATACACAGATACATAGATACACATATACACAGATACACAGATACACAGATACACAGATACACAGATACACAGATACACAGATACACAGATACATAGATACACAGATACACAGATACACATATAAACAGATACACTGATACACACTTACACAGATACACAGATACACAGATACACAGATACACAGATACACAGATACACAGATACACAGATACACAGATACACAGATACACAGAAACACAGGTACACAGATACACAGATACACAGATACACAGTTACACAGATACACAGATACACAGATACACAGATACACATATACACAGATACACAGATACCCAGATACACAGATACACAGATACACAGATACACAGATACACAGGTACACTAATACACAGATACACAGATACACAGATACACAGATACACAGATACACAGATACACAGATACACAGATACACAGATACACAGATACACAGATACACAGATACACAGATACACAGATACACAGGTACACAGATACACAGATAAACAGATACACAGATACACAGATACACAGATACACAGATACAAGGATACACAGATACACAGATACACAGATACACAGATACACAGATACACAGATACACAGATACACAGATACACAGATACACAGATACACAGATACACAGGTACATAGATACACAGATACACAGATACACAGATACACAGATACACAGATACACAGATACACAGATACACAGATACACATACACAGATACACAGATACTCAGATACACAGACACACAGGTACACTGATACACAGATACACAGATACACAGATACACAGATACACAGATACACAGATACATAGATACACAGATACACAGATACACAGATACACAGGTACACAGATACGCAGATACACAGATACACAGATACACAGGTACACAGGTACACAGGTACACAGATACACAGATACACAGATACACAGATACACAGATACACAGATACACAGATACACAGATACACAGATACACAGATACACAGATACACAGATACACAGATACAGAGACAGAGATACAGAGTTTATACATTTAATTTTGGGTGAGCACTTTATTAGAAAAATACATTGTATAAGACGTATTTACTTTGCACAAGAAGTCAGAAAAAGTTATATTATTAATCGATCATAGATTGAGACAGTAGAGCGTGGAAAATTTCTAACTAAAGTAAAATTGAGATATATAAGTACAAATTGCTGGAAAGAAGAACATAAACAATAATGGTATAAGAAAGTATTATAAATATGATTACGCAGGTAACATGTAGGTGGTATAGGCAAAGCACGCATAATACTCTTCGGTATAAGTATGATAACATTACTGTTGCCCGTATTACATGAGCAAGCACAATAGTCAATTTCAGTGTACTCGATACACTGTAGATCCATTGTGAGGTTGAATCGAAACGTAAAATTTATTAGTATCTTTGTTTTATGACAATGTAAGCACCTTACGGAAAAAAATCGCACAAGATTATATTGTTCATTTGACCATAGTCATGTTGTATCTGCAACATTGTGAACCATTTTGCTGCATCCTAATAATTTAAATAGACAAGAAGATAATCTCCGTGTAAATAGGTTTTGTCATCCAATAATTAAAGAAAGGCACAATGGTACGCATTAATTTGAATTTTAGCCTTTGGTATGTCTAGGTTTTTTTTGCTGTTTTTTATATAGACCTTGAAGTAAATTGTTTAACAATTATATGTTAAATTACCACAGTACTATAATTTAACATACGTAATTGAAATTGAAATTAAAATTAAAATTAAAATTATATGAAACGTACTACACCGTTTTCACTGTAAAATAACTACATGGATATTACGGTTGTTACAGACTTCGGCTTTACCTAACCCCATGATATGTATATAAATTAGATTTAATGTTGAATAAATTGCAATGTATTCTATAATAATCGGCTGATTACATCAAACTGTCTATTTTAATGTCTGAGCAGTGTTAGCCAGGGAGCTTATAAGATACATTACAACAGTTACGTTTCTATTTGTGGTTTTTGTGTGTTGGTGTTATACTTGAGTGAAAATATTAAGCATCGTCCGACATTTTGCACGTAGTGGCTGTTAACCTAGGAAATTGTAAATAGGGAGGATTTTTACAATTCAATTTCCGGTCAAATGCAGCGTCTTACAACTTTCGCAAGAATGTTTCATGCCTAAATTATTTATCGTCGCAATTCCGAATGTCATGGGCCACTTGATGAGAATTTAGACATTTGGGTCATAGTGGTTTCTTGCATGAATGAAATACTACACTCGAGTGAATAGATCTTAAAATAAAGGCATACGACGCTCTATTTATTGTTTCAATGGTAATGGGTTGAAATGTACTAATTTATTGCTGCTTGTTAATAATGCACGAGTCTCCAATTAAAAACTATTAATATCGTATAATAGTTTTTGGAGTTATAATGGATATGCAATAGGAAATAATAAAATAACAGTATATATCGCGAATTGCTCGATCGGGTGTATTTTTCTAATTAAAACGTTTTTTTCCAAATAAAACCGAATTAGGGGTTGAACTACCTCATAGGTGCGTCCCCATGCTGGGTATAGAGGAATAATACTACCAACGATCGTAATTGATGCGAGGCAGACACCGAAATTCAGCGCGGCAGGTTGCAACCTTGCGTTTCCCTAGCTGTTGCAATTGGCCTGACCAAGAAGAGAAAACCCCAATAAAAAACCTAAATCCTAGGTTGTAGTGGGTAGAACAAGGTATGCGTGACTGTAAAAAGATGAGGCAGTACTGAGCCCACCTCGGGGCACCAGGTGCAACCCCGTTGTGTTTAGTCACCTTCCGCGGCAGCAGGAGGCTCCTATCGAGGTGAATTTTCTTACTCCGTACTTGTGTAAACAATACATCAGACTATAAAATATTACAGAAAGCTTTAGGAGAAGAAGCCGGCAACTAAAGGTACACTTCAGACTAGGGGATCACATACACCTGATGGACCATCCTCTGACGTGCCAGGAGTAAGCGTGTTATAACAAAACTACACCTTTGTTAGATTTGATTGGATTTTTAATTGATGTTGTTTCTATTTGTGAACGCTTTTATCAATTTCAAATTAAAGCCTTTCATAATTTTACACCTTAATCATAATTTGATTAAATTTTGTAAAATTTTCTGTTTGACCATGACAGTTTTCACTATTAATCTACGTCCATTGATGGATGTTCTGATTTATCATCTTCAAGGTAGTTTAACAGTATTTAATTTATTAAGGATCTAATTACTCTTTACTAAAATTGTATTCTATAGTTGGCTTCGTACGTGTATCAAACTGTTATATTAATAGCAGGATTATGTTTCCTTTTTCACTTTTTTCACTTTTTAAATTAAGTTAGCGTCTTCAGGAAATGATAATAGACGTAAGAATTAATTAAGATGTCAAATGTGCATTTCAGATTTCATATATTTATCATAACTAATTTTTTTAAAGTTATTATTATTCATTTACTGAAAACGATTACTGTAATTGTTATCAAATCGTGTAAATGTGTAAAAAATTAATAAAAACACACGTTTACATACCCAAAAGGTAAGAATGTTAATTATGAGTACCCTACATATTACAATATGTTGTTTCCTTCTTAAATTCTGTGCGAGAAAGGCGAATTTTGATAAAACTAGACAATAGTTATAACGAAGCGAAAGGTAGGTATACTCTTAACGTTGAAAATCGACTTCATGTTAAAATTTTCCATCAATTGAATAATACAATTTTGGAAATCATTCGTTAAAGAGGAGTCCAGACTAATGGACAATACAATTAATTCAATAGTGCTTAATATTGTTAAATTAACTAGCATATGTACAAGGTAAAGTTTGACTTAAATAAAGTTGGGCATGACTCATCGATGTAAAAGTATATAATAAATAATATATTTTTATTTCTCTCCCTCTAAACTACATGTATTAGAGAAGGATGGCCATAAAAACATAAATCTGCAGTACAGTTCATATTAGCACACTAAAACGTCTGCCACTCCTATCATTTTTTAAATTATGCGTTTTTGCTTTACTTTTTGTAAAAACAGTTTTTTTCAAAACTACCTTCAACTTGTACAGTAAATTATCGGTAATTTGGTAACATTTTTACACAATTTATATAAAATTTAAAATTTTTTAGATATGCTACGTAATAAGCACCTTAATCTCATGCGCAGCCCGTAGTTATGAACGTGCTTAAATATTTTGAACGGGGACGTTACAATCAAGGAGCACTCGTTCCATTTGAATCTGTTATGCAGGTACGTAGTACGTTATTGTGTAAAATGTGATACTTGGAAGTACTACTTATAGCGCACGTCTAAAGCATGTGGGGTAAGTATAAATACAGTTAGTGCTATAAAAAAAGTTTTACAGAAGCCCAAAAAGAAAATAAACCTCCACAGTCACCAGCGGAGAAAACAAACTAAATCTATGTCCACCGAAGTTGATGACTATATAAAAGATGCTGTAAAGAGAAAAATGTATGAAATGCATTCAAAATGTAAATACAAACATGTAAGACATGTCTAGTACTATACCTGTTTAGGTATACATGTTACGCTGGCATCATTACAAAAAGAATTAAGCAATAGCTTATGAAACCTAGCATGTTTAAAAAAGAATCACTACAATTAGTTGCAGATAATGCGATACTAAAGGTGTACGAAATAGATGAAATAGCACACAAGTATATACACAGAGTATAAAGATTACTACCATATCACTGTCAATTTAATCCAATTGAACTGATGTGGGCAAACTACAACAAAAATATAGGACATAGTTCCAAATTTAACGATGACCATGTAAAAGAAATTGATGGGACATATTCGCAAAATTTATTAAACACGCCGAAGTGTCTATGTTAGAGTGGTGGAAATTGAAAAACATTTTGAGGTTGTGCAATCTTAAATTATGTACGTTAAGGATTCCACTTCTAAGAGCGACACTGATAGTGATAATTTTTTTTTAATTTAAACGTTTTAATTCCAATGCAATATAAATATTCTAATTTTTACATAACATATTGATAACTCTATAATCGGTGGACTGAATAAATGTACTGATTTATGTAAATTGCTTTTCATTTAACTTGGAGCAATTTGAAATGTATTTAAAATATGTGCTAAAAAAAATTAAATATGAAACATCTATAATTTCGTTGCACTTCGAACTACATTACACTGTACACAATTTCTTCTACACGAATGAAATAATCACAAATGTATCGATATTTATCGATAATTATAACAATTCACTGTCGCAACAAAAAATTTTTTACTCTATCAATAAAATAAGTGGATATAATAGAAAATTTTTCTAGTTTAAAATATAAAATAAATTCAATATTTTTTAACTTTCTTTGGCATTTTATGGAAATTTATGTGGAGACCTCTACCGATAAAAATTTTAATTAAAAGATGTTTTGCTGATTTAATGAAGACTTACGTTGCCTAAATCTTAGTTCGTGTAATTTTAAGAATGGTCATACCAATTTTATCTGAATCAAACTATATATAATATTTTACATGTATTTTGTAAATAAAATGCAAATGTAACTAATATTTTAGTCTACAAGTTTTAATGTTATGTACGTACTGAATAAATCTATTTAAATTACGTTAGCATCTCGTTCCTAATTTGGGTTTAGGAATTGATCACGTCAAATCCAATTTACGTGTTCTTTCAATACTTTAAATCGAGTGTTAAATGCAACGCGTAACGTGTCATTTATAAATGATCTTTGACGTAAATTTTGAGTTGCTTTATTTTCTCCTATACTTTATTTTAATGAATGCATTTACATTAATTGTATATATCATTTACACTTTAATTTTGACTAACCCAATAATTGCTTTAATTAAGAAAATTTATGTACTCGCGATGTCACACCCAATCCGATAAGTTGATAACGTTCATTTATAATATATTCAGGGAACTTTACGATGTTTTATCTTGGTCGCAATATTTTGAACCAAATGACGTAAACCATAACAAATCAGCCGCACCCTCGGCGGTGGCACAAGCAAGCACCTTTGCTAATTACTAGTCACCGGGGGCGCGCCGGTCTACTCTACGGGTGACATCTGATAACGACCCACCCCTCCGATAATAACCACCTCTATTAACTCGTTCGAAATAATTAAAATGTGTCATCAACTATATTTCCTTGCGATTAATGATTAAAGTTGTGGAAGTTATAGCAACAAGGATGTAGCAATTATTGGCCCAGTTGGCATCACAGAGGAGATCTGATAACCACCGGTAGCTTGCAATCCGAACTCAATTTGATTTCCAGAGTCTTATATCCCGTGGGATTCTAATCTGGTCTAAGCTCGACCTGCAAGTGGCCACGATATGATGCGGAGAGTTAGCGGTAGCAGAACTCAATATTCAGCCGCCTGGAAACCTTATTAAGGCTGCCACTCAGATGGAACCAAACATGTCATATCGTATGCAGATAGAAGAGCCGCTCTTGCAATTAAGGATGATGTTGCTAATGCGCAATGACCACACCCGCCTAAACTTTGTTTATGTCACTCTCTGGTATAATCAACGGTTTTAATTATAGGACGTGAATGTCACACACGTAACATATAAAACGAAATTGATTGTTTGTTGAGTCTTATCTGAATATCTTTTATATTCCATAAAAACAAACTTCATGAATAATAGAAATATCCTTTTAGAGGGTAGTTGTTTTCTGATCTTTGCGAGGGAAGCACGGTCGTATCTCTTAAACAACCCTCTTACTACATACGAATATATGCGTGTTATGGTGGTTCATATCCATTTCCTTAAGTAAAGTTACTTATACGATTTTTCACTTTACATCAATTTTAGAAAGTGTTATTTATGGATAGGAAATTGATTAAATTATTCACTTTATATTGACAACGTATTCCTTAAGACACTTACTTTTCATGCAGGAAAATAATTGTAATCAATTTATATAACAGCATGCTTTACATCGACAAGACCATTTTTAATTGCAATCACTTTAACTGAAACTAAAATTATAAGAATGCTCACAGAAATGTATGATGTTCTTTTTAACTTCGTACTTTAACAACATTTTTCTACTCATAACAGTTGAGTATTTGTTTATGAGAAATACAAGTTATTACTCAAACTGGATTACACAATACAATTTAGCTTAAAAGCTAGATTTTTCTTAAACTTGACCAACATAAGTCAATCACCTAACAGTTGGACAAATTCTACTTGATACATATGAAAGTAAATTTATTTTTGTTCATTATGTATTTTATAAGTTTATCTTTAGAATAGTTTATGTACCTACAGAAATTGAGAGAATTCAGCGATTATTTAGTTACGTTACTGTTAAATATATTCTTGATGAACGCGGTGATACATCTTATTAATATCTTAACATTGTATTAGAGATATATATGCAAAAAAATATGTTGCCAAATCCTTTATTAAGAATGTTGTCTCCCAATATCGGACATACAGGGTGGCCGAATAATTCGACAAAGGTCAATATCTCCTGTACCATCAAAAATAGCTAAAATAAATTTTTAGGAGTTATTAAGGGTTAAAATATTTATCTTCTAAAATTATTTTCGAGTATACAGGGTAATCCAAAAGACAGCGAGGTAAAAATTTTATATTTTTTAAATGGGACACCCTGTATATTTTATACATATTTTAATTCACCCTAAAATTCTATATTTAGCACCGAAATTTGTATAGTATATTTTTGCAACGTTGCTAATTAAATTGAAAAATTCCTTAAATTTGAGAAAAAACATGGGCCAATGAAATTTGTAATATTTTTTAACTTATAATAACTGGAAACAAAAAGGAAACGGAAACGGAAAGAGCAATGATGACAGAAGTCCCCCAAAGATAACACAGATTAATGTTTTTCTACAGGGTGTTTTATATGGTCATGCCAACATTGCGAACTTTAAACATAATTTTCGAGAGTTTTTTAAATGGAACACCCTGTATTATATTACTTGAATTTGTGGGAAATTTAATCTTCTCTAACTTTTGTAAAGGTTTTCATATGCCTATCTTTACTAACTTTGGTGGTATTTCAATTTTTATTTAAACTGTAGCGTAAAACTGAATGTTTTTCACCATTGTCGTTTTTCTAGCCACCTATGACAAAATAAAAACAAAATATTATCATTTTAAATAACACGTCAGTTTGGTACTTTGTATATTAATTTCCATCAATATAAACATGAAAACAATGAATAGTGGAAGATATGCCTCAAAGCATCCGTTGTTCATTAGAAAATGTCATCAAGTTGTCCGCTGTCATGTTACATTTTAGTTCTGTTAAAGCTCAAGTTCAAATGAAATAAGAATACACAAACTGCTTTCGATGCATTTGTCTTCTTTCAACATAAATCTAAAGCAACTTGATGACATTTTCTATGATGATCCGATATTTTAACAATTCAAGCTTATGGAAAACTCTTAAAGTAGATTATTACATAATTATGTTTCTACACATTTCCCAAGTAACAGTTTGAAAACAGTTCGTAATACGAATTTTCATATCATCTCTCGTAGTCGTGGGTATTTTATATACCTGACCTTTTATAAATCCCCATACAGTGAAATTCATTTTTGTTAGATATGGTGATCTCGACGGCCATTGTACTGGTGCTCCTCATCCAATCCACTGCTGCGCATATGTTTCATTTAAAAAGTTAGTAATGTAGCATGTAAGAACCAAAGACGTTCACGAACATCATTTGGTATCTAAAATATTAATCGCGGAAAATTGTATTATAAGAAATCCAAATATACTTGTCCAGTTACTCTTCCCTCAAAAAAATACGGTCCAATAACATAGTCTCCTACAACCCGTCCCAAACATTTTAAGACCATCTGTTTTGTGAATGGGTTCTTATGAAATTGGGTTGTCTGCAGCATAATAATGAAAATTATACCTATTCACATTTCCATTTTTTGAAATATTGCTTCATCACAAAAGAATATTAAATATGCAATATTTGGTTGTTCTCTCTCTTTCTGCTACACTCATGCACAAAAATTAATGCGACTCTGAAAGCTTCTTCGTTTAACTCTTGCAATAACTGAACATGATAAGGATGCATTTAGTTGGATATCAGTATATTCTGAATCGATTATCGTCTAATATCTAATTGATTAGAAATATCTCTTTGGACAATCTGTGGATTTTCAGTTACTGTTAAAAGCACATCTAATACATTTTCTTCCGTTAAAACACGTTTTGTTCTTTTACTTTTCTCATAAGTTACACTTCCAGTTGTTTGAAATCGTTCCATTACCTTCTCAAACGTCCTTTTACTAGTAAAATACTTATCTTTTACGGGTTTTTTAATGGTGTATTTTAAATTATACAATCTAAACGTTTCGATAACACTTAAAGTTATCTTCGCCAGTAGTAATACTTGTTAAAATTGTTAAAGGTATTATAAACAATTTTGTCAAAGTTGAAAAATTAAAACATAAATATCAGCCTGCTATCAACATAACAGTTTGAGAAACGTATAAAATTCTCCTACATATAGCCTTACAAAACATCTTGCATTTTTATTACAACCTCATATAGGAAAAAACCCCATTACATTAAAAATTCTGCCGACTTTGTTGAAAAAATGCACAGTTTCAAAATTGAAGAGGGTGATATAATGGTTAGTTTTGATGTTGTTTCACTTTTTACCTCTAAAAGAAACTATTGAATTCATTTATCATCTTTTTCCAAAGGACATAACCATTCTTTTTCAGCACTGTCTTACTACAACTTACGTTCAGTGGAATAGCAAATTTTATGAACAAACTGATGGTGTAGCAATGGGTAGTCCCCTTAGTCCTGTTATAACTAATTCTTACATGGAAAAATTTGAAACATTAGCGTTACAAAATACACCTAAAGAACCTTTCGTTTGGTATTGACATGTAGATAACACATTTGTTATTTGGAGACAGGGAGAAGAAGACCTACATGAGTTTTTGGTTTTTATAAATGGTATACATCCTAGTATTCAATTTATCATGGAAAAAGAAACTAATGGAAGTTTACCATTTTTTGACATTTTAGTATCTAAAAATAATAAATCACTATCTTTTAAGGTTTACAGAAAGCCGACACACACTGATAGATACCTTCATAAATTAACCAACCACATCCACGTCAAAAAATTGGTGTAATTAAATCTTTAGTAGATCGAGCTAAACCAATTTGTGACCTGAATTTTTGAAGGATGAATATAAATATTTAACAAAATCCTTACAAGATAATGGATATTCACTTACAGATATTAATAATGTTATTACACCTTTTAGGCGTAACCTAAACCTGCTTTTCTTCCTTTTATAACTAATGTTACAGAATATAATTGAAAAAATCCTAAATAAATATGGCATTAGGACTATTTTTAAACCTACAAGAAAAATTAAAGAACATTTAAGATCACCTAAAGATGTGTCAAACTCTTTATCATCTTCCGGAGTGTATAAGTTATCTTGTTCATGTGAAAAAGTATACATCGGAACCACAAAACGTAGCTTTGATACAAGACGTAAAGAACGTGTGAGATTTTGTAGATTAGGTCAACCAGAGAAGTCTGCTGTGGCTGACCATGGCCTGAATAATCTAAATCATGACATTCAATTTGACAATAGGGAAATATTGTCAAGACAAACTCATTATTATGTTCGTTCACAACGTGAAGCTATTGAAATATATACACACCCTAATAATTTTAATAGACAAGAAAAAAATCTCCGTTTAAAAAGGTTTTGACATCTTATAATTAAAAAAAGCATAATGATACGTCTTAATTTTGATTTAAATTTCAACTTTTGGTATGTCTAGGTTTTTTGATGTGTTTTTCCTAGACCTTGAAGCAAATGCTTTACCAATTATATGTTAAATTACCACAGCACTATAATTTAACATAAGTAGTTGAAATTAAGGTTAAAATTAAAACATTACAAAAAACGTTCTGCATTATGCTTTTCATTGTTAATAACACTTGCACTTATTGATAAAGATATCTCTTTGTTAGATTTAACTGGATTATTTTATTTGATATCATGTTTATATTTGTGAACATTTCTATCATTTTGAAATTGAAGTTTTTCACAACTTTACACTTACATCATAACTTGATTAAATTTTGTTACATGTGTTTTTGGCTGACATTTTTCATTGTTAGCTTTCGTCGTAGAGAATGTTCTGATTTGTCATCATGACAGTTTAATAATATTTAATTTTTAATAAGCTAGTTATTCTTTACTAAAATTTAATTTTACGTTTCTCAAACTGTTATGTTGATAGCAGGTTGACGTTTATGTTTTAATTTTTCAACTTTGACAAAATTTTTATAACACCTTTAACAATTTTAACAAATATTACTGCTGACAAAGATAACTTTAAGTGATATCGAAACGTTTAGATTGTATAATTTAAAATACACCATTAAAAAACCCAAAAAAGATAAGTATTTTATTATGTGTGGCAATGGTGATAGTTTACACTTTCATGTCCTTCTATTAGGTTGTCGTCATGATATATTCTCGTCGCTAACAAGAAGTTCTTGTCGCTAGCTCCTAGTACAAAACCATATCCACCAATTCGGCGTTTGAAAAATTCATTTTTAATAATTTTTGAAGAAACGACACACTAGATCACTTTAATTGTCACAAAATTGTTAATACAATAGAAAAAATACCAAACCAACGTTTTATTTAAAATGATAATATTTTGTTTTTATTTTATGTCATAGGTGACTAGAAAACCACATTTGTGAAAAACATTCAGTTTTTTTCTAGAGTTTAAATAAAAATTCAAATACCACCACAGTTAGTAAAGATAGGCATAGGAAGACCTTTACAAAAGTTAGAGAGGATTAAATTCCCTACAAATCCAAATAATATAATACAGGGCGTTCCGTTAAAAAAACTTCCGAAAATTATGTTTAAAGTTCGCAATGTTGTCATGACCATACAACACCCTGTCGAAAAACATTAATCTGTGTTATCTTAGAGGACTTCTGTCATCATTGCTGTTTCCGTTTAAGGAAATTTAAGGAATCTTTCAATTTAATTGGCAACGTTGCAAAATATGCTATACAAATTTCGTTGTTAAATACCGAATTTTAGGGTGAATTAAAATATGTAAAAATATACAGGGTGTTCCATTTAAAAAATATAAAGTTTTTACCGCGCCGCCTTTTTGGAGCACCCCGTATACTCAAAAATAATTTTAGAAGACCAATCTTTTAACCCTTAATAACTCCTGAAAATTTGTTTTCGCTATTTTTGATGGTACAGGAGATATTGACCTTTGTCGCACTATTTGGCCACCCTGTGATACTTAAATCTAAGCGAAAACTATGACAATGTGTAAATACTAATGTTCGAAACAATAAAAACGTAAAAAAAGCAAATATAAATGTGAAACAAAATTAATGTGAACAATTTGTGCATTTAAAAAGTCAATATTCTCGCCAGCAGTACAAACCACAAGGACCAATCCCTTGCACATTGTACATTGAACCCACTTCTCATTAAACGCTTCCCCGCAAATAATACAATCTGAGTTATTATCTTAAGAAGCTACTGTAGTATTAGTTACAACAGGTGTGTCTTGGCATTGCTTTTTTCTCACACCATCTTCAAAACGCAAGATTATTTTTACAGGCAGTGGGGGAGTATTTTGTCCTGGTAATTACTTAGCTGTTGCGGTAGAGTAACCTTTTCCTCTTTTGCTCTAACCTTCTCTTCTTTTATTCGAACCTTTTAGACTCTGGAAGAGGAGAGTTAGATATTTGATTCTCCTTTTTTGCTTCTACAGATGATGCAAAATGTTTTGCTGCAAGGAAGCCCCAATCCGTGAAGATGTCTTTTTTACTAGGGAATAGTCCTGTGCAAAAGAATCCTGCTTGAGCTAGCTCCATCCTCTATATAGGTGCGAATGCAGTATTTACTAGGCATGCAATATCTCTCACAAAAACTTTTTAAGCCACATAATAACTATTTTTAAATGACCTCATAACTGCCCGGTCCAGAGGTTGCATTTTGTGGGTGGTGTGGTGTGGTAAACTAATCATGTGAATATTACTTTCCGTTGAATAGAGAATCACCAGAAAATCCTTGTGGGTACTATGTCCATCTAAGATAATAAGAGCTGGACTTTCTTTCGTTGGATTATGACGCTCTATAAACATTTTCATCCACATTAAAAAACCAGTTGCAGTTATCCATCCACTTTCTTCGACAATAAAACAACTTCCCTTAGGGGCATCCTTCTTCAATTCTTCGACCATTTTCTTCCGGGGGAACAAAAATAAAGCCGGAAGAAACTGGTCGCCACTTGAATTTATTGCCAAAAAATTGTAATATTCCCTCCCATCTCGCCAAAAGTAACTTTGCTGACCTGATTTTTTCCTTTAAGGGATAGAACTTTTGTTGCATTATCATGGACCACGGAAATACCAGTTTCATCACAATTAAACACTTTTGAAGGAAAAAAGTTGTATTTTGCACTCAGCGCCTCATATTTCGAAAACGTGCTCTTGATTGAATCCAGTAGCTCTTTGGATGCTAGTAGATTGAGGACATCGCAGGCAAAATTTGCGATGGAGAGCTATACATTCGTAATAGAACCTTTCTCTTTTGTTTTCTTACTTCTGTTGAACTGATGAGGAATTTAGGTACCCGTCCAAATCATATGCAAATTTTAGAAATGCTTTTCGAGTTATTGGCATCATTTTTTGACACAGAAAAGTTAAATGGAGCATCTCGTAGTGACAAATTATGAAGATCCCTTTAACCTTGTGTGCGTGTTGCTTCATGGAAGTTTCTGCACAGTTCCCCCTTTTTTTATTTGAATCCATTACAAACGTGTCGGAAACAGAAACAAAGATAAGTTTATCTGAATAAAGTATTTTTTACATAATTACCTAAATTTAATGTCTGATGATATGTGACTAGCACCTGTCTGATACTGCAAGACTGTCGACTGTTTACAAATTATTATTTTGTAACAATCAGTAAACTTAAATAATGACCCACCACTCACAAAATGCTTCTTAAAGATAAACAAACAAGATGAGATTCAAACATTTCAGATTTACTAACCAGAAACCCGGAAAAAAGTGATCAAATCTAACGATGTACAGTACCGCAGAACCAACCAAAAACACTTTTTCTTATAATTCTTGAACTCCTGACCGTAGGTTAGAGTACGTCGAAAAACCGCGTTTAAGTAACAAAACGGTGTTCCCACGTCTTATTATAATAGATATACTGACTGTCCGATATTGTGAGACGCCTGATAATAGAAGACGCTCCCTTACGAGATAAATGTATGAATTAAATACTTACGTGTGCATGTGTGCACATGTGCATGTGCGTAAGCATGCGCGTGAGCGTGAGCTTATGCATGTGCATGTGCGTGTGCGTGGGAGCGGGCGTATGCGTGTGCGTGTACGTCTGCGCCTGCGACTGCATCTGCGTCTGCGTCTGCGTCTGCGTCTGCGTCTGCGTCTGCGTCTGCGTCTGCGTCTGCGTCTGCCTCTGCCTCTGCCTCTGCCTCTGCCTCTGCCTCTGCGTCTGCGTCTGCGTCTGCGTATGCGTCAGCGTCTGCGCCTGCGTCTACGTCTGCATCTGCGTTTGCGTCTGCGTATGCGTCTGCGTCTGCGTCTGCGTCTGCGTCTACGTCTGCGTCTGCGTCCGCGTCTGCGTCTGCGTCTGCGTCTGCGTCTGCGTCTGCGTACTGCGTCTGCGTCTGCGTCTGCGTCTGCGTCTGCGTCTGCGTCTGCGTCTGCGTCTGCGTCTGCGTCTGCGTCTGCGT
>JARFJB010002397.1:1012500-1025000 GCA_036346205.1 Vesta saturnalis | reverse complement strand
CTCAGTCTCAAACAAGTCTATGCATGTTTCAAGGCAAGCAACGCCCCCCTTAAGTGCCCTATTCTGAGAAATCAAGAACAAAGGGGGCTCATTGTTCAAAGTCTATGCTTACAATTTTCAAGGCCACATGAGAGAACAAAGACGATCTATTGTTTTGGCGGAGTCAGCTTCTGAAATTCTAGGAAATCAAGAACAAAGGGGGTCCATTGTTCAAAGTCTATGCTTACAATTTTCAAGGTCATACGAGAGAACAAAGACGATTCATTGTTCCGTTATTCTAAAAATAGATTGTTATCTCAATTCTAGGAAATCAATAACAAAGACGATGCATTGTCACCGCTTCAAAGTCTATGTTTACAAGGCCACATGAGAGAACAAACACGATTCATTGTTTTGGCTGTCATAGCTTCTAAAATTCTAGGAAATCGAGAATAAAGGGGACCCATTGTTCAAAGTCTATGCTTACAATTTGCAAGGTAAAGGAACAAAGACGATTCATTGTTTTGGCCGAGTCGTAGCTTCTAAAATTCCGAGAACAAAGACGATGCATTGTTCAGACTGATTAGGTCATCTAACAGGTAAAATATTTTTTATAAGACTGTATTAACCACAATATACAGATAAAAAATCGATTTAAGTATTATGGGATATAGTCACTTTTGTAATACCTCTGCTGGAGCATATCTATTTACTATTTGTTTTTCACATTCAATTTCCTTCAACTGATGTGGTCCAAAAGACATCATCGTCTTTCCTAATAGGTTCATTATATTGTATACTAGCCATACATTCAGCTTCCCTTAAAGTCTTCATATCAGGATCTACTTTGAGACCTTGTTCGAGACTTACTACAAACCTAAGCAAGCCCTGAAGTGTTTTTCTATGCATGAATCAAGGTAATCAAGCAATGTTATGCCCCCCAGTGCCCTCAAGTGGTTCCCCAAATACAGATAGCCGATTTCCAAAACAGGGGGCCCGTTTCACAAAACAGGGGGTCCGTTTCCCAAAACAGAGGGTCCGTTTTCCAAAACAGATGGCTGTTTCTCAACACAGGTAACTGTTTCCCCCATTTCAAGGTTACACGAGAGAACAAAAGCGATTCATTGTTCTGTCATGATTCCTAAAAATAGATTGTTATCCAGCTACCACCTCACCTCAATTCTAGGAAATCAAGAACAAAGGGGGTCCATTGTTCAAAGTCTATGCTTACAATTTTCAATGTTACACGAGAGAACAAAAGCGATTCATTGTTCTGGTCGAGTTATAAAAATAGATTGTTATCTAAATACCCTTCGATTCTAATAAATCAACTTTCAAGAACAAAGGCGATCCATTATTCTAGCCAAAGCTTCAAAGTCTATGCTTACCATTTTCAAGGTCACATGAGAGAACAAAGACGATCCATTGTTCCGTTTTTCTAAAAAATAGATTGTTATCTAAATACATCTCAATTCTGGGAAATCAAGAAACGCTTCAAAGTCTATGCTTATAAGGCTACACCTCTGATAACAAAGGCGATTCATTGTTTTGGCTGAGTCATAGCTTCTGAAATTCTGAGAAATCAAGAACACAGACGATTCATTGCTCAGACTGATTAGGTCATCTAACAAGTAAAATATTTTTTATAAAACTTATAATTTATTAACCACAATATTATATATATATATATATATATATATATATATATATATATATATATATATATATATATATATATATATATATACAGATAAAAGATCGATTTAAGTAAATATACATATTATGGCAATTTTGATGTACTTAACATTTTGTAATACCTTTGCTGGATCATATCTATTTTATTTATTATTTGTTTTTCACATTCAATTTCCTTCAACTGATTCTCGTTTAATGTGGTCCACAAGACATCATCATCTTTCCTAATAGGTATTTTCATCGCTTCATTATAATGTTTACTAGCCATACATTCAGCTTTCCTTAAAGCCTTCATATCAGGATCTGTGATCCTTTTACTTTGAGATATTGTCCGTGACTCATTACAAACCGACATCTCTTAAACTTATATGCAAAAACACAAATTAAAATCTTTTAATTATACAGTTACGTAAATTTCACAGTTAATTCCGAGAAATCTATTTTCAAGGTGATCCGAATTTATCCAACCTTACCCGACTATCAAATAGATTGTCAATGGTTACTATCAATTTTCAAGGTCCTATAAATCAACCTACAGGGGTATCCCGATATATCACCGGTAAATGTTTATAGGAGGATGCTCTTCAAAGTCACGTATACTATAGGATCCACCTTCTCGTTTTCAAGACCATTGCGTACACACATTGCATGCGTATAGTGATCCACTTAGTAATTTATTAAGAAAAAGATGCATTAGGTCACGTACACTTTCCATGCATCAAACAATTCTGGTTGGATCAGATCTGCATGGGGTATTCAAATAGACTTTTCAAGGTGTGAGGGATTCTATTTTTCAGGGCCAGGTCACCAAACTGGTTGAGACCATGTGTAGAGAAATGTTCAAGATTAGATTTAGTAACATTCCTAATTAAGGTCGCGTATTCTTGGAAATCAATTCCCAAGTTGGGTAAAGTTCTTTGAAGGTGTGACGAGACATTTTCAAGGTCACCAAACAATTCTTAGAATTTAGTCGAGTCAGAGCCATCTGTCAATTCCTAGAAATCAGGGGTATCATATTACAATTCAAACAGATTGTAAAGTAGGTTCATGGCTAAATGGAGTTAAGGTCAAAATTTACTGGTATCAATGTTCAAGCAGGGTATTCATAGAAATCAATTCCTAATCAATGACTTTTGTATAGGTCGTAGAAGTTATTACAATTCCTACAGTGGTATCTATGCTAAAAAATAGGTCAAGGTTAAATTGGTCTTATATTAGCTAAATGCTCTTCAAGTCAAATATAAAAATAGAAATTAGGTCATCAGCAGGGGGGGGGGAGGGGGTTAGATGTAGAAGTGGTTAAGGTATTTAAGCAGTAATGTGCAAATAAAATTGATTCAATATATGGATGTGCTACGCTGCTGAATCATGGACCAAAGCGGTAGATGCACATACAGCCGTGGAACGTTTACTCCAACAATTGACGACATTGGCAATTGATGCTAATCATGAGGCAGTATATGGTTTAGGACGCTTTTATACGGAAGAGGACTGTCATGCACTTGCAAAGAAATATGAAAACGGTGTAAAAATATGTGAAACGTTTTTAAAGGGTCGATACTGTTTGACTTGTTTAATACAAAAGTTAAGTGCGACACAACTAGAAGAGTTCACTCTAGATTTGAAGGAGTGGGAAGATGGGGATAATAGTGAAAAGGAGGAAGAAGGGGAATATGAAGGACAGTAGTCAGTTACTAATTATATTTTCTCGATTAGAAAAAGATGTATAATTAAAAAATAAAACCTTAATTATTGTTGTTGTGTTCTTTTGCATATGAAAAGGATGAATTCACGACTAGTCTGGATGCAGTCGGAAAAAACAACAAATAGCGGTCCCCAGCCATATGTAAACATAATTTAACTAGAATACTTCATGTATATCCTCGGAATAGGAAAAAATGAGTGTGGTCTCCAAGAAATTTTCAAGGCCGTATGTCCTACAGACCGATCTTACTCGACATCATCCGATCGAAAATGTAATCGAAACCTGCAGGACCAATTCTAAACGAGTCATGGAAACAAGAAGAATGATGGGGTCTATGGTAATATCATGGTTAGTGACTAAACTGTAATAAAAAAGCGTGGGCTCATATTATGGTCCGCCAGGATGTTCCCTCAAATACAGATAACCGTTTCCCAAAACAGGGCAGCCGTCACTCAACACAGGTTTCCCCTACACAGCCATTAATCGTGGTGGAGGCTAAACTGAACTAGGTCAAAACCTAAACTTGGAATCTGGTTATGAGGGGTTTTATGGGGGTAGTTTCTATAAATCCCTTTAAATCACCTACTTTTAGGGGTAAAGGGTAGCTTTTCCAATAGGCTTATCATCTAGGGGTGCAATTCTGACCCCGAGAAAAATGATGAATTCTGCGCCGCTTTTGAGAAGAAGAATGACTATGTTTGAAAAAATTTGGAATGAGAAGTAGTGTTGGAAACCACGATTTTTAGGGATTAAAAGTCCCCATTGTATGTGTGCACAGTATACTCTTGATTAGCAGCAATGATGAAAGTAGTAGTACGTAAGGTGGAAAGTACAGAAAAAGCAGTAAGTGTGGAGGAGCGAAAGAAGAGGTTGGAGACGTTAATAAAACAAGTAAAAGAAGTAAAACCCGATTTGGAGTGTTATATAGTGAAAACAAAAATGATGAAGCTGCGTATTAGCAATATGTAAAATAGTATAGTAAAACATGAAATTTTGGGAAGGATGAGTTTAAATGCATATTACCTCAGCGCTTTTACAAGTAAGAAGAAAAGACGCTGCTGTGTATTGTTATAAGTATCTCACAATTGTATTAGGTTTATGTAACTGTATAATTAAAAAATAAAGACTTTAAGCGTTGTGAATATGTTGTTCTTTTAAGTAGACGTAGACAGAACTTTTGTAGCACTAGTTTTCGGTATTCTCTTCTATAACCCATAATGGTTCCTTATTGGCTATGCATATCTGGGCGTCGTTCGATAAACGTAAATTTTATCTGATATCCACCTTTACCGAAATCTCCCATAAGAAAATGGAACCCCTGCCGTACGTTGGGCTTTAAAGAGGTGAAATTGGCCTATATACAACGTATAAAAGAAGATTTATTGGAAAAGATCAATGACAGTAAAATGATCCCTAAATAAAAAGCAATTTACTGGTTTTAATACAGATCGTTATTGTTTTTAATCATTAAATGGCGTTTATGCATATGTGAACTAAAATTTATTAGTAAAGCGTTATAATGAAAAACACAATGACTTTCCTTTGTATAAAGGAGATTTAAATTGATTTTTTTTGCAAGAACCTAAAAAATTAAATGTCAATCCTATTCCTAAATTGACTACCCTTGGACTTAAAAGAGTGAACAGTGACAGCTTGCAGTATAGAAATGGAGTTAATTTGATGTAATTTTTATATAAAAGGTTAAGAAAATCGATTTATAGTTTTAATGTTGCAGAACGCAAGACAAGGAGACCTGATTGTTTTTATATATGAATAGTTTTTATTGTGTGTTAGGCGTTAGAATGGGTGTTCATTGTTTTAAAGGGGATACAATAGGCTTGCATTCATATAGGTGATGTACTTGGTAGTGATTTTCTGTTAACGTTATCAGAATTATATGTATGTGTTATGTTTAATGCGAATACTCATCCATTACGTGTTGCTCATAATGGCGCCACCTAAGAAACAATTCCGTTTAGCAATGATGAAGAAGAAGAAAGTAACGATATTGCAAAACATCTTGCTGCAACCCCCCAGAACATTACCATCCACACTGGAATATTGTGAGGTTGACTTTGAGAAGTGAGTATTTACTGTTTTTGTGCCCCACATTATTAATGCATTTTCTTAATATATTGTAGTATTGCACCAGTTGCCACCACCACATCGTAAGTACAACCACCTCTGGCAGTAAGCGCTGGAGGTAGTGGGTCCGACTTTGCTCGATATTTTGAGAAGTGGGTATTTACTGCTATTGTGCCTCACATTATTAATGTATTTTCTTAATATATTCTAGTATTACACCCTTCGCACAATCAAAATTGCAACATGTGGGAAGGAGTACACAGAGCCCTACCTCACTGAGCGCTTTTAAAACTACAAGTGTGCAGTGGTTAAAAACTGAGTCCGATTTTGCTCGATATTTTGAGAAGTGAGTATTTACTGCTTTTGTGCCTAACATTATTAATGTATTTTCTTAATATATTCTAGTATTACACCCCTCGCACAATCAAAATTGCAACATGTGGGAAGGAGTACACAGAGCCCTACCTCACTGAGCGCTTTGAAAACTACAAGTGTGCAGTGGTTAAAAACTGAGTCCGACTTTGCTCGATATTTTGAGAAGTGAGTATTTACTGCTTTTGTGCCTCACATTATTAATGTATTTTCTTAATATATTCTAGTATTACACCCCTCGCACAATCAAAATTGCAACATGTGGGAAGGAGTACACAGAGCCCTACCTCACTGAGCGCTTTTAAAACAACAAGTGTAGAGTGGTTAAAAACTATGCTTGTGGACTATGCAAATAGTGAGGTGTTGGTTGTAGGTGAAGTTGAGCCTTTAACTGCTGCTTTAGCTGAAGCTAAGCGGCATTTAGACAACATTAGACTGAGCAAACAAACAACCCAGCAACTGTTAATTACACTAGAACACTATCTTCAAGCTTATTACAAAACATAATTAACCTCTACATACATAAACATATTTTATTTAAAATTAAGTTTAGAAATTTCTACTTAAAAAGGTATTTTGTTTCTGATCTAACTACGTTCACTACTTTTAACTAAAAGATATTTTCAAAGTGATTAGAATTATTATTACATCTCATTTAATTTTCATTAAGTAAAAAAGTTATGAAATTTTATTTATGGTCTAGAGATATGTATTTAGATAAATAATCAAGAATAAACATATATTGTTATACACATTCCTATACTAAAGTACAGTTCTTTATCCACCTTACGTTTCTTTGACCTTATGTTGATATCACCTTTCTACATCCAAACATTTAGCATGATCTGTGTGACACTTGCTTAGGTGGAACCTAAGGACTGGTAAATTAAGTAAATTAATCTTAATTTTATGATCCAACCTAGTATATCTACTTTTTACAAATGTAGCAGACAAATAAAAGTTTTCAGGATATTTTTATTTCAATAATAAGTAAAATTCTATATATTACCTTATCGGTAAGGCACCAAAAGTATACCAGGACAGTAACTAAGACATAAAGTGTCCTGTATGATTAGGTTAGTTGAATGATATATTAGCAATGAAAATATTCTTAATCTTGAAAACAACTAAAATGATATCTCATAAGACTGAATCAAGAAACGCTTTTAGGTAGAGGGTAATCTATAAAAGTTAATATGGCCACCACATCATATCGGTTAGGGGAATAGGAATTATATTATCAATTTATTATTGTTATTAATTATATGAATTCGGAATGATACAACTGAATTTTAGTAGTCTTAAGAGGATGCTTTCCTACTGCAATTATAGCAAAAGGGGACTATAATTATTATTTTTTTATTAATTACCATTAGTTCGGAATGTGGAATAGGTTAAATTAATTTAATGGTTGTGTGATGTGTTTAAAGAAGATATGTTATATTCAGCAACATTTGAGAAACACCCTCCCCATTGATTTCGGACAAAAGTACCATTTATAAAGCACATATGAAAATTGCACTTAACATAAAATTGAAAGTAAGATTTTGAAAACTGAATTTACTAGTTTACAGTGAAGGGGTATTTAATTAAACCTATACTATTGACTACAACATCACTTTGGACACATGCTTATGTTCATCTATCCTGCTCCCGCAAAAAACACTAGATACACTTTTTACCACATGTATTTATCTTGACGCACCCTAGCCAAAGCACTGTTTTTACCACACATAAAACGTATACCGCCACTAACTTCATTTTGATACACTACACCTGCCACGTTGGGTAGCTTGAGCAAATTTGGGGGTGGTAATGCTAAGAAACAAAAATCAAATTGAGAAAATTATTTAAAGTATACCTGCCACCATTTTCCACCGCATTAAATTCGTTTCTATCGGATCGTCACGCACAACTTCTTGCACTGAATTGAAAAAGCAGGCATCGCTTTGTTTATGAGGAAATGCTAGCTACAGCAAAAAAACGTTGATTAAATGAATGCATAGTAAAAGGTTACTCCTTTAATGTATATAAAACCTTTCTGTAAGCTTTAAATTATCTAATTCAATGAACTATACTAAAGTAGATTTTACATATAATTAAAATCGTGTTTACAAATGTTATTTAAGCAACATCTTAAATCTATACATTCCATACATTATCAAAATACGAATGGGGGCTGTCACTTTAAAAAGCTTAATTGTTAAGATACATTTTGTAAAAATTACATATGAATGCAAGCCTATTGTATCCCCTTTAAAACAATGAAAACCCATTCTAACGCCTAACACACAATAAAAACTATTCATATAAAAAACAATCAGGTCTTCTTGTCTTGCGTTCTGCAACATTAAAACTATAAATCGATTTTCTTAACCTTTTATATAAAAATTACATCAAATTAACTCCATTTCTATGCTGCAAGCTGTCACTGTTTACTCTTTTAAGTCCAACGGTAGTCAATTTAGGAATAGGGCTGAAATTTAAGTTTTTAGGTTTTTGCAAAAAAAATCAATTTAAATCTCCTTTATACAAAGGAAAGTCATTGTATTTTTCATTATAACGCTTTACTAATAAATTTTAGTTCACATATGCATAAACGCCATTTAATGATTAAAAACAATAACGATCTGCATTAAAACCAGTAAATTGCTTTTTATTTAGGGATCATTTTACTGTCATTGATCTTTTTCAATAAATCTTCTTTTATACGTTGTATATAGGCCAATTTCACCTCTTTAAAGCCCAACGTACGGCAGGGGTTCCATTTTCTTATGGGAGATTTCGGTAAAGGTGGATATCAGATAAAATTTACGTTTATCGAACCACGCCCAGATATGCATAGCCAATAAGGAACCATTATGGGTTATAGAAGAGAATACCGAAAACTAGTGCTACAAAAGTTCTGTCTACGTCTACTTAAAAGAACAACATATTCACAACGCTTAAAGTCTTTATTTTTTAATTATACAGTTACATAAACCTAATACAATTGTGAGATACTTATAACAATACACAGCAGCGTCTTTTCTTTATACTTGTAAAAGCGCTGAGGTAATATGCATTTAAACTCATCCTTCCCAAAATTTCATGTTTTATTACACTATTTTACATATTGCTAATACGCAGCTTCATCATTTTTGTTTTCAGTATATAACACTCCAAATCGAGTTTTACTTCTTTTACTTGCTTTATTAATGTCTGTAACCTCTTCTTTCGCTCCCCCACACTTACTGCTTTTTCTGTTCTTTGCACCTTACGTACTACTACTTTCGTCATTGCTGCTAATGAAGAGTATACTGTGCACACATACAATGGGGACTTTTAAACCCTAAAAATCATGGTTTCCAACACTACTCCTCATTCCAAATTTTTTCAAACATGAATTCTGCAGGTTTCGACTACATTTTCGATCGGATGATGTCGGGTAAGATCGGCCTGTAGGACATATGGTCTTGAAAATTTCTTGGAGACCACACTCATTTTTTCCTATTCCGAGGATATATATGAAGAATTCTAGTTAAATTATGTTTACATATGGCTGGGGACCGCTATTTGTTGTTTTTTCCGACTGCATCCAGACTAGTCGTGAATACATCCTTTTCATATGCAAAAGAACACAACAACAATAATTAAGGTTTTATTTTTTAATTATACATCTTTTTCTAATCAAGAAAATATAATTAGTAACTGACTACTGTCCTTCATATTCCCCTTCTTCCCCCTTTTCACTGGTATCCCCATGTTCCCACACCTTCAAATCTAGACTGAACTCTTCTAGTTGTGCCGCACTTAACTTTTGTATTAAACAAGTCAAACAGTATCGACCCTTTAAAAACGTTTCACATATTTTTACACCGTTTTCATATTTCTTTGCAAGTGCATGACAGTCCTCTTCCGTATAAAAGCGTCCTAAACCATATACTGCCTCATGATTAGCATCAAATGCCAATGTCGTTAATTGTTGGAGTAAACGTTCCACGGCTGTATGTGCATCTACCGCTTTGGTCCATGATTCAGCAGCGTAGCACATCCACATATTGAATCAATTTTATTTGCACATTACTGCTTAAATACCTTAACCACTTCTGCATCTAACCCCCTCCCCTGCTGATGACTTAATTTCTATTTTTATATTTGACTTGAAGAGCATTAGCTAATATAACCAATTAACCAATTAACCAATTTAACCTTGACCTATTTTTTAGCATAGATACCACTGCAGGAATTGTAATAACTTCTACGACCTATACAAAAGTCATTGATTAGGAATTGATTTCTATGAATACCCTGCTTGAACATTGATACCAGTAAATTTTGACCTTAACTCCATTTAGCCATGAACCTACTTTACAATCTGTTTGAATTGTAATATGATACCCCTGATTTCTAGGAATTGACAGATGGCTCTGGCTCGACTAAATTCTAAGAATTGTTTGGTGACCTTGAAAATGTCTCGTCACACCTTCAAAGAACTTTACCCAACTTGGGAATTGATTTCCAAGAATACGCGACCTTAATTAGGAATGTTACTAAATCTAACCTTGATCATTTCTCTACACATGGTCTCAACCAGTTTGGTGACCTGCCCTGAAAAATAGAATCCCCCACACCTTGAAAAGTCTATTTGAATACCCCATGCAGATCTGATCCAACCAGAATTGTTTGATGCATGGAAAGTGTACGTGACCTAACGCATCTTTTTCTTAATAAATTACTAAGTGGATCACTATACGCATGCAATGTGTGTACGCAATGGTCTTGAAAACGAGAAGGTGGATCCTATAGTATACGTGACTTTGAAGAACATCCTCCTATATACATTTACCGGTGATATATCGAGATACCCCTGTAGGTTGATTTATAGGACCTTGAAAATTGATAGTAACCATTGACAATCTATTTGATAGTCGGGTAAGGTTGGATAAATTCGGATCACCTTGAAAATAGATTTCTCGGAATTAACTTTGAAATTTACGTAACTGTATAATTAAAAGATTTTAATTTGTGTTTTTGCATATAAGTTTATGAGATGTAGGTTTGTAATGAGTCACGGACAATGTCTCAAAGTAAAAGGATCACAAACCCTGATATGAAGGCTTTAAGGAAAGCTGAATGTATGGCTAGTAAACATTATAATGAAGCGATGAAAATACCTATTAGGAAAGATGATGATGTCTTGTGGACCACATTAAACGAGAATCAGTTGAAGGAAATTGAATGTGAAAAACAAATAATAAATAAAATAGATATGATCCAGCAAAGATATTACAAAATGTTAAGTACATCAAAATTGCCATAATATGTATATTTACTTAAATCGATCTTTTATCTGTATACATATATATATATATATATATATATATATATATATATATAGATGAATATTGTGGTTAATAAATTATAAGTTTTATAAAAAAAAATATTTTACTTGTTAGATGACCTAATCTGTCTGAGCAATGAATCGTCTGTGTTCTTGATTTCTCAGAATTTCAGAAGCTATGACTCAGACAAAACAATGAATCGCCTTTGTTATCAGAGGTGTGGCCTTATAAGCATAGACTTTGAAGCGTTGACAATGGATTGCCTTTGTTCTTGATTTCCCAGAATTGAGATGTATTTAGATAACAATCTATTTTTTAGAAATTATAACGGAATAATGGATCGTCTTTGTTCTCTCATGTGACCTTGAAAATTATAAACATAGACTTTGAAGCGTTGGCTAAAATAATGGATCGCCTTTGTTCTTGATTTCTTAGAATCGAAGGGTATTTAGATAACAATCTATTTTTATAACTCGACCAGAACAATGAATCACTTTTGTTCATTTCTCATGTGACCTTGAAAATTGTAAGCATAGACTTTGAACAATGGACCCCCCTTTGTTCTTGATTTCCTAGAGTTGAGGTGGGGTGGTCGCTGGATAACAATCTATTTTTAGGAATCATGACAGAACAATGAATCGCTTATGTTCTCTCGTGTAACCCTGAAATGCGGGAAACGGTTACCTGTGTTGAGAAACAGCCACCTGTTTTGGAAAACGGACCCTCTGTTTTGGGAAACGGACCCCCTGTTTTGTGAAACGGGCCCCCTGTTTTAGGAAACGTCTACCTGTTTTGGGGAACCACTTGAGGGCACTGGGGAGGCGTTACCATAGTAAACATTGCTTGATCACCTTGAAGCATGCATAGACAACACCTCAGGGCTTGCTTAGGTTTGTAATAAGTCTCGAACAATGTCTCAAAGTAAAGGATCCTGACATGAAGACTTTAAGGGAAGCTGAATGTATGGCTAGTATACAATATAATGAAGCGATGACCTATTAGGAAAGATGATGATGTCTTGTGGACCACATTAAACGAGAATCAGTTGAAGGAAATTGAATGTGAAAAACAAATAGTAAATCGATATGCTCCAGCAGAGGTATTACAAAAGTGACTATATCCCATAATACTTAAATCGATTTTTTATCTGTATATTGTGGTTAATAAAGTCTTATAAAAAATATTTTACCTGTTAGATGACCTAATCAGTCTGAACAATGCATCGTCTTTGTTCTCGGAATTTTAGAAGCTACGACTCAGCCAAAACAATGAATCGTTTTTGTTCTCTCATGTGGCCTTGTAAACATAGACTTTGAAGCGTTGACAATGCATCGTCTTTG
>JARFJB010002397.1:720000-1007500 GCA_036346205.1 Vesta saturnalis | reverse complement strand
TTGTAAACTAAAGTTAAAATTGAATTAGGGTATTAGGGAAAATTACAAATAAAATATTAATTCTTATATATTTGAACATATTACTAGTAGAAGTTAATTTTTTATAACGAATAATGAAAAACATAAAGCAGATCAAAATTATATTAAAAAAATTTTCAATTTCTTTTAAGAGCAAACATAACATCAATATATTAGATATAAAACGAAACTGAGTTTAGTTATAATAATTATAAAAAGTCAAATAAATTATTATGTTTTTATTTCAAAAGTGTAGAAATATTATTATATGTATATATATATATATATATATATATATATATATATATATATATATATATATATATATATACAAAGTGACATATAAAAAAGTACCATGCGCAGTGCCACGCGATAGAGGACACTAAAATAAGAGAAAAAGTTCCTATGAACTTAGGTCCGCAACGCCTTTGTTTAAAAGATATAGGGTGTTGAAGTTTAACTATTTTTTTGTTTCTTTTAAATATCTTTTTACAATGATGTAATAAGCGGACGAAATTTTGTATACAGGAGCTTTTTATCACGCAGAACTCAAATACGGCCTTAGTTCTTTTATTACTGATAGAGGGCGCCACATACAGGTTTCCATCTTGTTTGAATAGGTCCTAACTTTTTTCCTTACACTGTATGTCATTTTCGACTGGAAAAATTTGTTTCCCATCTTTTCTACGTCAGAAAGGTATACCTTATTGAAGTCGCTAGGACCAAGGGTTTACGAGAAAAATGCATCCGGTGCATGCAAATTTGACCGAGAAGCTCGGGCAAATTTCTCCAAAGCTCAACGTATCTATCGAGAATGATATCCTTTAGCACAGGTTCCTAATGTTCGAACATTTATTGACGTGCATAGGCGTTTGGATGAAGATGGGTGATGATGTCTGTTTTAAAAAAAAAAGTTAATAGTGGGAGTTTACAGAACTCGTCGCACTCTTGAAAAGGAATAACCTCAACACATTATTAGAAGATGTTTCATTGGACATTGTTACAAGAACTTTATCCTTTAAAACTAGCTCACTTTTCTTGTGTGCTAAGGAAATTTTTTGAAAGGAGGTTTGAAAATAGGTGGATTTGTCGTGGGGGGCTTGTAATATGATTACTGCTCTTCAGTAATAAAAGAACTAAGGTCATATTTGAATTCTACGTGATAAAAAGTCCCTGTATACAAAATTTCGTCCGCATATTACATCATTGTAAGAAGATATTAAGAAAAAAACAAAAAAATAATTAAACTTCAACACCCTATATCGGTTGCGGACCTAAGTTCACAGGAACCTTTTTTCTTATTTTAGTGTCCTCCATCGCGTGGCGCAATGCATGGCACTTTTTTCTATGTCACCCTGTATATATGTATATATATATATATATATATATATATATATATATATATATATATATATATATATATATATATGTAAACCAAAACTAAACCAAACTGAATATAACGAAAACGACGATAATTCAACACGGTACTGTGACAGAAATGTTAGTAATAGTTAAATTACTTGAAGAAAGTAAATAACAGCCTACGTTTCTTTTAAAATCTGAAAATTGTATTGCACATTGTTGCAACATTTCTGTAAATCTCAAGCATTGCAGGAACTTTAAACTTCTGATGGAAATTCTAGGTAAACCAAAGGTATGACAATTACAATTACAGACGTGATTTTCTTGTTGATTAAGCTACAACATAACATTATTATTTCATAAAAATATCGCACAATAAGCAATCCAGAATCCAATAACTTCTCATCTATGAGGTTAACAGCAACTTGGTATAAGGCTTTATTGCTCCATTATTATATATATATATATATATATATATATATATATATATATATATATTTAATTAGACAATTTTCTTTAAAACTTGTGTAAATAAACGTAAAAATTGATTCAACGTTTCGGAACGTCCTTTGTTCCTTTGTCAATTTATTTGACAATTGTCAAATAAATTCTTGACAAAAAAGTTAAAAATCAAATTATTCATTAAAATTAACATGAATACTTGTGAAATCTAAATAGAAACATATATATATATATATATATATATATATATATATATATATATATATATATATATAAAACTTGTGTATATGTTTTGATATATTTGAATTCTCTATTAAATGCTGAGAAAAATTATATAAGGTACTATGGGTCTACGACTAACGGTTCCTAAGTTATTGACATTTTTATGTACAAAAATTAGTCAATTAAGTAGGCTCCTGTTCCGCCATCTTGAAATATATAGGAATGAAATTTAGGTTTTTGTTTTTCCATTGTGTCTAGTATTAACTCACTTTGTACTATCTATTCCTAAGTGTTCTGAATTATTTAGTGATAAAGCTTAAAATTGTAAAATTTTGTTACTCTTTTGAATTTGTCACAATAGGGCCTATAGGATAATTTAAGACAATGCCATAATGCACAGACAAATCACATTGAAACAATACTAATTGCAATAAGTCTGTGAAGCTATACGTGTTGTGACACAAGACACCTTTTTGGACTATATTGACAAAGACAAAAAAATTGGCTGGTTGGTTAATTTTTTCCATAATAATATTGCACGATCTGCGAAATCTTGCGGTCGTAGGCTTTGATGCAAGCACAAACAGTATGGATGATATTTATGTTTGCTTATAATTCTTTATATTGTAGTTTTGCTCAGATCTACTTGTACCGCAATCTGACCAACACTTACGTCAGGATTTTCATCTAAACTTAATAAAACCGTTAAGTCGTTTCCTTCGTTTGTAACTGTACGTTTTTCTACATCCCTTTTTTTGCATTTGACATTTCCTGTATTTTCAAATCATTCTCGAAGAAGTTAAAACGATTAAAGTCTTGGATGTCTAGCTAAAGGGTACTTTCCTTCATAAATCCTGGATACCAACAAACAGTTTCTTTCATCTTCTTCCAAAGCATAGATCATGTTAGTAGTATAGCTACCGCACTTCTGGGCCACTTTTGTCACTAGATTTGTCACCAGATCTAGGAAAAAGTCACTAGAAAAGTTACTAGATTTCAAGGTTGGTAACATTGCCTATTTCAAGGCTGAAGACCACAGGTGTGTAACTCTCTTCAAGGTCATTCATGCATGAGTTCTTCAAGGTCACTAGAAAAGTTACTAGATTGTTGATTGTCCTGAAGGTCATTGCCCTCAAGCAAGTCTATGCATGTTTCAAGGCCACGCCCTATTCTAGCTCAAGACCACAGGTGTGTAACTCTCTTCAAGGTTATGTGGTTGGTAAGCCTGCCTCTTCGAGGTCCCCGCAAGTCTATGCATGTTTCTACGCCCTATTCTGAGAAACAAAGGTGGCCCATTGTTTAAAGTCTATGCTTTCAAGGTCAGAGAACAAAGACGATCTATTGTTGAGTCATTCTGAAATTCTAGGAAATCAAGAACAAAGACGATGCATTGTTCAAGCCGACGGTTAAAGTCCATGCTTTCAAGGCCACATGAAAGAACAAAGACTATCCATTGTTCAGTTAGAAATAGATTGCTATCTCAATTCTAGGAAATCAAGAACAAAGACGATGCATTGTTCAAAGTCTATGCTTACAATTTTCAAGGTAAAAGAACAAAAGCGATTCATTCTTCAGTTATAAAAATAAATTGTTATCTCAATTCTAGGAAATCAAGAATGAAGGCGATGTATTATCAACGCTTCAAAGTCTATGCTTACAATTTTCAAGGTAAAAGAACATTCTTCTGGTCGAGTTATAAAAAATAAATTGTTATTTCAATTCTGAGAAATCATGAATAATGTATTGTTCAAAGTCTGTGCTTATAATTTTCAAGGTAAATGAATAAAGACGATTCATTGTTCTGGTTGATTTATAAAAATAGATTGTTATCTAAATACATCTCTTTCAAGAACAAAGGCAATCCATTGTCAGCGCTTTAAAGTTTATGCTTATAAGGTCACACCTCTGCAAAGACGATCCATTCATCTCAATTCTAGGAAATCAAGAGCCCTGAGTTGCATGTTTCAAAGCCACGCCCCCTAAACAGGTGGCCGTTCCCCTAAACAGGTAGCCGTTTCCTAAAAACAGGTACCCGTTTCCTAAAACAGGTAGCCGTTTCCTAAAACAGGGGTCCGTTTCCCAAAACAGGTAGCTGTTTCGCAACCGTTTCCCGAAAAGGCGGTCTATTGTTCAGGTCGAGATTCCACATCTCAATTCCAGGAAATCAAAAAAGGGGGCCCATTGTTCAAAGTCTATGCTTACAATTTTCAAGGTGTAAGAGCAAAGACGATCTATTGTTTTGGCTGAGTCATAGCTTCTAAAATTCTGAGAAATCAAGAATAAAGATGATGTATTGTTCAACGCTTCAAAGTCTATGCTTACAATTTTCAAGGTAAAAGAACAAAAGCGATTCATTCTTCTGGTCGAGTTATAAAAATAAATTGTTATCTCAATTCTGAGAAATCAAGAACAAAGACGACGCTTCAAAGTCTATGCTTACAATTTTCAAGGTGTAAGAGCAAAGACATTCCATTGTTTGGCTGAGTCATAGCTTCTGAAATTCTAGGAAATCAATAACAAAGGCGACCCATTGTCAACGCTTCAAAGTCTTTGCTTACAATTTTCAATGTAAAGAACAAAAGCGATTCATTCTTCTGGTCGAGTTATAAAAATAAATTGTTATCTCAATTCTGAGAAATCATGAATAATGTATTGTTCAAAGTCTATGCTTATAATTTTCAAGGTAAATGAATAAAGACGATTCATTGTTCAGTTAGAAATAGAGTGTTATCTAAATACATCTCTTTCAAGAACAAAGGCAATCCATTATCAACGATTTAAAGTTTATGCTTAGAAGGTCACACCTCTGCAAAGACGATCCATTGTTCAGTTAGAAATAGATTGTTATCTCAATTCTAGGAAATCAAGAGCCCTGAGGTGCATGTTTCAAAGCAACGCCCTCTAAACAGGTGGCCGTTCCTCTAAACAGGTAGCCGTTTCCTAAAAACAGGTAGCCGTTTCCTGTAAACAGGTAGCCGTTTCCTAAAAACAGGTAGCCGTTTCCCAAAACAGGTAGCTGTTTCGCAACCGTTTCCCCCATACGACCACATCTCAATTCCAGGAAATCAAAAAAGAGGGGATCCATTGTTCAAAGTCTATGCTTACAATTTTCAAGGTTAAAGAACAAAGACATTCCATTATACAGGTGGAGTTATAAAAATAGATTGTTATCTCAATTCTAGGAAATCAATAACAAAGGTGATGCATTGTTCAAAGTCTACGCTTTCAAGGCCACATGAAAGAACAAAGACTATCTATTGTTCAGTTAGAAATAGATTGTTATCTAAATACATCTCTTTCAAGAATAAAGGTGAACCATTGTCAACGATTTAAAGTTTATGCTTATAAGGTCACACCTCTAATAACAAAGACGATTCATTGTTCAGTTAGAAATAGATTGTTATCTCAATTCTAGGAAATCAATAACAAAGACATTGTCAACGCTTCAAAGTCTATGTTTACAAGGCCACATGAGAGAACAAAGACGATTCATTGTTTTGGTTGAGTCATAGCTTCTGAAATTCTAGGAAATCAAGAATAAAGGGGGCCCATTGTACAAAGTCTATGCTTACAATTTGCAAGGTAAAAGAACAAAGACGATTCATTGTTTTGGCATTGTTCAGACTGATTAGGTCATCTAACAAGTAAAATATTTTTTTATAAGACTACCACAATATACAGATAAAAAATCGATTTAAGTATTATGGGATATAGTCACTTTTGTAATACCTCTGCTGGAGCATATCTATTTACTATTTGTTTTCACATTCAATTTTCTTCAACTGATTCTCGTTTAATGTAGGCCACATCATCTTTCCTAATAGGTTCATTATATTGTATACTAGCCATACATTCAGCTTCCCTTAAAAGTCATCATATCAGGATCTACTTTGAGACATTGTTCGAGACTTATTACAATAAGCAATGTCACGCCTCCCCAGTGCCCTCAAGTGGTCTAAACAGGTAGACGTTGCCTAAAACAGGGGGTCCGTTTCCCAAAACAGATGGCTGTTTCTCAACACAGGTAACCGTTTCCCCCAAGGTTACACGAGAGAACATAAGCGTTCTGATTCCTAAAATAGATTGTTATCCAGCCACCACCCCGCCTCAATTCTAGGAAATCAAAGGGGGGTCCATTGTTCAAAGTCTATGCAAGTGATTCATTGTTCTGGTCGAGTTATAAAAATAGATTGTTATCTAAATACCCTTTGATTCTAAGAAATCAAGAACAAAGGCGATCCATTATTTTAGCCAACGCTTCAAAGTCTATGTTTATAATTTTCAAGGTCACATGAGAGAACAAAGACGATCCATTATTCCGTTATTCTAAAAAATAGATTGTTATCTAAATACATCTCAATTCTGGGAAATCAAGAAACGCTTCAAAGTCTATGCTTATAAGGCCACACCTCTGATAACAAAGGCGATTCATTGTTTTGGCTGAGTCATAGCTTCTAAAATTCTGAGAACAAAGACGATGCATTGTTCAGACTGATTAGGTCAAGTCAAGTAAAATATTTTTTATAAAACTTTATTAACCACAATATTCATCTATATATACAGATAAAAGATCGATTTAAGTATTATGGCAAATTTGATGTACTTAACATTTTGTAATACCTTTGCTGGATCATATCTATTTTATTTATTATTTGTTTTTCACATTCAATTTCCTTCAACTGATTCTCGTTTAATGTGGTCCACAAGACATCATCATCTTTCCTAATAGCTATTTTCATCGCTTCATTATAATGCTTACTAGCCATACATTCGGCTTTCCTTAAAGCCTTCATATCAGGATCTGTGATCCTTTTACTTTGAGACATTATCCGTGACTCATTACAAACCTACATCTCTTAAACTTATATGCAAAAACACAAATTAAAGTCTTTTAATTGTACAGTTATGTAAATTTCAAAGTTAATTCCGAGAATTCCCCCCAAGGGCACACCTCTGAGAAAATAACAAAGACGATTCATTGTTCCGACCGAGTTATAAAAATACACCTCAATTCTGAGAAATCAATTTTTAAAGAACAAAAGACGATTCATTGTTTAAGCCGACGCTTCAATGTCTATACTTACAAAATTTCAAGGTCATACTTCTTATAAAAAAGGCGATCCATTGTTCTGGTCGAGTTATAATTACTAAAAATAGACAAGGTCACGCCATATTACAATTCAGAGAAATAATTTTCAAGGTCCCAATCCTGTCCGATCCTGTCCATATTTTAACCCCGAATGCAACTGGTACATCTATATAAGGATGAATAATTTTACGGTAAACCTAAAGTGCTGTGAAGAGCAATTAGATATTAGTTAAAGTTATGTGCGGTTTAAATTCTGAAATTGTGCATATGTTTTGCGGGGTCACGCTACAGAGACAATGATTGTAATAGTTGATGTACAGGGATTCAAAACGGCAAAACATGTATTTACACCCAAAGAGCTAGCAATATACAATGGAAATCAAGCTGCCCATTTTGTGTTCAAACCACCATTTCCTTGGCACCTCTTAGATGTAAAATTTCAACGACAAGCCATCTGGTTAATCAATAATCATCACTACATCAAATGGGGATCTGGATATACCTCTACACATCTCTTTCCACATATACTTCGTGAACTAATATCGGTAACAGATGATGTGTACGTTAAAGGGCGAGAAAAAGCCGATTACATTCGAAAACTGTTGAGACAGTCAGTTATAGAAATTGAAGAGAAACCATCTTTACCCAAAATGAAAACAACTTGTTTCTTTCATACACAAACCACCTGTAATTGTGCTTTGACGAATGTACACTTTTTATATAATAACTATGTAAGACAATATCAGTAAAAGGTTTCATAAAATGTGTGTGCTTACAAGTAAAGGAGGAAAAGTTTGTAATATTTACAATAAAACGCTATTATTTTAAGTGTATTATTTTATATAAAAGCCCTCTGATGCAAACTATTTCTATGGCCCAGCCTATCCATCTAGGTCAACAAGTCAACTTTTAACATTCCTTGGAGGTAAAATTCTAGGAAATAGCAAATAAGAGTTCCCATTACTGAATTCTAACAATAGAATCAGTTCGTGGAAACAAGAGGGTTGTTGTCTATGCTGAATGCTTATCAAGGTTCCTGTATTGGCTAAACGTTATGCTTACAGTATCTCGTTGTTGGAAATTCTCAAGGTCTCCAAGAAATTTTCAAGACCATATGTCCTACAGGCCGATCTTACCCGACATCATCCGATCGAAATGTAGCCGAAACCTGCAGGACCAATTCTAAACGGGTCATTGAAACAAGAAGGGGGTCTATGCTAATAAGCGTGGGCTCATATTATGGTCCGCCAGGATGTTCCCCCAAATACAGATAACCGTTTCCCAAAACAGAGCCGCCACTCAACACAGGCTAAACTGAACTAGGTCAAAACTTAAACATCTGGTCATGAGGGGTTAGAAGGTCCAAGTACAATCTGAAAGTAGTTTTATATTATAGAAAAAGCTAATCACTTTTAGGGGTAAAGGGTAGCTTTTCCAAGAGGCTTGTCATCTAGGGATGCAATTCTGACCCCGAGAAAATGGTGAATTCTGCGTCGTTTTGAGAAGAAGAAGCTAGAATAGAAAGTAGTGTTGGCAACCATGATTGTTAGGGTTTAAAAGTCCCCATTGTGTGCACAGTAGACTCTTGATTAGCAGCAATGACGAAAGTAGTAGTACGTCAGGTAGAAAGTACAGAAAAAGCAGTAAGTGTGGAGGAGCGAAAGAAGAGGTTGGAGACATTAATAAAACAAGTAAAAGAAATAAAACTCGATTTGGAGTGTTATATAGTGAAAACAAAATGATGAAGCTGCGTATTAGCAATATGTAAAATAGTGTAGTAAAACATGAAATTTTGAGAAGGATGAGTTTAAATACCTATTTTAAAGAAGAAGAAAAGACGCTGCTATGTGTTGTTATAAGTATCTCACAATTGTATTAGGTTTAAGTAACTGTATCATTAAAAATAAAGACTTTAAAAGTTAAAGAGACGGTTTTCGGTATTCTCTTCTCCCATAATGGTTCCTTATTGGCTCTGCATATCTAGGCGCGGTTCGATATCCACCTTTACCGAAATCTCCCATAAGGAAATGGAACCCCTGCCGTACGTTGGGCTTTAAATTGGCCTATATACAACGTATAAAAGAAGATTTATTGGAAAAGATCAATGGCAGTAAAATGATCCCTAAATAAAAGCAATATACTGCAGATCGTTATTGTTTTAATCATTAAATGGCGTTTATGCATATGTGAACTAAAATTTATTAGTAAAGCGTTATAATGAAAAATACAATGACTTTCCTTTGTATAAGGGAGATTTAAATTGATTTTTTTTGCAAGAACCTAAAAATTAAATGTCAGCCCTATTCCTAATTGGCTACCCTTGGACTTAAAAGAGTAAACAGTGACAGCTTGCAGTATAAAATGGAGTTAATTTGATATAATTTTTATATAAAAGGTTAAGAAAATCGATTTATAGTTTTAATGTTGCAGAACGAAGGAGATCTGATTGTTTTATATGAATAGTTTTGATTGTGTGTTAGGCGTTAGAATGGGTTTTCATTGTATTAAAGGGGATACAATAGACTTGCATTCATACAGAGCCCCCCATTTGTATTTGGATAACGTGTGCAATGTTTAGATGTTGCTTAAATAACATTTGTAAACACGCTTTTAATTATATGTAAAATCTACTTTAGTATACTTCATTGAATTAGATAATTTAAAGCTTACAGAAAGGTTTTATATACATTAAAAGAGTAACCTTTACTATGCATTCCTTTAATGAACGTTTTTTGAATTAATAACAATAATAAATTGATAATATAATTCCTATTCCCCTAACCGATGGCCATATTAACTTTTATAGATTACCCTCTACCTAAAAGTGTTTCTTGATTGTTTCAGTCGTATGCATTCTAGTTGTTTTCAAGCTTAAGAATATTTTCATTGCTAATATATCATTCAACTAATCATACAGGTAGGACAATTTATGTCTTAGTTACTGTCCTGGTATACTTTTGGTGCCTTACCGATAATGTAATATATAGAATTTTACTTATTATTGAAATAAAATATCCTGAAAACTTTTATTTATCTGCTACATTTGTAAAAAGTACTAGGTTGGAAGCAAGTGTCACACAGATAAATGTTTGCTGATGTAGTAAGATGATATCAACATAAGGTCAAAGAAACGTAAGGTGGTTAAAGAGCTGTGTTTAGTAAAGGAATGTGTATAACAATATATGTTTATATTAATAAAAAAATGTTTATTCTAGATTATTTATCCTAACTACATATCTCTAGACCATCAATAAAATTTCGCAATCTTTTAAATAGAATAAAATGAGATGTAAGTATATAGATGTTACACTTCTAGGTTTTGTAATGTAGTTAGCAGTTGTTGAGTTGTTTCTTTGCTCAGTCTAATGTCTTCTAATTGCTTGACTCAGCCAAGAATTGGTGACCCCGAAAGGTAGAATCCCACACGCCTTGAAAATTTTATTTAGTACTCCTGAGAATTGGTTTATAAGAATTAACACCTTAGCTCAGCCAAGAACCTTGAGGAATATACGTAAGCAATGTGTATGATGGCCTTGGGCAATACAACTTTGACCTTGAAGCGTCGGCAATGGATCCTTTTTGTCCTTGATTTCCTAGAATTGAGCCTGAAATGATTGGGGTATCTAGATAACAATCTATTTTTTAGCAATTATGACTCAGCCAAAACAATGGATCGCATTTGTTATTAGAGATGTGACCTTGAAAGCATAGACTTTGAATAATGGATCGCCTTTGTTCTTGATTTCTCAGACTGGTAGCTGGATAACAATCTATTTTTATAACTCAACCAAAACAATGAATCGCCTTTGTTCTTTTCTCAGAGGTGTGAACTTAAGGTACATTTTTAAAATTACATGCAAGCCTATTGTATCCCTTTAATACAATGAAAACCCATTCTAACGCCTAACACACAATCAAAACTATTCATATAAAAACAATCAGATCTTCTTCGTTCTGCAACATTAAAACTATAAATCGATTTTCTTAACCTTTTATATAAAAATTATATCAAATTAACTCTATTTCTATACTGCAAGCTGTCACTGTTTACTCTTTTAAGTCCAAGGGTAGCCAATTTAGGAATAGGGCTGACATTTAATTTTTTAGGTTCTTGCAAAAAAAAAAATCAATTTAAATCTCCCTTATACAAAGGAAAGTCATTGTATTTTTCATTATAACGCTTTACTAATAAATTTTAGTTCACATATGCATAAACGCCATTTAATGATTAAAAACAATAACGATCTGCAGTACATTGCTTTTATTTAGGGATCATTTTACTGCCATTGATCTTTTCCAATAAATCTTCTTTTATACGTTGTATATAGGGCAATTTAAAGCCCAACGTACGGCAGGGGTTCCATTTCCTTATGGGAGATTTCGGTAAAGGTGGATATCGAACCGCGCCTAGATATGCAGAGCCAATAAGGAACCATTATGGGAGAAGAGAATACCGAAAACCGTCTCTTTAACTTTTAAAGTCTTTATTTTTTTAATGATACAGTTACTTAAACCTAATACAATTGTGAGATACTTATAACAACACATAGCAGCGTCTTTTCTTCTTCTTTAAAATAGGTATTTAAACTCATCCTTCTCAAAATTTCATGTTTTACTACACTATTTTACATATTGCTAATACGCAGCTTCATCATTTTTGTTTTCACTATATAACACTCCAAATCGAGTTTTATTTCTTTTACTTGTTTTATTAATGTCTCCAACCTCTTCTTTCGCTCCTCCACACTTACTGCTTTTTCTGTACTTTCTACCTGACGTACTACTACTTTCGTCATTGCTGCTAATCAAGAGTCTACTGTGCACACAATGGGGACTTTTAAACCCTAACAATCATGGTTGCCAACACTACTTTCTATTCTAGCTTCTTCTTCTCAAAACGACGCAGAATTCACCATTTTCTCGGGGTCAGAATTGCATCCCTAGATGATAAGCCTCTTGGAAAAGCTACCCTTTACCCCTAAAAGTGATTAGCTTTTTCTATAATATAAAACTACTTTCAGATTGTACTTGGACCTTCTAACCCCTCATGACCAGATGTTTAAGTTTTGACCTAGTTCAGTTTAGCCTGTGTTGAGTGGCGGCTCCCCTGTTTTGGGAAACGGTTATCTGTATTTGGGGGAACATCCTGGCGGACCATAATATGAGCCCACGCTTATTAGCATAGACCCCCTTCTTGTTTCAATGACCCGTTTAGAATTGGTCCTGCAGGTTTCGGCTACATTTCGATCGGATGATGTCGGGTAAGATCGGCCTGTAGGACATATGGTCTTGAAAATTTCTTGGAGACCTTGAGAATTTCCAACAACGAGATACTGTAAGCATAACGTTTAGCCAATACAGGAACCTTGATAAGCATTCAGCATAGACAACAACCCTCTTGTTTCCACGAACTGATTCTATTGCTAGAATTCAGTAATGGGAACTCTTATTTGCTATTTCCTAGAATTTTACCTCCAAGGAATGTTAAAAGTTGACTTGTTGACCTAGATGGATAGGCTGGACCATAGAAATAGTTTGCATCAGAGGGCTTTTATATAAAATAATACACTTAAAATAATAGCGTTTTATTGTAAATATTACAAACTTTTCCTCCTTTACTTGTAAGCACACATTTTATGAAACCTTTACTGATATTGTCTTACATAGTTATTATATAAAAGTGTACATTCGTCAAAGCACAATTACAGGTGGTTTGTGTATGAAAGAAACAAGTTGTTTTCATTTTGGGTAAAGATGGTTTCTCTTCAATTTCTATAACTGACTGTCTCAACAGTTTTCGAATGTAATCGGCTTTTTCGCCCTTTAACGTACACATCATCTGTTACCGATATTAGTTCACGAAGTATATGTGGAAAGAGATGTAGAGGTATATCCAGATCCCCATTTGATGTAGTGATGATTATTGATTAACCAGATGGCTTGTCGTTGAAATTTTACATCTAAGAGGTGCCAAGGAAATGGTGGTTTGAACACAAAATGGGCAGCTTGATTTCCATTGTATATTGCTAGCTCTTTGGGTGTAAATACATGTTTTGCCGTTTTGAATCCTGTACATCAACTATTACAATCATTGTCTCTGTAGCGTGACCCCGCAAAACATATGCACAATTTCAGAATTTAAACCGCACATAACTTTAACTAATATCTAATTGCTCTTCACAGCACTTTAGGTTTACCGTAAAATTATTCATCCTTATATAGATGTACCAGTTGCATTCGGGGTTAAAATATGGACAGGATCGGACAGATTGGGACCTTGAAAATTATTTCTCTGAATTGTAATATGGCGTGACCTTGTCTATTTTAGTAATTATAACTCGACCAGAACAATGGATCGCCTTTTTTATAAGAAGTATGACCTTGAAATTTTGTAAGTATAGACATTGAAGCGTCGGCTTAAACAATGAATCGTCTTTTGTTCTTTAAAAATTGATTTCTCAGAATTGAGGTGTATTTTATAACTCGGTCGGAACAATGAATCGTCTTTGTTATTTTCTCAGAGGTGTGCCCTTGAAATTCTCGGAATTAACTTTGAAATTTACATAACTGTACAATTAAAAGACTTTAATTTGTGTTTTGCATATAAGTTTAAGAGATGTAGGTTTGTAATGAGTCACGGATAATGTCTCAAAGTAAAAGGATCACAGATCCTGATATGAAGGCTTTAAGGAAAGCCGAATGTATGGCTAGTAAGCATTATAATGAAGCGATGAAAATAGCTATTAGGAAAGATGATGATGTCTTGTGGACCACATTAAACGAGAATCAGTTGAAGGAAATTGAATGTGAAAAACAAATAATAAATAAAATAGATATGATCCAGCAAAGGTATTACAAAATGTTAAGTACATCAAATTTGCCATAATACTTAAATCGATCTTTTATCTGTATATATAGATGAATATTGTGGTTAATAAAGTTTTATAAAAAATATTTTACTTGACTTGACCTAATCAGTCTGAACAATGCATCGTCTTTGTTCTCAGAATTTTAGAAGCTATGACTCAGCCAAAACAATGAATCGCCTTTGTTATCAGAGGTGTGGCCTTATAAGCATAGACTTTGAAGCGTTTCTTGATTTCCCAGAATTGAGATGTATTTAGATAACAATCTATTTTTTAGAATAACGGAATAATGGATCGTCTTTGTTCTCTCATGTGACCTTGAAAATTATAAACATAGACTTTGAAGCGTTGGCTAAAATAATGGATCGCCTTTGTTCTTGATTTCTTAGAATCAAAGGGTATTTAGATAACAATCTATTTTTATAACTCGACCAGAACAATGAATCACTTGCATAGACTTTGAACAATGGACCCCCCTTTGATTTCCTAGAATTGAGGCGGGGTGGTGGCTGGATAACAATCTATTTTTAGGAATCAGAACGCTTATGTTCTCTCGTGTAACCTTGGGGGAAACGGTTACCTGTGTTGAGAAACAGCCATCTGTTTTGGGAAACGGACCCCCTGTTTTAGGCAACGTCTACCTGTTTAGACCACTTGAGGGCACTGGGGAGGCGTGACATTGCTTATTGTAATAAGTCTCGAACAATGTCTCAAAGTAGATCCTGATATGATGACTTTTAAGGGAAGCTGAATGTATGGCTAGTATACAATATAATGAACCTATTAGGAAAGATGATGTGGCCTACATTAAACGAGAATCAGTTGAAGAAAATTGAATGTGAAAAACAAATAGTAAATAGATATGCTCCAGCAGAGGTATTACAAAAGTGACTATATCCCATAATACTTAAATCGATTTTTTATCTGTATATTGTGGTAGTCTTATAAAAAAATATTTTACTTGTTAGATGACCTAATCAGTCTGAACAATGCCAAAACAATGAATCGTCTTTGTTCTTTTACCTTGCAAATTGTAAGCATAGACTTTGTACAATGGGCCCCCTTTATTCTTGATTTCCTAGAATTTCAGAAGCTATGACTCAACCAAAACAATGAATCGTCTTTGTTCTCTCATGTGGCCTTGTAAACATAGACTTTGAAGCGTTGACAATGTCTTTGTTATTGATTTCCTAGAATTGAGATAACAATCTATTTCTAACTGAACAATGAATCGTCTTTGTTATTAGAGGTGTGACCTTATAAGCATAAACTTTAAATCGTTGACAATGGTTCACCTTTATTCTTGAAAGAGATGTATTTAGATAACAATCTATTTCTAACTGAACAATAGATAGTCTTTGTTCTTTCATGTGGCCTTGAAAGCGTAGACTTTGAACAATGCATCACCTTTGTTATTGATTTCCTAGAATTGAGATAACAATCTATTTTATAACTCCACCTGTATAATGGAATGTCTTTGTTCTTTAACCTTGAAAATTGTAAGCATAGACTTTGAACAATGGATCCCCTCTTTTGATTTCCTGGAATTGAGATGTGGTCGTATGGAAACGGTTGCGAAACAGCTACCTGTTTTGGGAAACGGCTACCTGTTTAAGGAAACGGCTACCTGTTTACAGGAAACGGCTACCTGTTTTTAGGAAACGGCTACCTGTTTAGAGGAACGGCCACCTGTTTAGAGGGCGTTGCTTTGAAACATGCACCTCAGGGCTCTTGATTTCCTAGAATTGAGATAACAATCTATTTCTAACTGAACAATGGATCGTCTTTGCAGAGGTGTGACCTTCTAAGCATAAACTTTAAATCGTTGATAATGGATTGCCTTTGTTCTTGAAAGAGATGTATTTAGATAACACTCTATTTCTAACTGAACAATGAATCGTCTTTATTCATTTACCTTGAAAATTATAAGCATAGACTTTGAACAATACATTATTCATGATTTCTCAGAATTGAGATAACAATTTATTTTTATAACTCGACCAGAAGAATGAATCGCTTTTGTTCTTTTACATTGAAAATTGTAAGCAAAGACTTTGAAGCGTTGACAATGGGTCGCCTTTGTTATTGATTTCCTAGAATTTCAGAAGCTATGACTCAGCCAAACAATGGAATGTCTTTGCTCTTACACCTTGAAAATTGTAAGCATAGACTTTGAAGCGTCGTCTTTGTTCTTGATTTCTCAGAATTGAGATAACAATTTATTTTTATAACTCGACCAGAAGAATGAATCGCTTTTGTTCTTTTACCTTGAAAATTGTAAGCATAGACTTTGAAGCGTTGAACAATACATCATCTTTATTCTTGATTTCTCAGAATTTTAGAAGCTATGACTCAGCCAAAACAATAGATCGTCTTTGCTCTTACACCTTGAAAATTGTAAGCATAGACTTTGAACAATGGGCCCCCTTTTTTGATTTCCTGGAATTGAGATGTGGAATCTCGACCTGAACAATAGACCGCCTTTTTCGGGGGAAACGGTTGCGAAACAGCTACCTGTTTTGGGAAACGGACCCCCTGTTTTAGGAAACGGCTACCTGTTTTTAGGAAACGGGTACCTGTTTTTAGGAAACGGCTACCTGTTTAGGGGAACGGCCACCTGTTTAGGGGGCGTGGCTTTGAAACATGCAACTCAGGGCTCTTGATTTCCTAGAATTGAGATGAATGGATCGTCTTTGCAGAGGTGTGACCTTATAAGCATAAACTTTAAAGCGCTGACAATGGATTGCCTTTGTTCTTGAAAGAGATGTATTTAGATAACAATCTATTTTTATAAATCAACCAGAACAATGAATCGTCTTTATTCATTTACCTTGAAAATTATAAGCACAGACTTTGAACAATACATTATTCATGATTTCTCAGAATTGAAATAACAATTTATTTTTTATAACTCGACCAGAAGAATGAATCGCTTTTGTTCTTTTACCTTGAAAATTGTAAGCATAGACTTTGAACAATGCATCGTCTTTGTTCTTGATTTCCTAGAATTGAGATAGCAATCTATTTCTAACTGAACAATGGATAGTCTTTGTTCTTTCATGTGGCCTTGAAAGCATAGACTTTGTACAATGCATCGTCTTTGTTCTTGATTTCCTAGAATGACTCAGCCAAAACAATAGATCGTCTTTGTTCTCTGACCTTGAAAGCATAGACTTTAAACAATGGGCCACCTTTGTTTCTCAGAATAGGGCGTAGAAACATGCATAGACTTGCTTGAGGGCAATGACCTTCAGGACTGACCTTGAAGCGGGGACCTCGAAGAGGCAGGCTTACCAACCACATAACCTTGAAGAGAGTTACACACCTGTGGTCTTGAGCTAGAATAGGGCGTGGCCTTGAAACATGCATAGACTTGCTTGAGGGCAATGACCTTCAGGACAATCAACAATCTAGTAACTTTTCTAGTGACCTTGAAGAACTCATGCATGAATGACCTTGAAGAGAGTTACACACCTGTGGTCTTCAGCCTTGAAATAGGCAATGTTACCAACCTTGAAATCTAGTAACTTTTCTAGTGACTTTTTCCTAGATCTGGTGACAAATCTAGTGACAAAAGTGGCCCAGAAGTGCGGTAGCTATACTACTCATGTTAATCAGCTCTCCTTTTGAGAAATTCATCGCACACTAAACAAATGACCAGTTATTAACGAAGTTACTATACAGATAAATAGCTGACAATTCTTTACAAATTATTTATAATAAATGCGTTTGTTAACTTATGAAACAGAAAGAGACAAGCAAAAACCTACCTGCTATGATTCATTGTGTTCTTTAATTCCAATTTAAACTTTATAGTTATGCCGTTCTACGAGTAAATAATTATTAAGCGCTGCCCTTTTATAGTCCAAAATAATGTATTGTGTCACAAAACCTATAGCTTCACAGTTTTATTGAAATTAGCATTATTTCATTTTTGTTTTTCTGTGAATTATGACAGTCTCTTGATTTATTTTATAAGCCCAAATGTGACAAATTCAAAATAAGTAACAAAGTTATACAATTTTCTACTGTATCACTAAATAATCCATAAACATTCAGGAATAGGTAAGTACACAGTGAGTATCTATTGAAGGCTCGTAAAAATGCTATTCAGATCAGTAGTAAAATGCAGGGTGTGCCATTTAAAAAATGAGATAAATAACATTGAGCAAAATAGACCACCCTGTATATGTACAGAAAAGAGTCTGCAATCTGAATATAAAAGTTCAAACTAAACACCTTGGAAAAACAAATCCCCAAATTTCACTGATTCATCATTTTGCTCAGCATTAAAGGAGAATTCAAATACATAAAAATATATAGGGTGGTTTAATGAAAGAACACAAATTTAAGGTGTATATATATATATATATATATATATATATATATATATATATATATATATAAATAACATAACGTAACGTTTACGTCATTCCATTGTGGAGTAGTCAAAACAATCCCTGCCTCTTATTTCTCCCTGCTTTCCTACCTCTTCATACCTACCTAGCTTTCCGAAAAATTCATACATTGTCTCTGACATGTCCTTTTATTTTTAAAACTCCTTATCATTCTTTCTGTATTAGACATTCTACTGCATTCTGACAATTTTTACGCGGCCCGGCCGTACTTCTAACCACTCACAATATATTCGCTTCGCTAATATTGCTCTCAATGTGACTAAACCAACGTAATGTACTACTTTTATATCTATCTATCATCGTCTTTTCCACACCAGTCCTTCATTATACACTCATCGTTTATCTCATTCCTTTTTGTTTTATCGAATGCACTTCTCAGGAAGCTCAGGCGTACCTACTGCATTTCATTTCGCACTTTTTTTGAGATACGCATGTCTCACTTCCATACAATATTGACGAGACAAACACACCATTACAGAATGCTCGATTTGCAGCTACGCCTATGCGGTGGTTTTCATTATATAGACATACTTCATACTTCATACTATCACTTTCCTTCCAGCATTGACCCGACGTCATGCATCATACCATCTGCAGTGAACATTCCATGCAGATATACCAACTCGTCCGCTTCTTCCACAATTTCATTATGCAGGGTGAATACTATACTCTCCTTTTCACCTTCCCGTTTGAACACCACAATCTTAGTTTTGTTCACGTTTACCTTTACCGCATTGTCACTTATTAAGACTGTCATCTGCATACACCAGAACTCGTACCTTTACGATGAACATATATATATATATATATATATATATATATATATATATATATATATATATATATATATATATATATATATATATATATATATATATATATATATATATATATATATATATATATATATATATATATATATATACACAGTGCGTACTAAATGTATGGAACCGGTTATTCAAGCTAAATCGATAAATTTGATATTCGTGCTTTTTACAAAGCCTTCTATTATTTCCACAGTTTTGTTATTTTAACTGACTAGGTCGGAAGCTGCACAGCGAACTTTACTTTTTTTAAATAGGAAGGGGGCCGCTTGCCATAATTATCTTTAAAGATAACTTCACTATTGTAAATTAAAGATTGGGAATAGTTATTAACTGGATAACTGAAGAACCAGTTAGCTAGCATGAGGATCAATTAAATGTTTTATGGTGTTTAATGTAACGTCAGATTGTTGAAACGGTATTTTAAGTTTATCAAGTTTATCTAGTACAAGAATCATTTATAAGCGTTGTCAAAGTGTTCCCCATTCCCCTCTTCGCAGTAATAAATTCGATTAGAATATCCTTCAACTGAATTCAAAATGAACACGCGAGGAATTTTTCCTGTTTCTTCTCGAATTCGGTAAAAAACATAGATTTACCAATCTTTAATTTACAATAGCGAAGTTATCTTTAGAGATAACTTTGGCGAGCGGTATCTCACTTAATTCTACTTGAAAATACCTTTCAAAAAGTATTCGATCTGACCCCCTTCCAATTAAAAATAAATCAAGTTGGCTGTGCAGCTCTCGACCTTGTCAGTTATAAAAATTACAAAACTGTGGTAATGAAAAAAGGCTTTGTAAACAGCATGCATATTCAATTTTATTGATTTAGCTTGAATAGTATTGAAATAATAAGGCCGGTTCCATACATTTGCAAATGAAGTTAGATATGAACAGTTAAAGTATTGAGAAAAAAGCGCCTCTAAAAGGTAATAACCGTCCTATCAACTAAGCGCGTTATTATATCTTAATCGGAATAAGACGATAATTACATTACCACCCGATGAAGGTATTATATATGAAAAATTGTAAATCTAAATTGAATAACTAATGGAAGCACATAACCGTGAATTGCCAAAATATCCTGCAATAAGTTTTCTTTCAAAACTAAAAAACTTAAATTAAAACATGTTCTACTCCTGAAGAAAAAAACGAAATTTATTAGCTCCAAGGCTCTGCAACGAAAACTATGTGGTTTAACAAATATTCCCAAACCCAATGTTCCTTTAAAGCCCATAGCCAGGGGAATAATACGTTTTGTAAACAACTTGATGGTATAGCTACGAGAAGCCCTCCTGGTCCAGTCATAGTTACTTTTAGCGTGGCAGATCAACTTTTCAAAGTACACCTGCCTTCATTTTGGCATAGATATGTTGATGATACCTTCCTTGTTTGGACACATGGAGAAGAAGCACTAAATGAATTTTTGATTTCATATATGGTATTCGTCCAAGCATTTGGTTTACCATGGAAAAGGAAACTAATGGAACTAAATGCTAAAACAAATATCTTCCTCTTAAGGTTCACTGAAAACGTACACATACTAAACACATCACACACATCAACAAATTTATGTAATCATCAGGACGTTTAAGGTAGCCTAAAGAATCATTTAATCCACTGTTAGCTTCTGGAGTGCACAAGTTATCTTTTTATTGTGGAAACGTAGCTTTGGTACTAGACGTGAAAAATATGAGCTTTTGTAGGATGCATCAACCAGATACGTTTACCGTGGCTGACCATACCTTACATATTTTAAATCCTAACATAAAGGGTAAGCTCATTAACTTCATTTATATCGAGTAGCTTTTGAAATATTTAAATACCCAAATAACTTCAATAGGAAACAAAGGAATTTCCGATTAAATAGGTTTTGACATCTTGTAATTACAAAAAATAGAATAGTATGTCTTAATTTTAATTTACACTTTTGGTGTGCTTATGTTTTTTACTATACTTACCTACACTGAAGTAAATGCTTTACCAAGTTCTTACAAAATTACATTGGCTTGGCATATATAGTTAAAATTAAGACGACTGCGCGCGTGTGTGGTACGTGCGTGCGTGCATGTGTGCGTACGTGCATTTGTGGGGGGAGTGGATATATGTTAATACCCACGATAACTCCAAAACGTACCAAAAATTTTATATTTAAGCGTGTTAGTAGTTAGTAGTTGGAAAAACCACGTTAGATAATTGTTGCATTCCAAGAAGGTAAAAGGTACACAAAGTCGGCAAGGGCGGGAAATTTTGATCACATTAACATCAGAAACCTTAAAGTACATCTGAATTCTGACTATTATCCATATGAAGCAATGCATTTGAACTTCAGTGTTAACCAGTACATACCCGCCTATCACAATTTTTTGAAGTTCCGGTGTGATTACTATGGTGACGACAATAAAGATGCATTATTCAACTATTCCGAATTCAAATCATGTCCAGTATTTGTAATCGACTGCTCTAAACAAAATGAATCCTTAAAAAACTCAACAGTAGACATCAAATTGGAAATGGAATCTCTAACACCTTTCGATAATGGAATCGTTGTGTATGTCCACTCACCGGAGAAGTGAAAAAATTATAATTATTATTGTAATATAAATAAAGATGTAATTATTCGTTTAGTTTTATTTCATCCATCAAAGATGAAAGTAGTTGCTCAGAAACAAAAACTCCCGATTCAAAATCATGACGTTGATGAAAAGTCTATTACTTCAAAACATGGTGATTTACTTCCTAGTAGTATACGTGGTATTATATGCAGCCCCTCCAATTGCGGTAAAACATACGCAATGATCAGTCTGCTTACTGAAAAAAATGGTTTGAAATTTAAACATGTATACGTATACTCTAAGTCATTGAATCAAAACAAGTACAAACTTTTACAGGAAATCTTACTTCCAATGAAGAACATAGGTTACTTTAGCTTCAGCGACAATCAAGATGTGATCGAGCCTAATTGTGCAAAATCAAACTCTATTTTTATCTTCGATGATATCACTTGTGAAAAGCAAAATAAGACAAGGGCATATTTTTCTATGGGTAGGCATAACGATATTGACTGTTTCTATTTGGGTCAAACTTACAGTAAAATTTCAAAGCAATTAATTCGTGATAATGCGAATCTAATTATATTATTTGAGCAAGATGAATTAAACTTAAAACATGCGTATGAGGATCATATAAGTCCCACCATAAGCATGAAATTGTTTCGGGACATGTGTTCAAAGTGCAGGGTAGATCCGTTTGGTTTCATGGTAATAAACAAGGATGCTGAAGTTAATAATGGTCGCTATAGGAAAAGATTTGATGAATATATAATACCTTAAACTGCTTTCAGTAGTAGTAACTGATCTATTTAGGTATTAACAGCTATCTGTTTAGTACAAACAGCTACCTGTTCATGGTAAACGGGTACCTGTTCATTAAATCCGTTTTGCTATATAAGGCGAATATATACAAGGTGTCCCAACGATAGAGTAAAGTAAGTTTATGCTTAACTAGAATTATTTGTGTAAATATTGTATGGACCATGGGGTAGAGGTAAGAAGTGTGCATTTTTTTTAAATATTGGAAGTTATACAGGGTACGCCAGAAAAGCAGGACGTGAAAAAGTATGATTTTTTTAAATAGAACACCCCGTATTTGATTTTAGTTTTTAATTCTACGTGTCCATACAAACATATTTTGTCATACAAAAGATTGGCTGAAAGTTTTTAGTTCTTGAGATATTCGCGTTTAAAGATTATTATGGTCATTTTGTGGGGTTGATGAATGAGCAATTGTTCCGTTATTTCACAATAAAAAATTGATATTTCGTGTGAAAATGAGTGATATTATACTAACGTTTAGACCGAGTAGTATTTCTAATTTTCTCAACAGGGTGTTTGTTATAACCATTCAAATTTGAAAATTCTCAAATTAAAAAAATCAGTTTTTTTAATTGCACACTATATATTTTTATTTCATTTTATTCGGGATTAAAAATCTATCATTTTGTCAAATATATCCTATATCTATCTTTGATAGTTTTCGAGGAATTTCGATTTTTCTCACTAGCTACGTTACATACGATACTATAACATTATTGTGGATAGTGGTAGCCATGGAAAACAATTGCGACGAAATAAAACAAACCACCTAAGCGAGAATATTAACAGTTTTTATTAATGAGAAACAGTAATTCAATAATTATTCAACATTGCGTCTTAGTAAATGCTCAAATAGACGGCCTTCTTGCTGAATACACATATTGAGCCTTTTTCTCATGTTCTGTCTCACTTTGGATAACATAAGAGGGTCACTGTGCGACAAGCTTCGAATTCTATTTTCATGTCCTCCTTGTTGTAGGTTTAATAATATACACCGATCTTTTATGTATCCCATAGGAAACAACTTTACGTTTGAAGTATTTAACACTACCGCTAGAATCAAATCTATCCATCAAATTTTCCAAGCCAACAGTAGTAGGTATTCGACGTTCAGGATATTTCATTTTGTAGATTCGTTGTGCCAATAAAGGGTTTTTCAGCCTCGCCCAACACGTATATCATATCAATTAATTCATTTGTCGAATAATCCATAATTGATACAAGAATTGATAACAAGTTAAATGCGAAAACGACAAATTTAATATGTGTTTATTATGACAAGTAGGAAACCTTTGTATCTTAGTAACGCAATTATTATTTTCCATGGCTACCAAGATCCATGCAATGCAATGTTATCGAAAATAAAGTAGCTAGTGTGAAAAATCGAAATTCCTCGAAAACTATCAAAATAGATATAGGATATATTTAACAAAATTATAGATTTTTAATCCCGAATAAAATGAAATAAAATATATAGGTGTGCAATTAAAAAACTGATTTTTTAATTCGAGAATTTTCAAATTTGAATGGTTATAACAAACACCCTGTTGAGAAAATTAGAAATACTACTCGGTCTAAACTTTAGTATAATATCATTCATTTTTCACACGAAATATCAGTTTTTTTTATTGTGAAAAACGGAACAATTGCCCATTCATCAACCCCACGAAAATGACCATAATAATCTTTAAACGCGAATATCTCAAGAACTAAAAACTTTCAGCCAATCTTTTGTATGACAAAATATGTTTGTATGGACACGTAGAATTAAAAACTAAAATCAAATAGGTGTTCTATTTATAAAAATCATACTTTTCACGTCCTGCTTTTGTGGCGCACTGTATAACTTCCAATATTTTAAAAAATGCATTCTTACCTCTACCCATGGTCCATACAATATTTACACAAATAATTCTAGTTAAGCATAAACTTACTTTACTCTATCGTTGGGACACTGTACATATATAAATTAAATATATATATATATATATATATATATATATATATATATATAATACCTTAAACAGCATTCAGCAGTTTAGTAGTAACTGATCTGTTTAGGTATTAACAGCTATCTGTTTAGTGTAAACAGCTACCTGTTCAAGGTGAACCGGTACCTGTTTATCGCAATGGACAACAAGGAGAGGATATTACAAAAAAAAATTATTCAGGCTCGTAAAATAATACAGCAGAAGTATAACAGTATTAAGACTGCTCGCATTGATAATGAAAGAACATTCGAAAGTACTTATAAGCCTTTAATAGAACCTCTAACTGAAATAGTAAATAAAATCTATAAAAAAACACCTAAAAAGGAGGAGGTCATTGATGTTAAACCCAAAAAACCACCCGTATTGATATTTCCAAGAAAGCACACTACTATCCCCACTAGTCCGCTAGCTCAAGTTCAACGGACCCCAGTCCTCACTCCATTAGGTGATTCAAGTAAGGGTGCTACTAGCCCCCTAGCTCAGCTTCCGTTTTTTCAAAGAAATCCTCCCCAAGTCTTCCATCTTTCTTAGATACATCCGTCGTGGAGAGATTAATACTGGGGAGGAAGAAGAAGAACTGTCTAGTATCGCAGATGATTCCCATAATGAACCCATCTCGGAAGAATTTCTCGAGCAGTACAATGAATTGCCGCGTATATATGTTGAACGTATATTGAAGAATGCTGAAGGTGATATTGATCATACGTATGGAGTCCACTATGATACCAAAACTGACAAATGGACAATTGGTAATACGCCCATCACAATTAAAGGAGACGATATAATTATTAAAGGCGTCACGTATAAAGGGACTCCAGGATTATATGATATGCTTATTATGAATGAACCTGATTTAAGTATAGTAAAGTCAACAGATAGAAAAAATAAAAACTATTTTAGAGGCTACGAATGTAGTAAGGCGAGATTATGACGTAAGTGCACAGATTCGAGGAAGCCGCAGCAAAAGTATACACAAATAATCAAACCCTTGCTGTCATCATCATCATCACCCACCACAACCAAGGGAGGAGGTGGAGCTATGTTTTAAGGAATTAACAAACAGGCCCATTGAATATAAATATTGGAATGATATACATGAACTAATTCGTGATCTGGAGGTATTGTGGGCAGAAAAATTATCGGGAAACACAGGTGTTGTAAATGACATAATATCAGTTGCAGAAGAACTATATGAAGATGGATACATTGAAAAACCGAACAACCGCTTTTTAAACAATATAAATGGGGATGCATTGATGACGACATGTCACAACTAAAATGCCCCTTGACAAATTTGGACGTTCATATGTCCAGTATCAATTCAAGAAACTAACCCCTCAGTTTAAACTGATTGATGCTAATCAATTTGATATTGAGAATAAGAGACTCAGCAATGTGGCCGATCCCATAGATCCTCAAGATGTCATCACCAAGCAATACTATTTATCAACAAGGTTCGATTTGGATGGAAATCGTTTGACACAGTTGGCTGACCCTGAAGAAGATGGTGATGCTATAAGTAAAGGATACCTTGATTTCTGTTTACAAGCAGTTCAGAAAACTTTCAAAGGAAACGCTAACGCTCATCTAGCGATGGAGGAAAAACTACATCAACTTAAAGAAATTGTTGATAAATTAGCACCATGTCCAAATTACAACTCGTTAACGAATTGCACAAACCTGCACGAAAAAGTTTTAAACAAAGGCGAACAGTAATTAGAGGTTTTGATGATCTTTGGCAAGCAGATTTAGCTGAATTTAACACATATGCCAAACAAAATAAGGGTTATAAGTATATATTAGTGGTTATCGACTGTTTTTCGAAATACTTGTGAACTAAAAGATTAAAACGAAAACAGGTCTGGAAGTTAGCAAAGCCATGCAAACAATCTTCAAACAAGGCCGGAAACCTAAAATTTGCAGACAGATGCAGGAAAAGAATTCTACAATGAGCATTTTACTAAACTAATGCAGCGTTATCAAGTCAACCATTACTCCGCCTATAGCACAAAGAAGGCTGCAATTGCTGAACGTGTTATCAGAACCATTAAAGGTGCTCTATATAAGTCATTCAGCCTGCAAGGTAAATACAAATGGATTGATACAATTGATACCATAACGATGGATTATAACAATCGTAAGCATAGAACTACAGGAGTGAAGCCCAAAGATGTTGATAATCATATAAAGCTGCAGGCTTACACTCACATAAAAATATTTGATCGGAATCGATATTGTGTTGGTGACGTAGTACGAATCAGTAAATTTAAAAGTATTTTTGCTAAAGGATACACACCCAATTGGTCTAGTAAACTATTTAAGATTGTGAAAGTTCACATTACTAACTCAACCACCTACTTGTTGGAAGAAATGGAAGGAAAGCCTGTACTGCAGAAAACAAAGTATCCCGATGTGTACCTGGTGGAAAAAGTGCTTCGTTCCAAGAATAATAAGTTATTCGTAAAGTGGTGGGGATTGGATGAAAGATCATGGATAAATAAGGATGATATTGTTTAATTACTTATATTTGCATCAAAGGATGTTTGCTCTTGGATGAAATAGAACACACATAAAAAAAATTGTATTTTATTTTAGTTCAGTAAATATTACATAAGAAATGTTTCCTAAAATTTCATTATCTTATATAGTAAACCTAAAGTACTTCTATAATCATTTAAATTACTTGAGGGCCTATTCCTGAATCTGGTCCACATGTCCATCCTAAACAGGAATTTGTATTTGTTTCACCTTTATGAATGTTTTCTAATATCCAGTTGAAAATTTTGTGATGTTCCTCGTTTTCCCATGGTTGAAACGTATAGTTAATGTTTTGTTCTAATAATATTTCAATCAAAATATCGAGGCATTTGTAATTAGCATAATATGCTGCTTTCTCAATACATTCAGTTATAATAAATAACGTATCTTTATAATCAGAATTAATATTCTCTAAGCTACATTTAACATTTGTTAAATCATCCTCACCACCCCATAATAAATTGTATACATACATTTTAAGCGGTACGTTACCAAGTAAATTCATATCATCTAAGATTTTATCAACTTCATTAAAAGTTAATGAATTGTAACCTTTATTAATGCACAATTTTGTAAAACTTTTAATGCTATTGTCCAACTTAATTTTTTTATCAAATAATGTCTTAATAATAACTTCATTTGCACACTTTGAATTTATAGCACACCAGTTAAAACACTCATCAGGAATAATAATATGTTGTAGTATATTCAATACAAAGCTTTCAGAGGAACACTTCCCCATCAAAGAACGCTTCAGGTACTTTCTGTAGATTTGATCACTACTGTACCATAGTTCATCATGCAGTTTGTTTTCGAGACTGCTCATAATTATTGTTTTTCTGAAACAGAAGTTAAAGTAAAATTAATTCCCCAAGGTCTAGTATCAGTGAAATTGAAATTTACCAATCGTAAGGACTAAGTATTACTTTATTCTGTTTGATTGTAAACGCATCGTGTCTCTTTGACCTTATCAAATGTTGATATCGCCTTATTACGTTACCATCAAACAAAATATGTTTATAATCATTTATCGTGATCTGTTTGATGCTTGCATGGAGAACCCTTTGATTTTTTACAACTTTTTATCAACAGTGTAAGCATACATTTTTGCACGAAGTCCTACAAATTCCAACATAATTGCGCCATGATTTTCATCTTTCATTAAGCCGGGGACTTTTTTTATTTACTAATGGAATTCCAAAGATATTTTCAGGACTATAGTCAGATGTATCGAATTTATCAATGTCTTATTTAATGTACTCATAGATATCAGGAACCGAAATTGCGTATATAAGGCTATCTGTATCTGTGTACAAGAGCTTGGCATTATTTGGAAACTTAGGTAGGATGTAACCATAATGAAAATTGTATAAAAAAGTTTTTGAAACGTTTAAAACACTGAAGCCTGCATATATGGGTTTATTTAGATATACTTCCAGCTTGTTCATTTGAATGATGAGCTATTAATCATTAACTTATAAAAATTTTTGTCAAATTCATTTTGAGATTGCTGACGCATGGTTGTATTTAAATCGATATATTTTTTTAACCATGGTGATTGCTGAAAACGTACTATACGATGCACTTTTACCAACTTTAATCCATATTTTAAATATACTTTCAAATTTCTGTAATGAATTACGTAATTACGTTTTGGATACAATGTAAGTAATATTATTATAAGTTTTTGTTATGAACGAATAAGTTCAAAGGTAAATATGTATTAAATTATTAATTTTATTAAAACTAAATAAATTTGAATTGAATACGATGTATTTATATTATGACATTAATCGATGCAAATTTTGTTTTATATGTAGAACTGATGTAAATTCTAAATATATTTATATTTACATCAGTTCTTAAAACAAAATTTGCATCGATTATTCCATTTAATAGTCGTTTAAATATACTTTATTTATGTATTTAATAAAATTAATAATTAATTTTAAATGTAAGTAATAATTTTTTTATTTTAGAATTTGAATCAGGTACGGGTGGAACCATATGTTCGGGTGCCAATGGTAGATCACTGTGACTCTCATGTAATTCTATGGGATAGTCTAAATCACACTCGACTATATAGCCAATTTCCGAATCATCGGGATGGTTTATTAAATCTAAAGTTTCAAAATTATCAACAAAAGAAAAATCACCAAATGGTAGAAATTCTGACATGGTGGCTCCGTATAAATTATTTACGTCGTAGTACATTAAATACACACTTTCGGAAGTGGGATCAAATTTTTCCCCCATGTACTTATTGTTAGCTTTAGCAAACCGATTAGAACATTGAGCCACACCACCCCTAATTCCTCTTTCAATAAACATTAGCATATCAATATCAGTAAATAGTTCTAACTTTACTTGTGTAATTTTAAGCATAGCATCGAATGCTAAACCGGGGGCTGTACAATAGTGCAGAGGATCAAGTTTGTAAGTACATAAACAAGTTTGCCGAAAATTTTCGAAAATATCAGCTAAAAGTAGAACGTCCTTTTTAAATACAAATCTGAGTACTCCCTAACGATCTAATATGAAATTTGTTCCAAACATTAACCGCATGTGCAAAACTAACATCATTGATTCCGTCATTATTAAGATGACTAAAAAGCGCTTCCTTGGGAGGTAGCCTGGTTTCGTCTAATTTATCCCACGTATCAATATACTCATAAGGAAACACACCTTCGCGAACTAGTAAAGAAAATTCTTCTTCATTGTTACAATTAGCTCGGGTAATAGCTTTTTTACTATTTTCCAAATAGTTTGATAACTTTTCAATACTACTACTCATAAATCTGAAAGAGTCAATAAATCTAAACTTAATTTTACTACCTTCTATTACTTTTGTTTATGTAGGAGTGAAATCGCACCGGGAATAGTAGCCAATTCTCTAATGACGAAATGACTATCATAACCTGACAAATTATAAAACACAACCGGTATGATGCGGGAGTCTTTATAGTTTAGGTTACAAGTCTGATGTGATGCTCCTCGAAACGCTCCAGTAAAATGGTTATGGTCTCTAACCTTTATATCATTATCTGTAAATGGTTTTTCACAAATGTGACAAACCGTGCTGCTTTCAAAGTGTTCAACCTGATTGGGAGTTAAAGTACCCATAAGAATTATTTTATTGATGATTTCGGTGCTCCAATGTGCAATACTTTGAAGCTCTTTAACAAACCATTGAATGCAATCATTTCCTTTATAAAGCCTAAATCGAGATAAAGAATCATTGTATGAACACTTTAAGTAGTAAGCAATGCTGAAGGGAATATGTTTGGAATGAAATAGAGTATTACCCTCAAGTGATGTTAAATTTGTACACCTTTCTAAAATACTTTCTAAATCCGCATAAATTACAAACGGTACCTTTTCCTGAATGTGAAATTTTGAACTGCAGAAACATTTCCGCTTCGGTAGGCATCCTGGCTGAACATTGATTAAGTTGATGGCAGAGAGTGACATGTTTTTGTAGAAGGCGATCTGAGGAAAAGTGGTTCAAGCATCGATAACAAATAAATTTCTTGTGCTCCCTATTCAATAGTTGTTTAGAAAAAAGAGCTGACATATTTTTAATCCACGCGAAATGATAAACACTATTATTTTTTGTATTAATAGCATCAGCAGTAGAACCCGCAGAATGATAATTAGGCGAAAGTACTAAAAGATTTATAGGTTCCCTGACACTATTTTCTTGATTTACACTTAATACTAGCGGTAATACACCTTTCCCCTGAATGCAAAACAAATTAATGGAGAGGTTGTTTAATTTTTCAAATTTTTTTACATCATCTAGTTTAATGGGAAAGGGAATTGAATCATAATTCAAAACATCTCTAAAATGATGATAATTGTAAACTCTATCCGAATGAAGTTGCACTGGGTATAATGCCGAAACAACGGCCCACAGGAAGCAATACTCGTCATCGTTCTTAACATTCACTACCGCATGCTTTACTGCTATGAAGTAAGGAACTTTAACGTAAGTCGAAAGGCCACCTCTAAATGGAGCATAGCTATTAATATTCACCTTTAAATGTAAAACTTCGTGTAATGCCCAACCGAATCCTTTTCGAAAACTCCTCTAATGTTTTTGTAATTTGTAATAAACGTTATTGTTATACCACTCACGCAAATTGGTGGAAATATCGATGGCATAATTTTTAATGGCAAAAGTCTTCAACTCGATAACATGATTTTGAGGTTGCATGAAATTGCAGGCTAAAATGACATTGACCTTTAGCATCGTTTGCCTTAGCATTACTTTAACCTTTCGTGCAAAACTATTGTATGCATTTTGTAAAAAAATAAGAGGGTCCTTAATGTTTGCTATATTGACTATAATGCCTGTAAGTAACCTACCATTAAAACATGAATCTATAGAGTACCAACCTAATTTATGTGTACGTTTTTTAGTGGCCATACCACTACCTGTTTTCTCTGAAGCGTTCTTTAACCGTTTAAGTCTCACAAGATAACACTTTAACAATGATAAATTACTTTCAAGTTTAAGCAAATTTTCACTTGCTTCTAAATAAATTTTATTTTGAATTATATCTTGGAATAGCTTAATATTAGTGTTAATTATACGGACGTGCTTTACAAATTCATTTTTGGTTTTTACAATGGAATAATACGTGTTGTTAAATTAACAATATCACTACTACGTACTGTATCCAACAATGCAAAAATATGAAGCACACACGATCACACAGTCATGGACTTGTAGCAAATATTTTATTTATTATAACTGATATGTAAAAAAATAATAATTTAAGTAACTATAGAAGTACTTTAGGTTTACAATTACAAATATTACGAGTGCAATATACTGACTGGTACAGAAATGCTGTTTATCGGTTTATATAGTCATATAAGCCCCCCATTCAAGGTTAAATATCACAAACTTGTTATAACTTGTATTTGACCTTATGCAGCATACAAAAACTCGACTTATATGAAAATGAAATTTGATACTTTCACACTCTTTAGTTCATTGCCTTTAGATTGCGTATTCCCAAGAGCTTCAGTTCAGAAAGATGCAGATATTGCACTTTCTTTAGTATTATCTTTAGTGGACGTTTACTGGTAATATCTAATAACCTAACCTTGCTGACATGACATGAAATACCTTTTCATGTCTAGATTATGATGCATTCCTTAGAGTTCATCACCTTTATTTGCACAGCTCAGATCGTTACACTTACCACTTCCAGTTGTTACCAATTTTGTTAACGTTAACAGATCTATGTGTATATAATGTGAAAGTTTTAATTGAATACTCATTCATTGCATGAAATTAGTAGTAATGGCTTCAGCGAATAAAAGGTCTAAATTATCGTTAAAAACAAAAGAAAAACCATGCATTTTGCATAACGTTTTGGTGCAACCATCAACGACAAACATACAAAGAACCCTAGCACCCTTCGAAGAGACCATCCCCATCATCTCAATAAGATATAGTGATGTAGAGGACGAATTTTCACGGTACTTTGAAAAGTAAGTATAATTTAATTAAAATGATAGTCCCCTAATTAATTTATAGAGTACTAAATTTATTTATCTTTTCAGCATAACACCAGCAACAGCAGTTTTAGCAACACCTCCACCACTGCAAAATCTTCAATACGGAGGAAAAAATTTAGCTCTAATAGAGCATTTCACCCAGCACGAAGAGCAGAACCCACCAACCCTGCAGGAGTTTAAGACAAAAAGTGTAGAGTGGTTGCGAAAAATGTATAGTGACTACATTAATAGTGAGGCGATTGTGATGGAACGAATAGAAAAACTTAGTAATGAACTAGCAGAGGCTAATCGTCATTTAGAGTGTGTGCGGAAAAACATTAGAGATAGTGAAAATATTATGCGTACGTTGGAGGGGATTGAAGTGTGATAAGTGCATGTGTTTGTGTGTGTGTGTGTTATTTGATGTAAGTTAGTAATTAGTATTTGAACAGTAGGATATGTAATTGTGTGCATTATTATTATTTTTTTTGTAAATGTTAGTAATTAACTTTTGTACAAATGTGTAGTGATAGTTTTTATTTAATGTAGTATTTTTGCTTTATTGTAGACCAATATTATAGTCTTTAAATAAATAAATAAAATGTTTTAAATTCATGTTTGCTTATGTTTTTCCTGAAAAATGAATATACAGTAAGGATGGTAGATAGTAAATCTGTTTTTAAAAACAATAATATTTAAACATGTAAGTGTTAAATACAAAATTTTAATTTTAAATATCATTATTAAACATGTATGCATGAAAACGTATACCATTTAAATGAAGTTGGTTATGTTTTACCCCATATGTTTGTAAAATTTAATGTTATAAATAGAACAAATTACTACATAATTGTATTTACCAATAAAATGTGATTTATTTTATTATAAAACAGATAAAATTTAAATGAGTAAGTTTAATGTTGATTTATGATTTTAGTACAGCATAAAATTTAAGTGAGTTCAAAATTGCATAGAATTATGAACTTAATGCATAAAAAATAAGATATCATTGGAAATATACGTATGATTTTATATATCTCGAATTTTTTGTGTAAATAGTGCGGACATTCAAATTTTTTATAATAAGTCCTAGAAAAATGCGCTCCTGAAAATTAAAAATTTGCACCTAATTCTCAAAAAAAAAATTTCATATAACTGGATAATGTTATTCACCTTTTTCTTTCTTTGTAATATAAGTTTTATGTGTCATTTCTTCCTACATAATTTGTATAATTTAATAAATCATGATGAGAAACTCGTTTAATATATACACACACACACCATATATATATATATATATATATATATATATATATATATATATATATATATATATATATATATATATATTCTATATATTCAATTAAACCATACGGAAACTTATTTTAAATTTCACTTTTTTCTTCTTCTATGCCTACACACACTTTATTTTTTTTCAAATGAAGTGCCTTTTCCTTATGCAAAATAACATACACTACTGTAATTACTTATTTACTAAAGCGTCTTTCATTCAAATTACAATGCACCTTTATTTCATACTTTTCATGGCACATTCACTCGAAGTTGCATCATTTTCTTTTTTAGCTCATACAGCAGCTCTAAATCTACCCTCAATTTTTTTATTTCCTTGATTAACACCTCGAGCCTTTTCTTTCTCTCATCAATACTTAATAATTCTTTCTTTCTTTCTCTTCTTATCATTCTTATTACTTTCACCATTTCTAGCAATAAAAAGTTTACTGAATCATGCAATCCCGGAGAAGCCTTTTTATTATAAACATGCATCCTTTCAAAACTGCTAACCTACTCAAAAAACTTTCAGATTTCTAAGAGTGATTACCTTGCAACTTCTATTTTTAGCTTTTCACCTTGACCTTTTTATATTTCTAAGAAATGTAATGTGACACCACCGCAGGTCAATAACCTCTGGCCTTGAAAACTATTTTTAGATTTATGATTACCTTGCAACCAACATTTTAAATTTACCGCCTAAACTTTGACCTTGAAAGAGCTCCAAAAGCTTACGTTTTTCACCACCAGAGGGCGAGTGACCTTGAACTGGTCCAGCACCGGCCCTATCCTAACTACTCGTGTTTTCATTTCTCGTGGGGCTGATTAGATGTTGGGAGAAATTGAGCGGTGGAGAGGGGGGTTTATTAGGAGCTGTTTTTTTATTTTCATCCAATATTTCCGAAACAGTTGTATATTTCAAAGATATAAGAATACCAATATATAGACCTTAATCATGTGGATTAATTATGTTCTATGCAATTTTTTGATACAACACGTAATTTAGTCGCAAAAATTCCCAAGGTAGAATTTCAGTGTTAGTTAAAGTTTTTTCGATATCTAAGTAATGATTAATTTTATAAGAAAATGTGTAGACATTTTTTTAAAGAGAATTTGATTTTAAAAAACTTTTCTTTATGAAGTTTCTTAATATAATGAGAAATAGGTGTAAAAATTGAATAAATTTGATTGATAGTTATTTAACCATCAAGCGTATTAACGGCGGTGGTTAATAATAACGTTAAAAAAGTCGAGATCGTTAATCGCGCATTAATACACGAGTTGGTTACACAATTTTTCAAAGACTCACTTTCTTTTTCGTTTTATTTTATGTCGACGAGACTGCCATCTCGTAATGAAGGTACAGAACACCTGACAGTTCTCATTTCTTGACGCAACACATTCATTGTTAGATGTTTCATACAAACCAATGCAGCTTCACCAACTTCATTTAAATGGTTTATTAATAGACCCTATTAATGCATGATATGGATTTGCTTAATAATTTCCATTAATAAACGATTGTCTGAAAAAATGTTTAAACTCTATTATCGATTTTATTACAGAATAGCATGGCTTTGGAATTTTTTTTTATTATTAACCGCTATCTGACTTGAAGTTTTAATCGTCTGAAAATGTAAACTTTCACCATTATCACACATAATAAAATACTAAATCTTTTTTGGTTTTTTTTTAATGGTGTATTTTAAATTATACAATCTAAACGTATAAAGCCAACTATTTATTATATATATATATATATATATATATATATATATATATATATATATATATATATATATATATATATATATATATATATATAGTTGGCTTTATACGTTTCTCAAACTGTTATATTAATAGCAGGCTGATGTTTATGTTTTAATTTTTCAACTTTGACAAAATTGTTTACATCTTTAACAATTTTTAACAGATATTACTACTGACGAAGATAACTGTAAGTGTTATCGAAACGTTTAGATTGCATAGTTCAAAATACACAATTTAAAAAAACCAAAAAATAATATAAACTTCTGTTTGACGTAGATTAAGGTTTTTGTTTTTACAATGTTGCCTATTTTCGTAATGAACTTATAAAAGAGATTGCATAATTATTCTAAAAATTTTTATTAAACATATTTCATTTCTTTTAATTTCAATGTTGTAGGCTTGAAGGCCGTGTTGTTCCACATCAGATATTTTATACACGTTCTTAAACCTCAAGTCAAGCATTGCTATGGTTTCAGAATATCTGGTATGACTAAACTTTCGTTCAAGGCTTTCCGTAATCTCGGATACTCGTTTTTATGGTATTTCTGATAAAACAAATTTCTACTTGACTTTTTATTTCGTAATGATGAACGAATTTATCTTAATGTACGTATCTTTGGTCATACTTTTAAAAGTCTGTTGGACTGTGACGTTTCTCACACTATCTCACGTAGTGTCAGCTTGGATATTTTGCGTCGTTTAGGAATAACTTTATCTGTGAGTTCGAGTATTTCCTATATCTTAGCTACTGGAAATAATTGTACCACTTTGGATCATGGTGTGTTACAATTACCCTCAAAAAGACTGTTAGGGTTGATGTTCTTGTAGTTCCTCAGGTATCTGAACAACTAGCTTTAGCAATTGATTTTTGGAGATTAATAAACTTTGTATTTGACTTTAGGAACTGTCAATGGATACTCGATAATAACCAATTTTAGAAAGTATCTCGTCGGATCACTTAAATTCTTGATCTAATCTTTCACGTTCTGAGCAAACCTTTTTATCCCACCTTCTTCATAATATTTTCTATGCTAGAATTAGGTGTGGTACATGGCGATACACACCGATTCTGTGCCGATCCTCGCAATATTTATTTTGTTACTGAAAGAAATACCTACCCTCTTCCTTATATTACTTCTTGATCATCTTCATAATACTGTTTATACCTTCAGGCTAGACATGCGTTCTGGTTATTGTGAAATTACGCTTTCTGTTGCATTGAAACCTTTTACTGCTTTCATGGTCTCTCGATGTGGATTCTATCAATTCACAGGCATGCTTTTGGATAGGATAGTTCACTTGCAACACTTCAACGCTTAATTGACTGCGTTCTAGGGGCTGATTTAGAATCATATTGTTTTGTATATCTTGGACATATTGCAATTTATACACCAACTTTTGGACAACATCTAGAGGTTTTATAGGAAGTTCTTTGTCGTTCATCTTCTGTTGGTCTTACTTATACCAAGACCAATGTTATTTTTGTAGATGCCAACCTAAATATTCAGGTTGTGTTGTAAATACGAACGGTCGTTTGGTTGTCACGGAAAAACTTGCTGCTACTACTTCTATTTCTACTCCTACTAATATTTGACGTGCGCCGTGTGGTCGTCGTAGCATCTTCGTGCCGCAGGCTTGTCCCAAGTTTTTTTTTTATCTTCGCCTGCTTTGATTACCACGAAAAATACTTCGTTCGTTTCGTGTCCTGAATGACTTAGCTTTTAGACCTTTGAAAGAACATCTAATCTCTTCACCTATATTGTCTTCTCTCGATTTCTCTCATCCTTTTGCCGCCCAAACGTATACCGAAGTCGGTGCTCTCTTAAGCCAACAGTCGGACTCTGTTAGGTACATCAGCCCATCTTTACCTAAGGCTGAACCTATTACTCCACTACACTGTAACTGCATGCCTGTCTTATGGGAAATTGAAAGTTTCGACCATTAATTGAATTTGATCATTTTACTGTGGCTACTGACTACCGATCACCTTTCTGGTTGAATAAATCAAAAAACCCTTCTGGTCGTTTAGTTAAATAGGCTTTAGACTTTCAGTACAACTTCACTATAATCCACCGTAAAGGTAAATAACATGTCGTTCCCGATTTGTTATCTCGTTTTGTCCCTAGAGTCCATAGCGCAACTTACTACTACTTCTTTGATTTTTTCGCCGTTTCAAGACCCTTAGTGCTTAAATCTACTCCGTTGTGTTCCTTCCTCTTCTAGAAGATTTTCTTTTTGGTGTGTTAGGGATGGTCTTCTGTATATAGAAATCCGTATTTAATCTCTTTTGAATCCTGCTCTGCTGACTGACGTATACTTTATCCAGTGATCGCAGAATGTCACGATCCTCCTACACCTCGTCAATTTGGGGTGACCCAACCGTTGCTAGAATCTCTTTGATCTTTTATTGGCCTGCCCTACCTGCAGATGTCGCTCGCTATGCTCGTCAATGTGCCATTTGTCCTGCACATAACATTGTGCTTCTTCTGGTTTTCTAGCCGAGCGAACGATAATGGCACAATTTTGCAGTAAGGAATTCGCTCCACTTTGTGCCGAATATTGCACTGCTATTTTCTTTAATGATAATGCAGTCCACAAAGAACCCCGCCCAACGAATCAATCGAGTTCTTAAAACGATTGACGTCTCGTCAACATTATATATATATATATATATATATATATATATATATATATATATATATATATATATATATATATATATATATATATTCTTAATTAGTCGTCAATTTGAATCAATTAGTCTTAACATCAATAAACGACTATCTAAATCTTATTAAAGTCGATCAACTTGTAGAATCCTTCGACGAAGGTTCGTCCAATTTTTTTTGAACGACCGTGTGTGGGCATGCATTTTTATGCTGTCTGGCGCTTTTCGTCACTGTAATGCTGAACTCGCTCCTAAATTTGATGGACCGTATCACATTATGAAAGTTATTGATACTAAAAGACGATTCTGGTAAATGTATAGGAGTTTACCCTGTCAATGGTTTTAAAATCAAATCATTGTGTTAATGATTTTCCTACTTATTGAGATCCCCAGCTAGTACTGATTCGGAAGGTCCTCCTAAGTTGCCTTTTCGCTATACTTGGCACCGTAAACGCTGTCTAGACGTCATCTCTTCTGCATTTTTTTGTTGCGCACTCCATAAATACTACGTAAGTATCCATTATAATGTTCCGTTTTCGTCGCTTTTTTCTTTTGTTTAAAATGTTTTTTCTTTCTCTCTTTTTTTTCTTACCTGGCTTAGGGTATCCCTAGTACACATTCATAAATTCATAGTAAGGTTTGTGTAAATATACAAAATGATTTCATCTTAAGCAAAACGTCTGTGCTACGCAATTGACACTTGTATATAATACGTATTAGGTGTTCTTCGATTAATTTTGCAATTATGTTTCTTTTTGGATATAAATAATTATTTATCTTAGCGTTGTATACCTTTATTTACTTATTTCTACATTGAAATTAATAGTGATTTATAATATAGAAACACTATTCTAAGTATAGGCGGCATAAGTGCTGGGACAACTGCGTTTAATATTAATACATTAATGTAGGATGTAATACAACGTACTATTTATTGAATGAGTACTACTATATATTTCCTTTTCAACCAGTGTGAAAGTAAGGTTGTATTTTGTAACATCTGATTTCAACGTGGTGAGTAGATGATTCCTTACAATTTATTTAAACACATTAACTTTATATCTGAAATTGCTTCAGGAATTTTTTTTAATCTTTTTCTGCACCATTTCTGTACATTTTCTGTGTTCATTTTCTATACGATGTCAACATTATGATTATACCGTCGTATGATTACTTCGGAAAATAAACTTTACAGTTATTACTGAAATTACATTTTGGTTACGCTTACGATTAATTACTGGGGATGTTGACTCCATCATTTACCAGCTCTGGTTGTCTTCTGTCCCTTCGGTTACATCGAAGCGGTTAGTTTACAAATACATTCATTTCACATGTGTATTGTCGAAATACTCAAGCTATGTTAACTAATTATATAACACCAACTTTCTACGGATTTTCAACAGCGAAAATTGTGCAGCCTGTATAGTTCATATAGTTGTTTCCGTTGAACTATGTGGTTATCGTGCCACTTGGACATTAGCTAAGATACTGAAATTTGGTTAAATGCACCACCTGTATATATAAAATTTACTCACCTGCATATTCGATACCCAAATACTATATGTATAACTAGTATATAATAACTCCATTATTTACCCACTTTTATATTTTAACTGTCAATTGTATCTTATACTTATGTAAGTATTCATGTTTCATTTAGGATGGCGACTTTGTGCCACGAGAATGTATTATTTTTGTTAGTATTAACTTTAAATGCAGACATTATTATTGTTAACTTTAAATACAGACATTTCTACATAAAGATCGGTTTGTTTGAGAAAAAATTACTAACAGTAGTACCAATACCCTTAAGATTCACTGCCTACGTCTCTTAGTTTTACTTTACTACTACTACCTTAAAATTATTGCGTTAAGTAGTAAAGTTTACAATTGATTATTGACTTTGATGTGTTGCCACTTTCTGCAAAATTCAAATTGGTTAAATTTACTAGTTCTAATATTTTCTAAATTAATATTCGTAGTGACAAACTCTTAATTTCAGTTGATATGTAAAATTGAGAGTTTCATTCATTTGTCTGTTATTGAACAAAACAATAACTTGGGTTCTCTTTCATGTGTTTATTGAATAAACGACTTATTGTTTACTTGGTGTGTCATTTCTTATTTTGATTTACGTGTGTCCTTGTATATGTGCTAATTAGAATTTACTCTTACAATTTTCCACTCTCTTTACTCCGCTTTTCAATTTTTAGGGTTATATTTTAAAAAGTTCTTGGCACCCACTACTATTATTAAAAACGCTTATGTCTAACAACATTTATAATAAAACTTATTTTGTTGTTGCAAAGACTGTATTATTCCAAAAGAATTAATCAAATACGTACAATTTAGCTCTGCGTAGTTTGTTAACATCAACATTTTACTTAAGGTCATGTTCGTTAAATAGGATTGCTCAGTTTAGAATTCTTTATTTTGACATTATAATGGTGCACTCTTATCAAGAATCCAGAATAATAAAATAAAATAATAATAATAATAATAATAATAATAATAATAATAATAATAATAATGATAATAGAATAGAATAGAATGTGTTTATTTCAAAAATATACATAATTCTAAGGTCCAACAAAGTCAAAAGACTTACCTGTTGGTGCCTTATTTTATACAAATAAATAATAACATTCTTTTTTTTACAACTTAAACATTCTTCTGACGTTTGGGAGTGTACAATCATTGTAAACATAAACGTATTTGTAATAAAAGATGCATAACATATTTCAATAAAGTCAATATTTTTGTTTAATTAGTCATTCACTAACCACTTTTTCACCTCCTTCTTAAATGTCCCAGCCCTATTGGCACTAATTATTTCCGGAATTGAATTAAATAAGTACGGTATTAAAGATTTCAGAGTTCTTTGGCCATATCTGTTGTAATAATAAGGAACAATGATAATAATAATAATAATAATAGTAATAATAATAATAATAACAATAATAATAATAATAATAATAATAATTCCACAAGAACACGCTTAGATACCTATCACATATAACGTGGGGGGCTAAAAAAGATGCCCTTTATAAAATATACCAGTCCTTAGTCCAATCCAAACTCAGTTACGGTGGAGTAGTTCTGGCTAGTGCCCGAAAATCTCATATCCAAAAGCTAAACAGAATTCACTGTGCGTGACTAAGACTGTGTAATGGAGCTTTCCGCACATCGCGTTTAGATGACATCTGCTTCGAAAATAACAGTTTACCTTTTCAACATATCCTTAGTGTATCCATCCTTAACTATGCCATTAGAATAAATGCCCAGCCAAACCATCCCAACTATAATCCCTTTTTTAATGATGATATTGACCATTTTGCAAATAGACGCTCTGCCATGCGCCCTGCGGGCGTGAAATCTAACGAGATATGCAAAGACCTTGGACTCGATTATCCATTCCAAGTGTATCCTCTCGAAGCGTCTGAAGTCCCACCATGGACAATTAGTCCACCTACCATACACGTAAATAATTGTATACGCGATGAATCTAGGACTAATCTTGAAGTCATAAAAAATTTTTATTAGAACTTTATCTGAACACGAAGGTTATGATATAATATTCACCGACGGGTCTAAATGCGAAACCGGAGTTGGAGGTTCTATTTATGTGAAGAATATAGCATACAGCTGGTCTATTTCAAATCACGGTAGTGCATATACAGCCGAGTTGTATGCTATATTGCAAGCTATCTACTATTGTGAGTTAATTAGAGAGAGTAAGTTTTTAATATGCATTGTTTCTTTATCTGCAATTCGCGCTCTAGAAAATACTTTCTCAAGAGACACTTTGATAATAAAAATTCTAGCCAGTATCGCATCGTTAACAAACTCAGGAAAAGAAGTATGTTTTGCATGGTGCCCATCGCACTGCGGAATAGTGGGAAATGAGCTAGCAGATGAGGCGGCACCTAAGGCGGCAGTAAGTACCAAAGGTATTGATATTTATGAAGTTCGCCCTGAAGACGTCAAAGCGGCAACTAAAAAGAAAATGGTTAATTACGCATTTGAAACCTGGGTAAATAATAATTCGGCTTTTTCAAAAATTAAAACAAGCCCCAATTTATGGAAATTCCCGGAATATATACCACGAAGAGAGCAGGTAGTAATTACAAGATTACGTATTGGGCATACTAACCTTACTTCTTCTTACTTGTTACTAGGAAAAGAACCTCCTCTCTGCACAAAATGCAACGAATTACTCACTGTGTCTCATATAATACTAAAATGTAGAGAGTTCACACAGCAAAGAGTACAGAACAAACTAAGCAACTGTATTGCCCAATGCTTAAACAACGGCATACAGAATATACAAAAGTCAATCAATTTCTTAAAAGACACTAGGTTATTGCAGAAAATTTGAACAGTACAGCCCATTATGCTTGGAATTTACGTCCAACATACATAAGAATTGTTAAGAGTGCTAATGACCTAGTTGTCGATGCACCTACCCAAATAAAAAAAAAAAATAATAATAATAATAATAGTAATAATAATCTTTACCAGACCCCAAATCGAACAATGAAATTATTATGGCACCACCAAATAAAGTTCAACTACCTCAAGAATTGATGTCAGAAAATGGAACACAAATGGGAGACGAGTCAACAGGTGCAAAAGGGAAAACCGCCCTTAAACATGGACAGAATGCCATATCAAAATCGAACAACAATAACTCGCCCAGCAACAGTTAGATTTTGGGACGAGCTTGTGCGAATGAACATAACCTTGTCAACTATACTGGAAACAAATCCATTTGAAACTACGCCGTGGTTGTTACCAAAGTTGGAAGAAAGGAAGGACTTAATGACATTGAAGAAGGTAAATACGGTAAAGAGCAAATACACACAAGCTTTTCAGGACATGTGCAATGAATGTCCTGCACATAAAATTATACATACCGATGGATCTAAGACTAAAAATTGTACAGGAAGTGCTCTATCTATTGATGGAATGCCTTACGGGTGGAAAATAAACGAATGTGCGTCAATAAAATTTGCGGAACAATATGAATTATGGCAAGCCATACTATACTGTTCGATGCAATTTCAAACAAGACACTTCCTCTTAGCTACGGACTGCATAAATATCATAAGTCAACTGTCAGAAATCTACGCTACAGACCCTATGAATGTAAGGTGCCAATCAATTTTAAAATACCTAAATGAAAAAGGAGTAACACGTTTTCTAGGTTCCTATTCATGTTGATATACCAGGACACGGCATCGCAGACACCGTGGCTTAGAAGCGCATGTAGATGTCAACTATATAGGACTGATGGATTTAAAAAAGTACCTAAAAAAAGTATAGAACAATGGCAACGAAGATGGGAATTATATAATACTAACCTGTCCGCAATCAAACCAGGAGTAGAGACATTACATGATCTGAAAGAAGCTACAAGGGAAGAAAATGTTAAGTTACACCGTTTCAGAATTGGACATTCAAAACTTATGCATCAGCTGCACCTCTCTGTCATATGTGCCAGGTGATATTAACTATGAAACATATAATTAATGAATGTCCAAGTTATGAAGCTCAGAGACTGCGGTATAAGCTAAAAGTCAACTATGTAGCCAATTTCACCAACACGACGAGTGTGAGGCATGTCCTTAATTTTCTAAAAGCAATAAAGGTGCTTAATAAAATATGAGCTAAAATTTGTTTATCTTTTCTATAATTAAAAGTTACAAAGGGGATATGACCATGGCAGTTGAACTCTTTCAAACAAACAAAAAATAATTATTATTATTATTATTATAAACGTATAATGGATATAATTTCCGAACAAGATAGTTTAGAGGAAATACAATCAACAAAATATAGTATAGCAGTGACAACTATTAAGTTTGTGGGTATAAAAATAAATGACGAAACACACATGAATAAAAAAATAGTTTATCCAAAATGGAAGGTAAGAATAGAAAGAAAAATCAATAAATTACGCAGTATACTAACAAATATGTGTGAATGGGACAGAAGTAACAGAAGTATGAGACTACAGAATACAATAAAGAATTACTTAAAAAGAAAAAGGATAGACGTAGACCGTGATTACAAAAAGAAAATAAACATACTGAAAGGTAACATTAAACAAACAATAGCTATGCTGGGAAAAAGGCTGAGAAGATATAACAAGCACTACAAAAGGAAATCGTATAGCAGCAAATTTAGTGCAAATGAAAAGATTTTTTATAATTTACTAGAGAACGAACAACAGATAAGTATTGGTACCCACTGAACAAACCTTAGTGGATTACTAGGCAAATATTGGAACCAAAAAAGTCAGCACAATAACAACGCTGTTTGGTTGAGGTTGGGAAAGGGAGCAACAAGACTTTTAATAACAATGACACCCCTAAGCATTAGTGTGGAAGATATCAAGTGTGTAATAAGAAAACTTCACCACTGGAAAGCTGCCGAATGGACCATTTACGTAATTTCTAGTGGAAGAACACCACTGCAGTACACCAAAGACTAGCTGAACAAATAAAGTATTTAATTACTAATCCAAACACTTTGCCAGAATGTTTAATAATACATAGGATATCTAAGACGGAAGAATGTCAAGAACTCAAAAACTACCGGCCCATAACGTGCCTACCTACGTTATATAAAATAGTTACAGCTCTTATAGCCAGTAAAGTTACCAAACATATTGAAGATCAAGGAGTTGTGGCAGAGGAGCAAAAAGGATGTCGAATCGGGACTTAAGGGTGTAAGGAGCAACTAACCCTAGATGACATAGTAACCAAAAATGCCAAACTCAAAAACACTGTGTAGCCTGGATAGATTATCAAAAGCCATTTGATACTGTCCCACATACATGGCTATTAGAAACATTAACAATTTTTAAAACTGACGGCACAATTATCGATTTTCTAAAACACAATATGAGTAAATGTCAAACCACGCTATCCGTGCTACATAAAAATGGATGTATAAGAACGAGAGCCATCTATATAGCAAGAGGAATATTTCAAGATGATGCGCTTAGTTTTCTGTGGTTTATTTTGTGTTTAAATCCACTTTCGAATCTACTGCAAAATACGCGTATTGGATACATCATCAAAAATCAGTCAATGACACATAAGATAAACCATTTGTTTTATGTGGATGATTTAAAACTATTTGCAAACTCTGAAAAGAACTAGATAAACTTATTAAAGTAACTAGACAATTTAGTAACGATATTAATATGAAATATGGTTTAGATAAATGTGCCAAGTTAATAGTGAAAAAAGGAAAAAGTACAAATTATGACAACGTAGAATGCGAAAATATAATAAAATATCTTAACAATGACTTGGGGTATCAGCAAAATTTAACCAAAAATGTTGGAAAAATAAAAACCAGCTTACAAGAAAATTTAATAAGTAGACTAAGAGAAATATTTAAAACAGAATTAAATGGGAAAAATAAATGAAAACCAACAGCACCTGCACTATCCCAGCTCTCACATATTCATTTGGAGTTATAAAATGGTCCAACACTGACCTAGAAAGCTTAAATAGAGCGGTAAGGGTAGAACTTACAAAAGGTAGGTTATATCACCCACGTGCGTGTACCTAAAGATTATACATACCACGTAAGATGGGAGATAGGGGATTGCTATGTTTACAACGACTTCATAACAACATAGTGAATAAACTTAGAAATTATTTTAAAGAAAAAAGTAGTCAATCCAACTTGTATAAAGCTATACTAGGAATAGATAAATACACATATCTCAAGTTAAGTACAGGAGCGACCCAAATAGTAACAATCTCTCAACAACTAAGTGTAACGTGGAGGGAGAAGGCGTTAGATAAAAAATTTCCACACGCTTTGGATGGTGCAGATATAGAACAATCATTAGGATGGATAACAGAAGGTCAGCTGCATGGAGAAATAGAAGGATTCATAATGGTCATACAGAATAATGTAATATCTACAAGAAATTGTAAAAAATACCTATAGATGACGATTCCTGCAGAATGTGTGGGTCTATCTCGGAAACAATACAGCATATAACATATGGATGTACTGATTTGGTCCCAAAATAATATCTAAAAAGACACAATTTAACAGCAGGCATAATTCACCAACAGTTAGGTATAAAAATTGGAGCTTAGTACAAAATAAAGAGCCTTATTACAAATACCTACCGTACCCTGTGTTGGAAAACAATGGCTGGAAACTGTATTGGGATACTACCATAATCACCGATAAGACCATTGTGAATAACACGCCTGGCATAGTATTCATAAAGAAACAATCGAAAACTGCGCTCTTAATTGATGTAATCCATCCAAATGATGCCAATCTTCATAGAGCTGAAACAGAAAAAAATACAAAGTATCAAGGATTGTGTGACGAATACAAATAGATACATAAACTTACTGTGGTAAAGTAATCCCCATAGTAATATCTGTGGATGGACAGGTCACAAATAATATAATTAAATATCTAAAATAATTGAGAATAAAGTATAACACTTTACTTGTCTGTATTACTCGAAACCACACGAACAGTAAGGAAAACTCTAAATATTCAATAGTAACAAACCTACTGAACGAATGTTAATCAAACCCGCTCAGTTAAAACCGGACAAAACTATCCGAGAAATAAAAAAGCATAATAATAATAATAATCAAACATGGTTTTGGTTTTTACTACCAAGTGTACTGTGGATAGGCAGAAAAATAAGTTATAATTACTGTGTTTTTCCTCTTTAATGGTTAATATCTCGATAATTGACCACTTTATGGGAGTATAACAAGAGTACACGTTTTACATAAAAGACATTGGAAAATATGGAATTATAGCTAAAATTGATATTTGCACAGTGGCGTAATATTTAGGAGGGATGAAGAGATTTATCATTAATGTTGTACGACACTGGCAAAACCGATTTAACATATTACTCTTCGGTTGTATGACCCTTAGGTCAGTAACTTTCCACTAAATTTAGCACAGAAATACGGGATTTGAACTTTAACATCCTGTAACTTGTTAATTATCAATATTTTACTAAGGTTATATTTGGCAAAAATAATAACTTTTGGTCATAATTCTACCATGGTTCTCTGTACAATTCATTATGAGACACCCAGGTATGTCACACAATACACCAAAATGGGGAATCGACCTCTAATAGACTTTTGTTGGTGGACGTTAAATGTAAATTGTTATCAAAACGTTCAAATTTGTACAGTGCGATCATCATTGTTTGACCGTGCCGCTCCTAGAACAGTACTACTGTTCCGCATCCTTAAAATGAAAATTGTGCTGAATGTGGTGAATGACGAATTGCGTATTATGTAGACGTACAAAAACTTCAATAATTGTAATTTAGTCTTTCTTAAGACTAAAGGGAAATTGTTATAAGGTATGTAAAAATTTGGTTAAAAATTATCATTTATTATTTTTAATTGATATTACAGATTTTCTGGATTTCCAAGGCGTATTTCTGGTGTAGTAAACCAATACATGGTATTTACTCGTCAAATTCAAGTTTTGTAAGTGCTTTTATATACCAAAAGTAATGTTTAAAACAAATTTTGCTTTTTAACCTCAATTTGGTTACGAGAATAATGTACAGTTTAGAGAGTAAAAACTGTATAGATAAGCATTTAATGATCTTTTTGTTTCTATTGACATGAGTGGTTTGAAATAGGCAATAATGTATGAATTTTGTTGTCAGGTTGAAAACGAATAATCGAAAGGTAATTCATTGCCAAGGGCGGAAAATTATCTACAATGTGTACCAATTTATGAAAAAAGAAAAAGAAGGAACGATGACACTGCCATTATCCCAATTACAAGAATGTGTTGCTGAAGAAACCGTTCTAGACAAGCTACTAGTTGAAAATGGTCATGCTGTCCTTCGTTTCCCTTTGTACCACTCTGAATGAAATCCCATTGAAAAATCGGATAGCAGTGAGGAATGTGACATTTCAAATGGAAGGTGTTAAGCAATTGGCAATGAAGAATTGAAAAAAATTACAGCTGAAAACTCGAAGAAAGTGTGTGAATATGTGGAGAGTGAATATTTAAAAAAAAGAGTGATATTGGATGATGTTACCTTCACAATGACATTAAAACATTTAAATGAATTTTTAAAATGAATTTGTCATTAATCAGAAATCAATGTATGATATATTTGTTAAATAATATTAGTGAAAACAAATTACATGTATGGCTGGTTAGTTTATTATAAATGCATACATTCAACATATTCAGCACAAATCAGGTACACCATTTTTGCTGACCACCTTTGAATGTACACTGATGAACATCACAAATACATTATAATGGAAAAAAAGAACTTATTTAACTTAATGCTAGATATCACTTTTGCATTGCATTCTAATTTTTGAACAAAAACTTATTTCAGATTATATACCACTGATTTAGTCCTTCTCATATGGAACTAGTCACCATGTCTAGTTTATGATGTACCTATTGTTTTTTAAGATAACTCAAATCTGTATATATTGATCTAAAGCACAGCAAATAATAAATTAATAATGCATTGTTTTTTTAGATCTCAAACGTGCATGTAAATGAGATCAATTCAGCTAAAGTAAAGTAAATAATGAGTAAAGATTTTCAATTAGTGCACATATTATTTACATACAAATATAACGATATCCCGACGCACACCTCACTACCCGTTGTAATGAGTGGTCTTTTATATGTTTATATTATAGTTGAAAATAGAAAAATAAAATTAAACTTGGCAATTATCTATAAAACAATTTCAAAGTAACCACCATTGTTTGCATTACAGGCATCTACGCTTCGTTTCATATTTTCAAATAAATTTATTAATTGAGCTTCTGTAATATTTTGAATTGCGTCAGTTATTGCATTTTTTAATTGATCAATCTTGGGAGCCAAACTCCCGCACTTATAACTCTTTCATCAAAATGTTCACGTAAAAAAGTCAGTGTTTGATTAGCTGTATGAGCTGTTGCGTTATCATGCTAAAAATATCCATGTTGGAGCTTGTCATCGTGCAGTTGATCAATGAAAGGTTCCAAAATAGTTTTGTATGGAGCCGCAGTTACTGTATCTTCAAAGAAAATGGGACCTAGAATTCTTCTTCGTGAGCCCAAAGACCTATTTTCACAGGATGTAAAGTAGTTTTTTCAAAAACGTGTGGATTTTCTGCTGACCACATACGGTAATTCTGCGAATTCACATAACCAGATAAATGGAACCAAGCTTCATCTGTAAAGAAACTTAAGTTTAGTATTTCGTCATCGGCAATATTCTAAACGCTTTTGAAAATCTAAAGAGTAATTCTTGCACAACCGTTATTTTGTAAGCATGAAATGTAGTTGACGTTTGACTGCTTTATGGCATGTACCATAAGAAAGACCAGTAACAATTGCTTATATTGAAATATGTACAATGTTGTCAATCTAACTTTACTTATGTAATGTTTTGGTTTTTAAGATTCTTTTTATTTTATTGCTTACACATTCATGTCAACCATGTTTTGTATAATACAAAATTACCTGTTTGCTGGGCCAATTGTCTTAAAGGTTTTGTCGGTATTCTTTCCAAATGTGTGCGTACATCTTCCACTACTTCCTCTGTAAGTACAGTTGTGCGACGCGTAGATTTTCCCTTGCAAACACTACCATGCTCATGAAAACGACTAACAATTCTTCGAATGTGTCGGCATAAAACATCGTCATCTAATTCGATGTTCTGAAAGTGATGTTGATATTCTTCAACACATAATCGTACTGAATACTTCCAGTTTCCATCTACATTTTTTTCGCCGTTTCGGAAATAAGCTTCCAAAATAAACTTGTCTTGTTCCACAGTAAAAGGCATTATAACCTAAAAAAAATTATTTACGAAAAAGGCATAAAATACACGAATAAATTTACCTTGAATGTCCTGGTTAATTTATTAATGAGTATTGAAAAAAACTATTTTATAGTAATACAAATGTAGATAAAGCAATAATTGAAAAAGGAAAAATCTATGTACGTTTATGAAATGTCAATCAAAGATGAAATAAACATTTGTGCCTAATTTCACTAGTAACTTTTGATAAAACTTCTGTAAAAAGCAGTTTTTTTTCGGTCATTCATTGTTGATATCCCGGTATAAAGAATAAATAAAGATACAGAATCCTGTACAAGATGTCATTAATTTAAGTAAGTAGTTCCAACGTTCTAGATTGTTTCTATCTTTTTCTAAGTTATGTTGACATACGAAATTGTAACATGAATAATTAGCTGAGTTACCTATCATACTTTTTCATGTGTTAAAAGTGTTGAAGCTGCATGCAGATGAGACGACCAATTACCAAAGCGATTTAGCGCAGATCCGGACAATTTCACATAATGGTGCTATTTGCTTTCATATCTATCTTTAGAATTGGTTGAGTATTTCTTCTTGTCAGTCCTATTTAATCCTACCGCAAACTACATACTTTCTAAGGTATCTGCTCAGGAAGGCATAAATATGTAAATGGTTCAAGGATATTCTACAAAAGTGGTTTGTTGCATACTTATAAGAAACACCCCTATACTGCAGTCAGCTTTAACAGAAAGTAATTTTGTTTATAAGTTTTTAAATGCATATTTGACGTGCTTTGGGTTATTGCTTGAAACATGGAAAGTTACTGATTTTTATGCTTAGAAAATTGTTACACTAAAACAAGCTTTCTGATATACCTAATGTCAGTAATTTTTTTACTTGAAAAACGTAATGCCTATATTCTTTTGCATTTCATTTTGTCATTTACGAGAAGTTGAAATTGTTGCATCGCTTTAGTGAGGTTGACGAACACTCGATTTAATAGTCAAAATTCTAAATTTAATTCTGTACGGATAATTATGTTTCCAAAGATATTTCGGAAAGTGTCATTTAGTGGAAAAGTTAGGCCTGAATTCTACACCCTGTAAACATTAAATCAACATTGGACAATATAATACACTCGCCCAACCCTGGAAAGGCTTTAATCTATGGCTAGGGCAAGCAAAATATTAGAGTGTGATACCTACAATTAATGTACACAAAATGTTTAATATTGATGACGTAATCTTAAGAATCTAAATGTACATACTGTAGATTCATTCATTGTCTCCATTTCGATTCATTTTCTCATTTCCTTTATTTATTTCAATGCTGCATATGTAGGTGTACTTTATGCATATAAAATAATATAGTCTAAAAGCTTAAAAACTTTTCATTCATATAATTTAGCTATATAAACGAGAGTAATTATTTCAAACGAGTTAAAGCAATGAGGAGTCTAATAGTACAGTGCTAAAAACTAATTAAATGTAGTATATTTAAGTATGAGAATATTATATATGTTGTTGCTGTCCAATAATAGAAATCGAATATCAATAAAATGTTACGTTTTGTCTAAGAAAATGGGTAATAGGTAGTCTAAACGAGGGAAGAACCTAACAAGGCATTAACACAAACACTAATTGATCGATGAGAACTTCACAGCAAAACACGGTAGCTAATAGGCTTAATTGGTGTTTTCCTCTTCTTTAGCGGCGCGGTCCCAGCCCGGCTAACCGATGTTAAAGAGCCCCCATACATCTCGCAGGTTGTATCTCCTGAGATATCGAGGTGGGAATGAAAGCTCCTGGATCCCCTCTCTGGGGCACCATGATTCTTCCGCCGAGGCCTCCCTGACTATGTTTACGGACTTGTTTCATTCTTGTTCTTTTAATGTTACATTACAATACAAAAGGATCGCTTCAGTAAATTCTAGATGTGATGTTTATTTTAACGTTAAATTTAAACCGATCCTTCCATTTTCCCATTTTCTATTGTCATATGTTCTAAAACACCTTTCTAACTTCGACATAAATAGATAATGCTGCGCAAAGGAAGGTATTGTATGTGTCTAAATAAACATCTGCATTTCGTGTACGAGATAATTGGGATCTACTCAGTTTGAATTGTTACTGCATTTATAAGAGATCCTTCATATTCTTAAAATAGCTATGTTCCACAATCATTTTTGTAGGTAATTTCTAAGTAGTATGTAAATCACACTTACTTACAATTCAAAGAACAATTGCTCAATCAGAATAAAATTAGTTTGGAGAAGTTGTTTGAATGCCGAACACAAATGATAAATTTAAATAACATTCAATAGCAATCCAAGTGAACGACGGTGGGTTCCGGTGCGTGCCAACACGAGCGATTTCACCCCGGGGTGTCGTCTGCTTAAACACGGCGTACATCTTGATGGCCAAATCGCTGCTTTATTACACTGTAAGATGTCGATATCCGACTAACTTCATTTGTGAACCATTTGATTTCTTTCTAGAATGACTCTACCGTCTCTTAATTTTCTCATTTTCAACGTTTTTAATTGTATTGCTATAAAATTAATATTATTAACAAAGCAAACATAAGTTAAAGTACTGTGAGCAGCACTAGAGAACATTTTTGAAATTGTAGGGTGTCCAGAGATGTATTTGTCACGGTGTAATCGGACATTTAAGGTCCTCTATTACCTTCAAACAATAAATTAAATGTTACATGTTCGTTTTGTAGTCGGTAATCGTATATGTGTAAATATTTACGTATTTCTACTGTGTTTGACTTTCCTAAAATATTACTTGTCAAGACAATACTATTTATTTCATTATTTAAAATTCTATGTTTCCAAAATAACGGATGAGTATTTCATTCAAGGACAATGAGACTGCAGCCAATTATACGGAACTTGAATAATTTCACAATCAGCCTTCACAATAAACGATTTGGTATAATACGCGAAATAATTTTGGTTAATGTTTAGTAATCTGAACTTTGTTTAAAAACATGTATAAATACTTAGTTTATGTGAAATTATTCAAGTCATAATAACATTTAAAAGAAATTTAATAAAAATTATTAATTCGCAATGGCTGTAGGTATAGGTCGTGAAATGAAACGAGCAAGTTTTATTAGATTCTTATCAGTAAAGGCAGAGGCGCACGAGTCCTTAATTTTAAGAGTTGAATTTTACCGGATATTGTACAACCTATGGATTCATTGAATATTTTAAAATTTGACGTAGTCTGTGTTTGGTTATGTCATGCAACATTAACAACGAGTGCATAGGGAAAACACAGAACAACCTACGCACATACATGACAGTTCCAGGATGTGTGTCATGTAATAAGATGGCGTTAGTTAAGCGATTTTTAACTTATTCACTTTACGCTAATACGAAATATACAATGTATAATCTTATTTCTTCCTCGAAACGTTCTAAAAATAATAAAAAATATAACCCTCCCTTTGTAATTCCTTTACAATTCATTTCCCTCGTATAGGTTTTCTAATGGACGCAGCAGAAGTATATTTAGGAATAAAGTAAATTTGTTCAGATTTTTATTAATCGGAGTAACAGGCGTATGCAGATGCATCGAGATGATGAAAATGAATGTAGATGTGAAGACATGGGAAATTTAATCCTAATAAAAATTCCCGATAGTAAAACCAGAAAACTGCGGTCGTTTAGAATCATCAAAATTTTGCACAAGTACGCATCATTAAGACCGAGAGATATGCAAGAGAGCTGATTTTTTTTTTTAAATATCAAGATAATAAGTGCTATAGGATTTATACGATCAGAGGCGTAAGGCTAGATAGAACAGTCCTTTCGCAAAAAAAGAGAATATTGCCTGAATATTAAATTTGAACAAAACTGTGGTAGCGGAAACAGATACAGGAAATCTAATAGCGTCGTCATCGCCGAGGTCATCGCCCAAATCTACAGTTACCCCATCAGTAAATACTTTAACAGAGTCTACTTCATCGCTGCACGATTCCAACTTTCAAAATGCAACACTTACCAATTTAACATTTAATATTACATTAATGAATATATCTGAAAATTAATTACAATTTTTTGAATAAATGAAAATTAAATTGTTGTGTTTCCATAACATCATTTTTCCCTCCGGAGACAGGACAAGGAAAAGTAACATCTGATCTAACGAAAATGTCAAACTTTGGCGCCTACTACTCAGTCGAACAATGACATGATATTTTGACTTTTAAAGAAAAAATTATTTATTAACAATTTCAGACAATTTTTTAACATCAAAATAAGAATAAACGAAAATGAAAATTTAAACTTAAAAAACTGGAACGTTAGTTGTAAATGTATCGTGTCAATTAATATCGGAGTCAAATTCCAATGAGGGATCCTTGGATACCAAAATATATATATATATTATATATATATATATATATATATATATATATATATATATATATATATATATATATATATATATATATATATATATATATATATATATATATATATCTACTATCTAATCACGGACACATCAGCATTGCGTGTAAACCTTTTCCTATTTCTGCAATGAATTTCATACCAACCACAACAATTTTTGATTTTATTTTTTTATTTTGATTTTATTTTCTTACACACATATCTGTACGATCTTGTTCCTCGTAGCGAAAAAACCTCCAAACCATATTGACCGACTTTAAAAGTTTTTAGTGGCGTTTGTTCACGTTCTAGTTCAGTGTCTGATATAGATGCGCTGGAAGTCTGATTCTTTTCAGTTGGTGTTGACGTAGAAGGTATCAGATTGATATTTTCGTCGTTATTGCCACAATTATCGTTCTCCAACATCAAGTCGCTTCTTTATCTGTGACGGATTCTCCGATTCTTTGCTATTTTGACAGAGACGTTATTACACTTTCGACTTCAACTGTAGAATCTTCTTCTTCGAATCCATGAGGTAGCATTTTAAACACTTACTATTGCGATAGTATAAAACGCCAAGCATCCTTCGTTCACCTGAAAAACTCAATATCTACAGCTTGACACAGGGGTTTGGAACCAAACAGGTAAAACCAATATCATTTTCGGCATATCGGTTTAATACATGGTCGTCTATATATTATGAAATGTCATCACCCATTATAGCATTTCGGTCTTCCAAACGTTTGGCGTGTGGAAGAAACCAATCATGGAATGTAGTGCCATTCATCCATCTACTTAACGTTCGTTTAGACATCGTATTCAAGGTGCAACATGGCTTGTCACAACATGGAAACATTCGTGGACTATTACATATCATTACAATTGTGGAGCTTTTCGAATGGTTCATAACCTTCTCCAGGTATTTTACTCCACGTTTCTAAACACCCCGTTCTTTTCCAAGGTAATTAAATAAATTCGACTCATGGTAATTAAATACGTTGAAACCTGGTAGGTTTCTATCGCGTTTTCCAAGTAGTCCTAAAATGTTTTCAGACTTTCTCTTAATACTGCTACTCTCGCTCGTGTTATATTGATGGCCAGCCGTTGTTCAAAATAATTTTTTATGTCTGTTAAAAACACTGTATCTGTATTTTAAAATTATTTACAACAGACCGTTTTACCTTTCCGGCACATGTGGTACACAATATCAAAAATTAAGTTTGCAATGTAATGGTCAGTCTTGACAAAGTTTGCAGAAAACTTATGGTTTTTTACAAAAGTCCCTTTAAAATCAGTTACTAAATATATTATCATAAGTTTGGTATGAACCAATAAGTGAAAACGTAAATGTGTAATAAAAAAATATTACTTATTTTACTAAATACACAAATAAAATGTTTACCTCGAGTAGGATTTGCACCTACGACTTGTACTTTGCAAGAGTACCCCACTAACCAACTGTGCATACACGCACATACGCACACATGCACATACGCGCACACGCACGCACGCACACACGCACAACACGCACACACACACACGCACTCACGCACACAAGCATACGCGCACACACGCACACACGCACACACGCACACACGCACACACGCACACACGCACACACGCACACACGCACACACGCACACGCACACATGCACACACGCACACACGCACACACGCACACACGCACACACGCACACACGCACACACGCGTACACGCAGACACGCGCACCCGCACACCCGCAATCACGTATACACGCACACACGCCCACACGCACACACGCACACATGCACACATGTACACACCCAGACACGCAGACACGCACACACGCACACACGTACACACACACGCACACACTCACACGCACACACACACGCACACCAACAGCACACACGCACACACGCACACACGCACACACACGCACACACGCATACACGCACACACGCACACACGCACACACGCACACACACGCACACACGCATACACGCATACACGCCCACACGCCAACACTCACACGCACACGCGCACAAAACGCACATACGCACACACGCACACACGCAAACATGCTCACACACAACGCACACACACACGCACACGCACAACACACACACGACACACACACACACACGCACACAGCACACAGCACACACGCACACGCACACCACCACACACGCACACGCACACCACACACACGACACACGCACACGCACACACGCAAACGCACACGCACACGCACACACGCCACACTCACACACACGCACACACCACACGTACACACGCACCACCAACACGCACAACACAAACGCACATAGCACAGCAACACGCAACACGCCACACGCACACGCACACGACACACACACACGCACACCGCACACACACAACGTCACACGCACACACTATGCACAGCATACACGCAACACGCACATGGACGCACGACACAACACACACGAAAACATGCCGACACGGGACAACGTAACGCGACAAGCGACACCTGACACCTGCAGGAACAGGCACGCGAACACACCATCACACGACACACAACACACATCACATACACGAGACACAACACGCAACACGCACACATGGACACCGCGCGCGCGCGGTTACACACACATTGTTGCCCACATTCTATGAACAGAACACTATGAACGGTATAGTTATGAATGTTACGTGTTTTTTTGTAAATCATGCTCAAACAATAGCTATATAAATTTAATGCATTGATTGATTCCCATTCTGTGAACAGAAGACTGTGGAGCGGTGCAGGGTTAATGTTACGTTGCTTTCTCTAAAACATGCCTAAACAATAGATATATAAATATAAGGCATTCGAGATTTTGGGACAAAATTTTCTCGTGAAAACGTATTGGGTGACAATGCTGTACATTTAGTTGCCTTAGGCCTTTTCTATCTCGGGTTATCTATATCGCATGGAATAATATCTCTACCGATGGTTATGGGATGTCCGCTACGAAAAAATATTTACTGAAATCGTATGGTTACGTTATCACAGTGCTCGGGCTTATTGATACGATCGTACCCTATAGTCACAGATTTTGCTAATTTACACGTGGATATGTTTATCTCTACATGAAAATTGTAAAAGGTTAGCGGAAACTGTTATTTCACATTTTTAATTCAATCCATTCAGAGCTTTACTTGTACTAGGTACGAACAGGTTCTGTACGTTCCTGTGAAAATCGGACTATCAGCAGTGTTAGGGTATCTATAACATCCTTTCGCTGGTAGTACGATAGTTCAAATTCTTTAATTACATTGATAGATATCAGTTATACTGTTTACATTGTTGTGATATAAACTGCCAGTAGTATAGCTACTGCACTTCGGGCGCACTTTTGATAATAATAATACACCTTCCCGTACGGATTGTCCACATCAATGGCAATGGTTTTCAAGGTCAAGGTCATCGTACACATTGCCTGCATCGAAATATATCTCTCAAGGTCATCACATTGTCTACGTCTAAGTACATGGTTCTAAAGGTCGCTCACATTTCCTACCTATCCTTCAAGTCATCGTACACATTACCTCAAGTCTCAAGGTCGGGGGTATTAAATAGACTTTTTGAGTTCGCTGTAGGTGCATGTGATTTTTGGACGTTCTTCAAGGTCACGAGCATTCACAGTTGGTATATAGGAGGAGTTAGTTATTACAATTATTCTCAAGGTCACCTGCTGGGGTATCGTATTACAGATTATTGTCTATGCTCGTAGTCAAAGTTTATCGATTTCGTAGTTACGTCTGCAGCAAAGTACATTGACTTCTGTGGTTCAGGTTAAAAATAAGCTCCTGGCTTTGCGCAAGATATTTCACACGCATCAAGGTCAAAGGTTAGTCAAAGTTCTCGAATTGACTAAATTGTAATAAAAGGATTATGCTTACGTGGGCTCATACTACTATCCTAAACCACCAAGATGAGGTAGTTTTCCTAAGAACCGGATTCGCTTCCCAAAGCCAGATAGCCGTTTCCCAAAACAGGGGATCTGTATCGCAACACAGGTAGATGTTTCCCCCCATTTCAAGGTCACACCTCTGAGAAAAGAACAAAGGCGATCCATTGTTCTGGCCGAGTTAGAGTCATAATTCCTAAAAATGGATTGTTATCTAGCTACCCCCATCATTTCAGGCTCAATTCTGAGAAATCAATTTTAAAAACAAATTCGACGCTTCAAGGTCATCTAACAAATAAAATATTTTCTATAAAACTTATATTTATTAACCACAACATTCATCTGTGTACAGATGAAAAGATTGATTTAGGTCAATACACATATTACGAGAAGTTTGATGTACCATCACTTAACATTTTGTAATACCTTTGTGGGACCATATCTATTTTATATATTATTTGTTTCTCACATTCAATTTCCTTCAACTGATTTTTGTTTAGTGTGATCCACGACACAGCATCATCTTTCCTAATAGGTATTTTCATCGCTTCATTATAATGTTTACTAGCGATACATTCAGCTCTCCTTAAATTCTTCATATCAGGATCTGAGATCCCTTTACTTTGAGAAATTGTTCAAGACTTATTACAAACCTACGTCTCTTAAACTTATATGCAAAGACACAAATTAAAATCTATTAATTATACAGTTCCGTAAACCTAATACGCAAATTTTAGGGTCAATTCCGAGAAATCTATTTTCAAGGTTAAAGGTGATCCGAACTGATCCGACAATACCTGACCACCTGTAGGGCTATCAAATAGATTTTAAATGGCTAAAATGTACTGGTATCAATTTTCAAGGTCATAAGTCCCAGAAATCAACCTACAGGGGTATCCTGATATATGGCCGGTAAATTTATATAGGAGGATGTTCTTCAAGGCCACGTATACTATAGGATCCACGTCTCGTTTTCAAGGCTATTGCATATACACATTACATTCGTTGATTCTTCAAGACCACGTATAGTGATCCACTTAGTAATTTATTAAGAAAAACCCGCAAGTGCATTAGGTCAAGGTCACGTACTTTCCTTGCATATTCTTCAAGGTCACACCTCTGAGAAATCAATTTCTAAGGACAAAGGCGATCCATTGTTCAAGCAACTCTGATCGGGTCAGGGTCATAATTCCCAGAAATTACCTGCATGAGGTATTCTAATTGACTTTTCAAGGTGTGGGGGATTCTACTTTTCAGGGCCAGGTCACCAAATTGGTTGAGACCATGTGTAGAGAAATGTTCAAGGTTAGATTTAGTAGTATTCCTAATAAAGGTTACGAGCAGGATACTGATCCGACTTTGTCACCAGAAAAGTCACGAGAAATCAGTTCTCAAGATTAAGCCAAACCATAGGTCAAGGTGTTCCTGTATTAGTGCTCCTCAAGTAGCGAAATAAGCATGGATTTGCGTGACTGAAGACCAAGCTCACCTGTAGTTTCAAGCTACCCCAACCATTTAAATGTCAAGGTCACAATTCTGAGAAGTCTAAAAATAGAATTTTCATGGTCAAAGGTGATAAAGTCAAGCTATTCAAGGCTCTTTTATTGGCTCTGTCTGCACATCCAGCATCAGGCTCAAATAAGTCATAGGTTTATTCTGAACGGATTTATAAGGTCAGCCTGACTTTGTCCGAGTCAAGACCATCTGTTAATTCCAAGAAATCGGTGGCTACCTGCAGTGGCATCCCAATCTTATTCGATAGTAATACGATGATTAAATCTTGGCGGGAAATTGTATGCAGAACGCTAGACCAATAAATTTGCTTGTTTTTATATCAATAAATGGATTTTCATTATTAGTAAGCTTTATAAGAGGTTTTCTTTGTTTTAAAGGGCATACAATAAGCTCGCATTCATACAGATAATGTCATTTTAAATAAATGGTTTTTATTATTATTAGGCGTTTTCATTGTTTTAAATCAGTCTCACATTCTTAACGGTGATGTAATTAAAAAAAAAGATGTGCCTTAACAATTAAGCAAGCCATTTATTGGTACAAAAAAAAAAGAATTTTTTTTTTCTAGCGTTCTGCATACATTAAAACCGATAAATCTACAACTAAATTGATTTTTTTATTAATTTAGGGGTCATTGAAGCATTTTATATAAATGTTATTTAAGCACATTACAATTCTTATGTCTATTTTAAATCTATACATTGTTAACTATCTTTTCTAACCAATAATTAGACATGTGCAACGGGTCTATATTTTCTAATTGCAATATATGACACAATTTTGTTTCTATAGCTAATCTGTTTAATACCCAATTTTGTTCCATCAGATAACTATATTGACGTTCTACATTCGCATTTTGGCAACGTGCTAGTTATCATATACAATGTATAGATTTAAAATGGACATATAGAAAGCAATCCTTTTATATTACTTTAAGCAATGAAAAACCACTATAACGCTTTACTAATCAAAGAAATTTTAGTTAACATATGCATAAACGCCATTTACTGATATAGAAACAATCACGTTTCTTTGTCTTGAGATCTGCATTAATTAAAACCAATAAATCTATAACTAAATCGATATTATCACTAAAACATTCTATATAAAAATGTTGTTTATTTAATTGACAGAAACATTGGGCGTAGTACATCAAATTTACATTGTTTACTCCATTTCTATACTGCAGTTTACATAGCTGTCATTGTTTGCTCTTTTAAGTCCAAGGCTAGTCAATTTCGGAATAAAAAGAGCCTAAATTTTAGGTACAGTCCTGATTTATATTCTTTCGGGTCGCTAAACTTGAATTTGAGGTGTGAAACGTTCACATTTTAGTCAGTTTTTTTAGGTTTTGGGCTAAATCTCGATAATTATGCATTTTTTTTTAAATTCCATGCTTTGCGAAAAATAAATTTAAATCTTGATAAAAGATTAGATAGTTAGCATAAGTATGATTAATTCATAGAAAATCAATCACGTTTCTTTCATTTACAGGTAAATCCTTTGAGGGTCTAGAGATCTGCATTAAAACCGACAAATCTGTAACTAAATCGAATTTTTTGTTAATTTAGATTTACAGCGCTTTTACACAAAGAAATAGCTAACTACATTTTTTTTTTATATAAATGTTATTTAACTAACGGAAACATTATACAAATACACAAAATTCTTTCATTATATTTTAGTACATCTAATTTAAATCTATACGTTGTTCCTCCCTTCTAGCCAAACACAACGAGTCCATATTTTTCAATATATAACGCAATTTATTAAACTCTGTGATTGTTTGTTCTTTTCCAATAAATCTGTATATAGTCCAATTTCACTTCTTTAAAGCCAGTCAGCTTGGGAAAGGTGTTCTATTACAATTTCCTAGTTCAGTGTTTCAATAGCTTAAAGTACATAATATGTATCGCCTTCTCATCTGGAGGAAGAAGGTCGATATCGGATAACATCCCAGGGCGGTAGTATTCTGTACTAATGACTAGACGTTTGTCAAAAAGTTCCCGCGCCCAAACATAGATATGTAGAGCCAATAAGGAAGCGTTTAACCTTGATGGGTTGACTGTACGAGGATAGAATACTACCAAAAAACTAGTACTACGCTTAAAGATTTTATTTTTTAATTATACAATACAGTTCCTTAAACCTAATACATATAATTATGAGATACTTATAACAACATTTACACACTCTTTGCACAGTTCTTCTATAAAATGATTCTAGTTAAAGCATGGTTGGGTACTATTAAATGTTATGTTTGTTGTTTTTCCGATTGCACCCAAACTACTCATGAACACATCCTTTGTGTTTAGCAGCGCTTTAAATTCGATTTTCTCCTTTAAAATACTTGTAAAAGCGCTGAGGTAGTATGCATTTAAACTCCTCCGTTTCCAACATTATACGTTCCCCATACTTCTCAACTCTTCATGCTGCTACTTCAGTACACTATTTTTACCTATTACTCATCACACATTGCTAATACACAGCTTCATCATTTTTGTTTTCAGTATATAACACTCCAAATCGAGTGTTACTTCTTTTACTTGCTTTATTAACGTCTCCAATCTCTTCTTTCTCCCCTCCACACTTACTGCTTGATCTTTACTTTCTCTTCTTCTTGTACACATAATGATGACTTTTATACTAAATATTCCTATTCTAAGCTTGACACTCAATCATGGTTTCCAACACTACTTCCTAATCCAAATTTATTCAAACACAAAAAGGCATGCTTCTCAAAAACGGCGCAGAATTTACCATTCTAAGTTCAGCTTTCTCAAACACAAAACGTCATTTTTCTTTTCATTTGTCAAAAGCACCCCTGGATGATAAGTCCCGTTGACTTATTCCAGTATCTATAACTATTGGAAAAGCTACCCTTTACCCCTAAAAGTAGGTGATTTAAGGGGATTATCCACCTTTTTCCATAATATAAAAACTACCCCACATAAAAAATACCCCCTTAAAGTAGGTGATTTAAGCGGATTATCCAGCTTTTTCTATAATATAAAAACTAGTCCTATCAGTACCTTGACCTACTTTCAGATTTCTAAGAATTTTACTAGGATACAACCTTCATATTTCCACGAATTGAGATTTCTAAGATGATACCCTTCGGCGCAATAAACTTTAAAGCCTCACGAGCTGATTCTATGTTTAGATTTCTAAGATAAATTGATTTCTAAGAAATGAGTTTCACCTTGCACATCCTAGTTCAATTTAGCCTCAACTACGATGAATGAGCTATTTGGCTTGTTTTTTTTTGGGGGGGGGGGTTACCTGTATTGGGTGACGGCTCCCCTGTTTTTGGAAACAGTTATCAGTCTTGGGGAACCCGATCCGGTTCTTGGGGAAACTACCTCATCCTGGCAGTTAGGACAGTAGTGTGAGCCCACGTAAGCATAATCTTTTTATTATTACAAACAATAATTTAGTCAATACAAGAACCTTCATATTAGCATAGACAACAACCCCATCATTCTTCTTGTTTCCATGAACTGATTCTATTGTTAGAATTGAGCAATGGGAACGCTTATTTGCTATTTCCAAGAATTTAACCTCCAAGATTTTTGACCTAGATGTATAGGGTGGGGTATTTATACCTAAATTGTGATCACAAAAACTTTATTTTTTAGTAAATGCTATACATTAGATAAGCATGATGATAGTACAATATTTCCATACAGTGTTGTGTGAATTAGTATTATACTTAGCATTTATAACATCTTGAATGTACTGTAACTGAATCACGCAATTCGATGCATAAGTTTTCCTTTGATGCGAACACCCGGTATATTATGTCAATTAGGCTCATTTTTCCTATTCCGACGATAAATATGAAATGATTCTAGTTAAATCATGTTTACATATGGTTGGGGCATTAATTTTTGTTTGTTGTTTTTCCGACTGCACCCAGACCACTCATGAACACATCCCTTGTATTTAGCAGCGTTTGAAATTCTTCAATTACATTTCCTTCTTGGAAATACTCGTAAAGCGCTGAGGTAATACACATTTAAACTTCGCTTCCAATACTATACGTTCACCATACTTCGTATTAATTACTGTCACATTAATAACTTTATATTTTTTTGATATCTCTAGGTCACATACATTTTTATAGAGTTTGCAATAAGTGCCTTGGTTTAACCCTGTCAATCCCATGTTTGACAAGTTACTAACCGACTGATCTCAACACAAACACATGACCCTGACTCGACTAAATTCTAATAATTGTTTGGTCACCTTGAAAACTTCCCGTCAAAAGGGTGTTACCTTGAAAGACTTCAATGGAGGACCCACACCTTCAATGAACTTGACCCATTCAAAGAACACCCCTACGGTTAGCCTTGGGAATTTATTTCTAAAAATACGCCCGCAGAGAAACTTGAAAATTGATTTCTAGGAATTGTAGTAACGTCCAAGACTTATACAAAAGAATCGCTTAAACAGTGTGGCCTTGACAATTTTCTTGGTGACCTGGAACCCATGAGCTCGACTCAGTCGAGAATTTTTTGGTGACCATTTCCCGCCAATAGGACGTTACCCTCAAGAATCAATCGCACCTTCAATGACAATTCTAAGAATAAACTTTGACCTTGAAGCGATGTCAGGAATTGCTTGGTGAAAATTTCCCACCAAGATTTGATCCTCGTATTACTATTGAATACGATTGGGATACCCCTGCAAGTGGCAATCGATTTCTAGGAATTAACAGATGGTCTTGACTCGGGAAAAGTCAGGCTGACCTTATAAATTCGTTCTGAATAAACCTATGACTTATTTGAGCCTGGTGCTAGATATGCAGACAGAGCCAATAAAAGAACCTTGAATAGCTTGACTTTATCACCTTTGACCATGAAAATTCTATTTTTAGACTTCTCAGAATTGTGACCTTGACATTTAAATGGTTGGGGTAGCTTGAAACTACATGTGAACTCGGTATTCAGTCACGCAAATCCATGCTTATTTCGCTACTTGAAGAGCACTAATACAGGAACATTTTGAGCTATCGTTTGGCTTAACCTTTAAAATTGATTTCCCGTGATATTTCTAGTGACAAAGTATCTCTACACATGGTCTCAGCCAGTTTGGTGGCCTTGTCCCGAAAAGTAGAATCCCCCACACCTTGAAACGTCTATTTGAGTACCCCATGCAGGTAATTTCTAGGAAATATGATGCTAACCCGACCAGAATTGCTTGAACAATGGATCGCCTTTGTACTTAAAAATTTATTTCTCAGAGGTGTGACCTTGAAGAATATGCAGGGAAAGTATGTCACCTTGACGTAATGCGCTAGCGAGCTTTTCTTAATAAATTACTAAGTGGATCACTATACGTGGTCTTGAAGAATAAACGCATGCAATGTGTGTACGCAATGGCCTTGAAAACGAGAAGTAGATCCTGTAGTATGCCTGACCTTGAAGACCATCCTCCTATATAAACGTACCGGCCATATATCGGTATATCCCTGTAGGTTGATTTCTAGGACCTATGACCTTGAAAATTGATACCAATACATTTTAGCCATTGACAATCTATTTGATAGCCCTACAGGTGGTCGGGTAATGTCGGACCAGTTCGGATCAGCTTTAACCTTGAAAATAGATTTCTCGGAATTGACCCTAAAATTTGCGTATTAGGTTTACGGAACTGTATAATTAATAGATTTTAATTTGTGTTTTTGCATATAGGTTTAAGAGACGTAGGTTTGTTATAAGTCTTGAACAATTTCTCAAAGTAAAAGGATCTCAGATCCTGATGTGAAGACTTTAAGGAAAGCTGAATGTAAGGATAGTAAACATTATAATAAAGCGTTGAAAATACCTATTAGGAAAAATCGTGATGTGTCGTGGATCACATTAAAAGAAAATCAGTTGAAGCAAATTGAATGTGAGAAACAAATAATAAATAAAATAGATATAATCCAACAAAGGTATTACAAAATGTTAAGTGATCAAACTTCCCGTAATATGTGTATTGACCTAAATCAATCTTTTTATTTGTACATAGACGAATGTTGTGGTTAATAAATTACAAGTTTTATAAAAAATGTTTTATTGGTTAGATGACCTTGAAGCGTCGATTGAATCCCTTGAACATCGCCTTTGTTCTTGAAAATTGATTTCTCAGAATTGAGCCTGAAATGGTAGGGATAGCTAGATAACAATCTATTTTTAGAGAAAAAAAGTATTGAGGAGTGGAGTGTCAGGCACATTTTCACGGTGAACTTTATCTATTTGCAAATAGTTTCACACCTATAGGATGATTTTCGAAAGAGTAGTTCCAAAACTCAGACTTGGGTCATTTTTAAGGAAATGAGCATATAATACCAACATGGTGGATAAAGCTTCCAACCTAGAATTAATGGATTGCACGTATAGTGTTAGATGCAAAGCCGTTGCTTATGTAAAAGCTATGTACGTTTACACGTCAAAACCAGAACCTCAGGAAATGTGCCTTCCTCTGTTGATATAGAAAAATAAAGGGCGTCTGGCACTCATTCATACATCTATTGCAAAAAAGGTTTCTACTCTGTAGGAAAATTCCCTGAAGACTTGCTGTAAACCATGGAATGGGTCTTGATGAACAAACGGATGGACTACATGCAAGCACTCACTGTTTATTAAATTCAATACAAAATGCACTAGAAAGCATTTACTCTGATCTAGCTAATGATACAAATTAGCAAAGTGATTATTATGATTAATTCATTCTTAATAAGAAATATTTTGAGAAATTAACTAAAAAAATGTAATAACACGGTTATGTAACTCTGTAAACATAAAGTAATAAAACTTTTAAACTTGCACAAGCTATTTGAAACTATTACTTTATTATTGTGTTTGTTTGTCCATAAGCATAATACACACTGTGTTCTTCATTAATATGCAGTTTAACAACTAAAACGAAATATTGAAATATGGAAATTCCCAAACTGAATTAAAATATGTATGCGTACACCTCACGTAAAGCTCCCCTTCGAGAAAACAATGAATATGACTGTGAAATGTATCGTCGAAGTTGCGAAGGTTTTATAAAAAGATTGTAAAAAATAAATTCACAAGGTACTAGACAAGCGTAGGAATTGGTTTGAATTGCAAGATAATTCAGCGGTTAAGCTTGGAAATGTAGGCGAGAAAATTGAAGTGCAGGAAACACGATGAGTACGAAAAATAAGAAAAAGGTGTTGTCATATAAAATGCATGTTGCAAGAGTGGATTTCTTGTAAGAAAGTGGAGCACTTACATACTGATAGCGGACCTACAATGGCGGCGGGTTGTGAATTACAAACCGCACAAAGGCGGTCAGGTTAACTGGCCGGGATTGGTAATCCGAATAAGGGATTCTATTCCGTGATCAGCAGCTTGTCCCTAGTGACTAAAACGAAGCGTGTTAGAATACAAAAGTAGCGTTTTGACCAAAGAATGACATTTGTTATAAATGTTTTCTTTTCTAAAGACAACCTTCCTACAAGCGAACGTCCATTTTCGATAGTCACATACGTCACCCGAGACATCGGTTATGGGAACGAACAATTCAAAATAAAATTCGCAATGCAGAAGTGGTCCTTTGCAATCCCCTGATGGTATTGCGGCAAAGACGGGCATTGGTTGGAAGCACCGACGGGAGTTAAAGAATTTTGCTACTTTTCTTGTAACTTGCGCCCACCCTAACGCCTGTCTGTAATATTTTCCATAAATCATCGACGCTGGACCTGACCTGCCAAGTTGGGTAAGAAAGTTCAGACGAGCTTAGAGGATTCGCTACAAACTGTTATACGGATTTTTATGAGAACATGACACACATTATTATACATGTGAAGCATCGAATGCAGAATTTAATTTTGTTTAAAGGATTTGTGCGTGCTGATACTATAAAATAAATATAACTAAGTTCCATTATGTTTCCTAGATAGAAGACTGCATATTTTTATTCAGTCGTAATTAAATATACAGATTTTCGACAATCTCATTATATTCTTGCATGTGCTTTTCACCATTATTTTCCTCTGGTGATGGATTGTACATTAGCAACTTAATCAAAACCACATTTGTGCTTAAAAGTCGTTTTTCTCCTCAAAACTCTTTACAAAGGCGAGCAATACGTCGCATAAATTGAGATTGATTCCGAAAGAGTACTTTTAAATAAACAAAAGAGTTTTATACAACTTAAAAATAAATACCTATAAGAAGTTTCGAAATAAAATTTTCATACAAAATGATTCAATTAGCAAACCAAACTGAATTTATTATTTAAAAGCATTATTTTCGTTTTGGATTAAATTTAAATTGTTTATCTTCAAGAGACTAGTAAACTTGTCATTATTACTGTCAATTTTGATAGTTTAAGTTGACTCTTATTTGTGTATTATTCGAAACACATACGCCTTGCACCGTTATAAGTTTCAACCTAATAATAAGATGAATGTTCAATCTAATAATGGGGTTAGGACAATGTCATTTTGATAGACCAATCCAGATAGAAACTAATAATGGGGCTAGGACAATGTTATTTTGATTGAAAATTTCAGATTGAAAAAATCTGTCAGAATGATATACACCTGTCATCAGTCATCACTCCGAAGGATACTTATTAGTCTCTTGAAAATAAAATAGTATATTGCGTTCGTCGTGTGAGTTGAACAATATTTCGCTCAATTTTGTAGTCTAACTTTGTAATCTTGTTCAGATCCAAGTTAGAAGATTATTATACAGAGGGTTTCATTTCCAAACACTAATAAAATAGTATCTGGGGCGATTTTTTACTCAAACTCCCTTTCACCTATTGTTTACAGGAGCTATCGGCTAACAGATATTAAATCAGAAGGAATATCGAGTAAAAATTCATTTTAGTCTTTTTAAGGTGTACCGTGTGTCTCGATTTCGTTGTTTTAGTTTTTATTTAAAGATATTGTTGTTATTATCAAAGATAGAAATTTGCAATTTTTACATTCACGTACTATTTTGTTTTCGACGTATAGCCAAACGTCAGTATTGCTATCTTTTTTCAAGGTCTTATACCTCGATTAATACTATTACTCTGATATATTTCGTCAACGGTACTTATATACTGCGAGGAACCGAATTCAATGGCGTGCTTCCAAATATTTATTTTCAACAAGACGGTGCCCCGTCCCATCATGCTTTTGCAGTAAGGAATTACTTAGAAAGCCGTTTCCCAAATCATTGAATTGCAACATTCGGTTTGGTACTATGACGATTTTGATAAATTATGCTTTTCAGAAAACCTTCTAAGGGTAAAATCCAGTAATGATAGATCTGGATATATTAGTGCCTTAACACCGAACCGAATGTTGCAATCCAACGATTTGGAAAACGGTTTTCTAACAACCGTCTCGTTGAAAAAAAAATATTCGGAAGATGTTTTTCAGGAATATCTATTTTTATATTTTTGAAAAGCTAAAAAAGAACTGCAGCTGATGGTTGCGAAGCCAACTATGATTCCCATTCTAAAAAATGCAATTTTATATTATTGCTCAAAAACCGCACCCCCTACAAAAATCCTAAGCACGCCACTGAATTCGGCACTTCGCAGTATATACTGCGAAGTACTGTTGACGAAATATATCAGTATAATAGTATTAAGCGATGGTATACGACCTTTAAAAAAGTGTGGAAATAGCGACATTTGCATATAAGTCGAAAATAAATGAAGATGCTAAATTTTCGATTTTGCCATAAAATCTGGGTCAACGAAGTAGTACGTCAATGTAAAAACTGCAAACTTCTATCTTTGGTAATAACAAAAGATATCTTTAAAAACAACTAACACAACGAAATCGGGAGACACTGTACATGCATGTTGCAAAAAAAACGGAATAACTGCACTGTATTAGAACAAAAATGCTACACTAGGAAAGTCTATGTGGATTATGTAACAGATAAAAGAATATTGAAAGTGAGTAGTCATATAATGCCGATTCTGGACCAGTTTAAGGTGGGGGGCATGTGTATCCTATGCCAGCCGGGGAGGTACCAACAATTTTGTCAAATTTGACAAAATTGTTTACAACATCTTTAACAATTTTTAACAAACATTACTACTGACGAAGATAACTGTAAGTGTTATCGAAACGTTTAGATTGTATAATTTAAAGTACACCATTAAAAATCCCAAAAAAGATAAGTGTGTGTGTGTGTGTGCGTGCGTGCGTGCGTGCGTGTGTGCGTGCGTGTGTGCGTGTGTGTGTGTGTGTGTGCGTGCGCGCGCGGGTGCGCGCGCTCGTGCGTTCGTGCGTTCTTGCGTTCGAGCGTTCCTGCGTTCGTGCGTTCGTGCGTATTATTATTATATATATATATATATATATATATATATATATATATATATATATATATATATATATATATATATATATATATATATATATATATATATATATATATATATATATATATATATATATATATATATATCATTCCAAAAATTAAAAGAAAGAAAAATTAGACATACAGGAATGTGCGGTGAGGCTAAGCAAAACACAAAAAATTAACAATTTTACAATTTTCAACCACAAAAAGAAAACGCTCGCCACACACTTCATCACTCCAAGAATAACCTTTCAATAATCAAATCCCAGCTCTGGCGTAAGGTATCACCCACCACAGTCTTGCTAGCGGATAAGTGATACTGTTCCTTACCGCTCCTTGCCCATCCATTTGATTAGTAGCCTCTTACAAGTAGTTGGTCTCTGCTGTAGAAAAATTGTAAGGCCGTCCCTGCACATCCAACAAACAAACACAAACTTGCCTCATATAAACTCTATACTAATAAAATAATGCTGAAATCAGACTTAACAAAAATGAAGCAGATGTGACCAATCAAAATGTTTCACCTCAATCTTGTTCCTCTTCATTTTTATTTCTATTACTACTATCACTATTTTGACAGCACCAACAACATAATGTAAAATTATTATTTATGTTGTCACTGCAACTATGTGGAGTGAATGAAAAGATTACAATCATTCACTTTTAGAATATACGTCAGTTTAGGCAACCTCCTTTAGCCCTCAAGCCAATTACAATAGTACTCTGCGTCCTTTCAAATGATTATGTTTAAATCTAATGTGCTCAGCTCTGTTTACAATACTTAATTTTTTTATTGCCAAATGCGTCTATATTATTTTGTATTTTTATTAGAATTATTTGTAATACATTGACGTGAGTTTTATATACCATAAAATAATAAATTATATGTAGATATTTAGAACTTTATGAGCTTTAATGGCTTATTTATGATATTAACCATAATAATAATGCAAATCGTTAAAGAACACTTTTGGATTTACCTTTAACTTATTTTCTGGTAGGGTGACAGGTAACGACATTTTGTCTGACCCTTAAATCGGAATAAATAAAGCCGGGAAAGACCTTAATCCCATTGGGGTTACGAGCTGATTATACACGGGACGCTGCGGTTAAACAGAATACATGATTAGCTAAGTTCAACAGTTGTGAACCCAAAGGTAAAGTCAACGAATGTCACGAGTAGGTAACAGAAAAGAATCAAGTTTTAATTTTTAATTGCTAAACTCAATGTTAAACAATGCCTCTAGAGAAAATCCCATAAAAATTCAAACAATACAGAGTATAACACAAAGATTTTTGTATGAGTTCCTTGTGTGTATTTGTTTTTCAAGATCATTATAGCTACACATACAAGAAAACTGATAAGATAAGGGAGACCCTTTGGAGCAAATGGGATCACACGTTCCAGTCGGCCTACTCGTTTACATCCTCCTCACTCTCACAATTCGTGGTCACAAACAAAATAAATCCACTCATGCAAATAGATACACAAGATTGTATATGCATCCGCGCTTCGGCTTCTTTCTGGTTGTCCATTTCCCTTCCACGTTGATGTGATGTTTGCCAAGCTGATGTGTTCCCAGTGGGCACCAAGTTTTCGACTTAACGAAACCGTCTGATGTAAAGCCCTCACCGAATACAAATTCAATCCTCAATAATTTTTCAAAAACTTTTGTCATGTAAAAGTTTTGTATTTTACTAGCATTTGTCAGTTTCTATGTTTTGACCAATCTCCCTGGAGATCTATAAATCATCGTGGGTAGTAAATAAAAGACATAAAATTTTATACTTTTCTCTTTTCGAGATTTAAAGAAAGGGAATTTAGAAAGTAAAAACTTATAGACAGTTGCGACCAGTTTCTAACAATTTCATTTTGATAATCTAACACATATTTCTATTATGTATTGCAAATGTAAGATTTCTGCACTGCAAATTTGGTACATTATATCGTACTTTTGAATAATTCGTATAAATTCAGCCGTGAAAAGCATTTCTAGACTTTCTAAATTTAGTAGTTATGGAAGCTGGAATAAATTAAATATTCAATAATATAAATTATCACCCACACACGTTATGTTGTCAAATGCTAATGAATCAAGAAAGTAATGAATATGAAAGTAGTAATAAACTACGACACTTTTACGCTTTAATCAACAAGTATCAAGACCAAGTAGTAGATAACTTTACATTTCACTCCTGCACGCAAATCCCAATAGTAGAGCCCAACCTACAAATATTTTGTAAAATGGATTTTAATCTTTTACTTAAACCCATTATTGTATAATTACACTAATTATGCAAGTATTACACTAACATATGAGTTGACCGACTCAAAAAAATCGCTTAAATTATTTGAGTGGATTTAATCAAAAGTGACTGAGATCTATGACATTTAGGCATGTAGATATTTAAGTTCTTGAAATCAATGAATTCTTTAAATGAAACACTTTTTTGTTGAAATGCACGTTACCGACAATAATTAAGCCTTACTTACATTTAGTACAATCTTCAAATTAGCTAAAATATTTTAGCACTTTAAAGTAGTACTATACCGTTTCATACACTAAATCATTTACACAACTAATCAAAGTAAATTCGACTACTAAATGAAATGTAACTTGACTTATTTTTGAATATTTAGCTTCGACTTCAGTTAACCATGACACTCCCATAACATGACACCGAAGTTTATTATTTAGAAAATGTAAAATTCTCAAATTAGGTAGGTTAAATATTATATAGCATTAAAAGTAGAATACTAACTTCTGAATAAATCATTGGGAAAATAATCAAAAGAAAGACTTACTCAATAAATGGAATTTGTAGTAAGTCCATTTTAAATGATATATTAAGGCAATACCAATAGTATATTGTATACCTAGTAAGAACAGCACGACATTCTCGAGGACATATTCTCGTGGCAATATATACATAAAATTTTTCTGAAAATCGCTTTAACACCACATCAATGTGAACCTCTATTATGTGCGAAGCACACAAAGTGAAGGTATGCGAGTGCATATGGGTATTCTGCATGTTTGTGTATGTGTGTTTGTGTATGAGTGTGTGTATCTGTGTATGTGTGTGTGTGTGTGTTGTGTGTCGTGTGGCCCATGTGTGAGTTGTTAGTGTGTGTGTGTAGGTGTGTATTATGTCGTGTCAGTGGTGATGTATGTATGGTGTGTTTATGTGTAGTGTGGTGTGTCGTATTGTGATTGGTTGTTGTGGTTGTGATGGTGTGTGTGTGCTGATGTGTGTGTGTGTGTGTGTGTGGTGTGTGTGTGTGGTGTGTGTGTGTGTGTGAGGTGTGCTGTTGCTGAGTGGTTTATGCATGTGTGGTGTGTGACATATGTGTAGTGTGGTCGTGTGTGCGTGTATGTGTGTGGTGTGTGATGTGTGTGTGTGTGCGTGTGTGTGGTGTGGTGTGTGTGTGTGAGTGTGGTTGTGTGTGTGTGTGGTGTGTGCGTGTATGCTGTGTGTCGTGTATGGTGTGTGCGTGTGTTTGTGTCGTGAGGTGTGCGTGTGTGTGTGGTGTTGGTGTGTGCTGTGTGTGTGGTGGTGGTGTGCTGTGTGTGTGCGTGTGTGTCTGTGTGCGTGTGTGCGTGTGTGTGTTTGTGTGTGTATGCTTGTGTGCGTGTGTGTCTGTGTGCGTGTGTATGTATGCGTGTGTGTGTGTGCCCATGTATGCGAGTTTTGCGTGTGAAAGTGCGTGGGTGTGTGCGTGAGGTGTGTTCATACATATGTTCGTGTGTGCGAGGTGCGTGTATGTATGTATGCGCGTGTTTATGTGTACGTGTGAGCGTGTGTGCGTATTTGATTGAGTTAGTTTGTACGGGTGTGCGATTGTGTGTGTGTGTGTGTGTGTGCGTGTGTGTGTGAGTGTGTGTGTGTGTGTGTGTGTGTGAGTGTGTGTGTGTATGTATGTATGCGCGTGTTTATGTGTACGTGTGAGCGTGTGTGCGTATTTGATTGAGTGTGTTTGTACGGGTGTGCGATTGTGTGTGTGTGTGTGTGTAGGTGTGCGTGTGTGCGCGTGGGCGTATATGCATGTGTGCGTGTGTACATATGTGCGAGTGAGCGTGTGTTCGTGTGTGAGTAGTATAGCTATGGCACTTCTGGAGCACTTTTCGACTACGGGAGGGAACAGTTACGAGAAGGGTGTTTTGCGATGTGCATCATCCTAACGGTTTTAACCAAAAAAGTCACTAGATTTCTAGGTTGGTAACATTACCTATTTCAAGGTCACCTCAGACCACGTGGTAGGAAAGGTTTGTACTCCTGCCTCTTCAAGGTCACCTCAGGCTACGCGGTAGGAAGGTACCCCCTGCTAAGTCAAGGCCACAGGTGTGTAACTCTCTTCAAGGTTATGTGGTTGGTAAGCCTCTTCGAGGCCCCCGCTTTAAGGTCATTAAAGTCCTGAAGGTCTCAGGCAAGTCTATGCATGTTTCGAGGCCACGCCCTATTCTGAGAAACAAAGGGGGCCCATTGTTTAAAGTCTATGCTTTCAAGGTCACATGAGAGAACAAAGACTATCTATTGTTCCGTTTTTCTAAAAATATTATATATTGTTATCTCAATTCTAGGAAATCAATAACAAAGGCGACGGTTCAAAGTCTATGCTTATAATTTTCAAGGTAAATGAACAAAGACGATTCATTGTTCTGGTTGATTTATAAAAATAGAGTGTTATCTAAATACATCTCTTTCAAGAACAAAGGCAATCCATTGTCAACGATTTAAAGTTTATGCTTATAAGGTCACACCTCTGATAACAAAGACGATCCATTGTTCAGTTAGAAATAGATTGTTATCTCAATTCTAGGAAATCAAGAGCCCTGAGGTGCATGTTTCAAGCAATGACACGCCCCCTCAAGTGCTCTAAACAGGTGGCCGTTCCCCTAAACAGGTAGCCGTTTCCTAAAAACAGGTAGCCGTTTCCTAAAAACAGGTAGCCGCTTCCTAAAACAGGGGGTCCGTTTCCCAAAACAGGTAGCTGTTTCGCAACCGTTTCCCCCATACGACCGCATCTCAATTCTGAGAAATCAAGAACAATGGGGACCCATTGTTCAAAGTCTATGCTTATAAGGTCACACCTCTGATAACAAAGGTGATTCATTGTTTTGGCTGAGTCATAGCTTCTGAAATTCTAGGAAATCAATAACAAAGACGATGCATTGTCGACGGTTCAAAGTCTATGTTTACAATTTTCAAGATGAGAGAACAAAAGCGATTCATTGTTCTGGTTGAGTTATAAGAAATAGATTGTTATCTCAATTCTAGGAAATCAAGAACAAAGGCGGTCTATTGTCAACGCTTCAAAGTTTACGTTTACAAGGTCACATGAGAGAACAAAGACGATCTATTGTTTTATGAGTTATAAAAATAGATTGTTATCTAAATTCTGAGAAATCAAGAATAAAGGCGATCCATTGTCAACGATTTAAAGTTTATGCTTACAAGGTCACACCTCTGATAACAAAGACGATCCATTGTTCAGTTAGAAATAAATTGTTATCTCATTTCTAGGAAATCAAGAATAAAGGCGATCCATTGTTCAAAGTCTATGCTTACAATTTTCAAGGTAAAAGAACAAAAGTGATTCATTCTTGTGGTCGAGTTATAAAAATAAATTGCAATCTCAATTCTAGGAAATCAAGAACAAAGACGACGCTTCAAAGTCTATGCTTACAATTTTCAAGGTAAAAGAACAAAGACGATTCATTGTTGAGTCGTAGCTTATGAAATTCCGAAAACAAAGACGATGCATTGTTCAGACTGATTAGGTCATCTAACAAGTAAAACGTTTTTTATAAGACTACTGATTTAAGTAAATACACATATTATGGGAAGTTTGATGTACTTAACATACCTTTGCTGGATCATATAACATTCCTACAACCATATGTAAACATGCTCATTTCGTAGTGTTTAGTCGTAGTGCGGTTGTGGACAAGTAAAGTCATGAAAAAAGCAATAAAATCGCTCCTGGATACCTCATGTAATAACAATATGAATAATAATTTAACATTTTGTTGTTCATGCTGTCAAAATAGTGATGGTAGTAGTAGCAAAATGAAGAGAAACAAGATGAAGGTTATTCCGACTGGTCATCATCATTTCAACATAGGGCTGAGGTGTATAAACAGGCAGCTAATGAATACTTAATCGATTGTGCTTCCTATAAACTATCGAACGATACGCATATTGAAATTGGATACAGTACACACCTTAACCTTGCACCAGCAGTGCGTATGGGATGTGGCAACAACGTGGTATTAGACGTGAAGGAATGGAATGAACTTCTAAGATGGTATTCATACGTAGAAATACAATTTCTTCGATCCCAAGAAATTGAAAGCCAAATTGATTGGTCACATGTAAACGAGGAGGATATAATACATGAGCAAGATTACGAATCTCTATCTAGTAATCTCGGTATTTATTGCAATTGGGAATTGCTTAAAGGATATAAGAGAATTTTGAAAACTGTTATGATACAAAACTACAACTGTTGTTCGTGTACATTCACTGCCTATAACATAGAAGAACTATTCGATTTGAAGGATATAATAAGCTATAGATTGGAATTTCTTGAATCTTACAATCTGGTGTGTTTCTATGAGAAATTCATACGACAAGTGGTTGACTACCGTCGTTTTCGTGAGAAGGAATTCGGTGATGATGACATTTATAAAGACATTGATGATGTTATAAATGCCAAGTATAATATTAATTCACATAACACTGTATGTTTAATGGAAATATTGTACTATCGCCCTGCTTATCTAATGTATAGCATTTACTAAAAATAAAGTTTTTACACGATTTTAGGTATAAATACCCTACCCTATCCCTCAAGGTGAACAATGATAGGTAAGAAGCGGAAGAGTGCAGGTGGTTTAGTGAATACGCTAATCAATAAACTACCGGTGGAATTGCATTTACCCGGTTACCAGTATTGTGGTCCTGGTACAAAATTAGAGAAACGACTAGCACGCGGCGACCCCGGTATTAATCAATTAGATGCGCAGTGCAAACTGCATGATATCAGTTATAGAGACTACCAAGATTTAGAAAGTCGACATAGAGCAGATAAAATTTTAGAAGAAAAAGCTTGGGAACGCTTTAAATCAGCAGACGCAACATTAGGTGAACGAGATGCAGCTTTAGCAGTCGGTACCACCATGAAGGCAAAGAGAAAATTTGGGATGGGGTGTCGGTCCAAGAAGAAGAATGGTGAAAGTTTATTGCATGTACGGAAAACAATAGCTAAAGAAATGAAAGCTAACGGAGATTTCACCGATACTATAAAGTCAGCACTGTCAACGGCAAAACGTGTAGTAAAAAGGTTGGGGGGAAAGAAACATTAAAGTTCCTAGAGTGATTCCCTTACCTAAACAAGGAGGTGTTTTGCCATTTCTTATTCCGTTATTCGCAGGACTATCAGCAATCGGTGCTTTAGCTGGCGGTGCATCAGGAATTGCCAAAGCAGTCAATGATGCAAAAAATGCCAAAAAATTGCAAGAGGAGACATCGCGCCATAATCTTATGATGGAATCGATCGCTGGTGGCGCATTCTATCTAAAACCATACAAATCTGGTGGTGCATTATACTTAAAACCGTTTCCAAAAAACTGAGTAGATTACCCGAAAGAGCGTTAACAGATATTGATTTAAAGAAATACACAAAAGGTGTACCATACTTTAGGGTATTTTTATGAGAGATAGCCTGCCTAAATTACCACAGAAAAATGAATCTGGAATCATCAACTTAGATAGTCAGAGTGGACCGGGTACACATTGGGTTTGCTACAAAAAGCGTGGTGAAAAGGTATGGTATTACGATAGTTTCGGTAATCTTCGACCACCAGTTGAAGCGATTAACTACTTTCGGGGATGTAAAATTTATTATAATTACAATCAAGATCAGGAATTTAATAGCATTATTTGCGGGCACCTATGCCTACAATTTCTATATAAATAATCGACATAACCTTAAATTATCTCAGTTATGTCAATAACATTCAGTTTAGAAGGTGTTGGTAACATAGCTAGCTGCAACTTCTACCCACCGATAGAGCTACATTTGGAGAAGAAATACGTTGTTGGATTGGTGGGATTTTACGGGTGCAACAGCATTAGAAACATTTATACGGGCAACGATAGATTTTATTTTAGAACAAATTCATCTCATTTGCGAGTGATTAATATTCCACACGGTGCCTATGAGTTAGATGAAATTAGTGCTTACTTGAAATCAAAGATACCCACAGAAAAATTTTTTATTAGGGCAAACTATAATACGCTTAAGTGTGAGATAAACAGTTCATTTGAGATCGATTTTACTAAAGAGAGTAGCATTGGCCGCATGCTCGGGTTTGAGCCTAGAATACTAAAAGCGAATGTTCCCCACACATCTGCGTTAGACATCCAAATAATTAAACACACTAATCTGCATGTGGAGTGCAACATTATAAAGGGTTCTTAACGAAACGGTAAACCTGCAAAGGTAATATACGAAATTAACGTTTCCGTACCCTCGGGCTATCGTTTGGATAAAGTTCCAACCAACACTCAATATTTAGAAGTGCAGTTAACATCTGCAGAAAAATACTTTTTAACATCAATTGTATTGAAAGTTCTGAGTGACCAAACCATTAAACGTGTTTCAAAGCGTACATTTTAATAGAATTAATGTATCTCTAAGAAATATTAAATTTGTTATGTGTAAGAGACCTTGAATGAAGTTTACTTTAATGTCTATCTCTTTTCCACACTTATATGTCTCGCTTACACACATCTGAAGCTGAATGCATTTATCTAAAATATGTAATGTTTTATTGAACAATAGGTTTTCTTTGTTAATAATAGCATTTGCATTCTTAAAAAAATTTGTAGGAATGTATAAAAATAAAAAAATGTAATATTCAAGCTAATAAAGACTTTCTTTGTATAAAACACACAATGCATCTGCATTCTTAAAAATTATTTTTAATAACTTTAAAACTTATATAGTACTTAATAGACTTTAATGAAAATGTGTTATGAAGAAAAAAGTTTCGCTATAAATAACAATAGGTTTGCATTCAAAAGTATGTAATTTAAAAATGCAATATTTAATGTGAACAAGGATTTTCTTTGTATAACAATGAAAGCTTTTATAGTGCATTCTTGAAAAATTTAAAGTAAACAAACTGTAAAAGGCATAATTAATAACAATTAATTTTAAAAGTTTGAGAAGAAATTTATATAAAAGACATCATCCCTTTAGTAAATCTTTAATTACTCATCAACCCTCATTGCATCTACACAATGACTGAATCATTAAACATCTTTCAAAACGTACATTTTGATGATGCTATAATTAAATCAGATATTCACACCTATCTTCCGTATGGCTCTTCTAAGTATGGACCTTCCGAAGAAATACGCATTTTAATTCAAAGTCAGGATCTAATTACAGCTACTTATGATAGTTTTCTGTACATAGAAGGTAAGCTGAAGAAAGAAGATGAAGGAAAATCATGCAACTTAACCAATAATTTCCCCAACTTCCTTTTCGAAGAGATTCGTTATGAGTAAGGCGGTCAAAGAGTGGACGTTTGCCGCAATCCCGGCATGACATCTACACTTAAAGGATATATTTCTTATACGACAAGCAAGAGCAAAGCATTAAGCCATTTGGGGTGGTCACCAAAGAATGATGAACCATTACAAGTAGAATTCGATGAGGAAATGGCGAAAATCCTTTACAGTATGCATACCATTGAACCACATATTTGGAATAATGGAGGATTATCGTCAAGTGATCGTGAATATGCGTCAAGAGTTGATTTTAATTCGATCTAGAAGCGATACAAACTGCTACTATGGTGACGTTGATGCGGAAATAACCCTAAATAAAATTCAATGGAAAGTACCACACTTAACCCTTAGTGATGCCGCGAAACTGGACTTATTTGAAGGAATAAATAAGAATTCTATTGTTACTGTTCCATTTCGTCAATGGGAGTTATATGAATTACCTGCTTTAAAACAAGCAACCTCTGATATATGGCCAATAAAAACGTCAACGCAACTAGAAAAACCACGCTGGATAATTGTTGCATTCCAACAAGGTAAAAGGTACACAAAGTCTGCAAGAGCCGGAAATTTTGATCACATTAACATCAGGAACCTTAAAGTACATCTGAATTCAGAGTATTATCCCTATGAAGCAATGCATTTGAACTTCAGTGCTAACCAATACATACCTGCCTATCGCAATTTTTGAACTTCCGATGTGACTACTATGATGAAGATAATACAGATGTGTTATTCAACTACACCGAATTCAAATCATGTCCAGTATTTGTAATGGACTGTTCTAAGCAGAATGAATCCTTAAAAACTCAACAGTAGACATCAAATTGGAAATGGAAACACTAACACCTTTCGATAATGGAATCGTTGCCTATGGTCTTATTCTCCACGATGCTATTGTGCAGTACAACCCACTCACCGGAGAAGTGAAAAATTATAATCTGTATTATATAAATAAAAATGTTGTAATTATTCGTTTAGTTTCATTTCATCCATCGAAGATGAAAGTAGTTGCGCAGAAACAAAACTACCAATTCAAAATCATGACTTTGATGAAAAGTCTGGTACTTCAAAACATGGCGATTTACTTCCTAATAGTATACGTGGCATTATATGTGGCCCCTCCAACTGCGGCAAAACAAACGCAATGATTAGTTTGCTTACTGAGAAAAACGGTTTGAAATTTAAACATGTATACGTATACTCCAAATCATTAAATCAAAACAAGTAAACTTTTACAGGAAATCCTACTTCCGATAAAGGATATAGGTTACTTTACGTTCAGCGATAATCAAGATGTGATTGAGCCGAATTGTGCAAAAGCAAACTCTATCTTTATCTTTGATGATATTGCCTGTGAAAAGCAAAATAACATAAGGGCATATTTTTCTATGGGTAGACATAACGATATTGATTGTTTCTATTTGGGTCAAACTTACAGTAAAATTCCAAAGCAATTAATTCGTGACAATGCGAATCTAATTATATTATTTGAGCAAGATGAATTAAACCTAAAACATGTGTATGAGGATCATATAAGCCCTACCATAAGCATGACATTGTTTCGGGATATGTGTTCAAAGTGCTGGATAGATCCGTTTGGCTTCATAGTCATAAATAAGGATGCTGAAGTCAGTAATGGTCGCTATAGGAAAAGGTTTGATGAATATATAATACCTTAGCCTGATTTCAGTGGTTTAGTAGTTACACATCCGTTTAGGTATTAACAGCCCTTTTGCTACAATGGATAATAAGGAGATGATATTAAAGCGAAAAATTATTCAGGCTCGTAAAATAATACAGCAGAAATACAACAGTCTTAAAACTACCCGCATTGATAATGAAAGAACGTTTGAAAGTACTTATAAACCTCTAATAGAACCCCTAACTGAAATAGCGAATAAAATGCATCCTGATAAGAAAACAAAGGAGTCCGTTAAACCCAAAAACTCGCCTTTGTTCATATTTCGAAGAAAACATGCTACTACTAGCCCGCTAGCACACTCATTAGCAACGAAGACAAGCCCCCTAGCTCAACTTCCGCTGTTTCAAATAAATCCCCCTCCTCGTACACCACCTTTCTTAGAAACATCTGTTGTAGGAGAGATTACTACCGAGGAGGAAGAACCTCTTAGTATCGCAGGTGATTCCTGTAATGAACCCATCTCTGAAGAATTTCTCGAGCAGTACCACGAATTACCTCGTATATATGTTGAACGTATTATGAGGGATCCTGAAGGTGCTATTGATCACACTTATGGAGTCCACTACAACGCCAAAACAGACAAATGGGCAATTGGTAATACCCCCATCACAATTAAAGGAAAGGATATGATCATTAATGGTGTCACGTATAAAGGGACTCCAGGTTTATATGATCTGCTTATTATGAATGAACCCGATTTAAATCTAGCAAATTCAAAGGATAGAAAGAATTATAAACGTATTTTAGCAGCTACGAATGTTGCAAGGCGAGATTATGATGTAAGTGGACAGATTCGAGGAAGCCGCAGCAAAAAGTATACACAAATAATCAAACACTTGCTGTCATCACCCACAACTCAAGGAGGTGGAGCTATGTTTTTTAAGGAATTAACAAATAGGCCGATTGAATATAAGTATTGGAATGATGTACATGAACTAATTCGTGATCTAGAAGTATTGTGGGCAGAAAAATTGGCTGGAAACACCGGTGTCGTAAATGATATAATATCAATTGTAGAGGAATTGTATGAAGATGGATACATTGAAAGAGCAAACACTAGTTTTTTGAACAATATAAATCAGACTGCATTGATGTCGACATATCATAACCAAAATGCCTCTTGATAAATTTGGACGGTCACATGCCCAGTATCAATTTAAGAAATTAACCCCTCAGTTTCAAATTATTGATGATAATCAATTCGATATCGAGAATAAGAGACTCAGCAATGTTGCCAACCCCATAGATCCTCAAGATGTCATCACCAAGCAATACTATTTATCGGCAAGGTTGAATTTCGATGGAAACCGTTTGACCCAGTTGGCGGATCCGGAAGAAGATGGTGATGCTATAAGTAAAGGATACCTTGATTTTGTCTGCAAGCAATTCAGAAAGCTGTTAAAGGAACTTTAACGCTTATCTAGTGTTGGAGGAAAAACTACATCAACTTAAAGAAATTGTGGATCATGTTCAAATTACAACTCGTCAATGAATTGCACAAACCCGCAAGAAAAATTTTAAACGAAGGCGCACAATAATTAAGGGATATGATGACCTCTGGCAAGCAGATTTGGCCGAATTTAACACATATGCCAAACAAAATAAGGGCTACAAGTATATTTTAGTAGTTATTGACTGTTTTTCGAAATACTTGTGGACCAAAGGATTAAAACAAAACGGGCTTGAAGTTGCCAAGGCCATGCAGGAAATCTTCAAAACGGGCCGGAAACCTTCCAATTTGCAGACAGATGCAGGAAAAGAATTCTACAATGACCATTTCACTAAACTAATACAGCGTTATGGAGTCAACCATTACTCCACCTATAGCACAAAGAAGGCAGCAATTGCGGAACGAGTGATCAGGACCGTTAAGTCTGCCCTATACAAGTCATTCAGCCTACAGGGTAAATATAAATGGATTGATACAATTGACACCGTAACGATGGATTATAACAATCGTAAGCATAGAACTATAGGAATGAAGCCCAAAGATGTCGGTAATCATACAAAGCTAGAGGCTTACACTCACATAAAAATAGTTGATAGGAATCGTTATTGTGTGGGTGACATAGTACGAATCAGTAAGTTTAAAAGTATTTTCGCTAAGGGATACACCCCCAATTGGTCAAGTGAACTATTCAAGATTGTGAAAGTTTGCATTACTAACCCAACCACCTACATGTTGGAGGACATGAAAGGATCACCTGTGCTGGGAGGCTTTTATGAACACGAATTACAGAAAACAAAGTATCCGGATGTGTACCTTGTGGAAAAAGTGCTTCGCTCCAAGAATAATAAGATATTCGTAAAGTGGTGGGGATTGGATGAAAGATCATGGATCAATAAAGACGATTTAGTTTTATAATATAGCTATAGGGTTTGTAACTTTTAGATGAATTAAAACCACATAAAAAAATTATTATTGTATTTATTTAAATATTACATCATTTTATAAACCTAAAGTTTTTCTATAATCGTTTAAATTACTAGACGGCCATATCCCCGAATCTGGTCCATCCCAAGCAGGAATCACCTTTCTCAATGTTTTCCAAAATACAATGGTGTGGTGCTCCTCATTTTCCCATGGTTGAAACTTATATGTAATGTTTTTATTCCAATAATACTTAGCATAATATGCTGCTGTCTCGATACATTCACTTAGAGAAAGTGTCTTCATAAACAATATTTTGTAGGCTAACATTTTTACACAATGAATCACCCCATAATAACTTGTATATGTACATTTTAAGGTAAATTCATGTCAAATCCTATCTACATCATTAGAGGTTTACGAACCTTTATCGGTACACAAGTTCGTAAAACTTTTAATGGTATTGCCTAAGCTAATTTTTCTATCAAATAATGTCTTAATAATTACTTCATTTGCACAATAGTTAAAACACTCAATATGTTGCAATATATTCAATATAAATGTATAGTTTTCAGGAGAGGTCAAAGAACGCTTCAGGTACTTTCTGTAGATTTGTTTACTGAAAGTTGTACCCCCAGGGTCTAGTATCAGTGAAATCAAAATTTACTAGGCGTTTATCATCATAAGGATTGAGTATGACTTTATTTTGTTTAATGGTAAATACATCATGTTTCTTTGATCTTATGAGGTGTTGATAGCGCTTATTACGCCACGAAGTCCAACAAACCTGTTTATAATCATAGTGATCTGCATCACTTGCGTGGGTAGAACCCTTTGATTTTTTACAACCTCTTTCATCAAGCCGCGTAAGCATACATTTTGCACGAAGTCCTACAAATTCAACCATAATTTTGCCATGATTTTCATCTCATTAAGCCGGAGACCTTTGTTGTACTAATGAGTCCAAAGATGTTGTCGGGACTATAATCAGATGTATCGAATTTATCAATGTCCTCTTTAATACATTCATAGATATCGGGAACCGAAAAGGCGTATATGAGACTATCCGTATCCGTGTACAAGAGCTTAGCACTATTATGGAACTTGGGTAGCGTGTAACCGTAATGAAAATTATATAAAAAGTTTTGAAACGTCTAAAACACTGAATCCTGCATATATAGGTTTATTGAAATATACTTCAAGCTTATTCATTTGAATGATGAGCATATCATTGTCAAATATTGTACAACTATGAAAATTTGGTTTTGATATGTAAGCACGAGCACCATAGCAACCCTCCCATTTCGTTACTAGCCGTATGTCCTTATGCTTACGTACATTTTCCATCAGCTTCCCGAAAACACTGTTAATCATTAATTTATAGAAATTTTTATCGAATTCATTTTGAGATTGCTGACGCATGGCTGTATTTAAATCTATATATTTTTTTAACCATGGGGACTGTTTAAAACGTAATATACGGTGTACTTTTACCAACTTCAATCCATATTTTAAATATACTTTCAAATTTCTATAATGAATCACATAATTACGTTTTGGATACAGGGTAAGCAGTAATTTTTTCATTTTGGAATCAGGTGTGGGTGGAACCATATGTTCGGATGCCAGCGGTAGATCACTGTGACTCTCATGTAATTCTATAGGATAGTCTAAATCACACTCGACTATATACCCAATTTCCGAATCATCGGGATGGTTTATTAAATCTAAACTTTCAATATTAGCTTCATCAACAAAAGAAAAATCGCCAAATGGTAGAAATTCTGACATGGCGGCTCCATATAAATTATTCACGTCGTAGTACATTAAATACACACTTTTGGAGGTGGGATCAAATTTTTCCCCCATGTACTTATTGTTAGCTTTAGCATACCGATTTGAACATTGAGCTACACCACCTCTAATCCCTCTCTCAATAAACATTAGCATATCAATTTCTGTAAATAATTCTAACTTTACTTGTGTAATTTAAGCATAGCATCGAATGCTAAACCGGGAGCTGTATAATAGTGCAGAGGATCAAGCTCGTAAGTACTTAAACAAGTTTGCCTAAAGTTTTCGAAAATATCTGCTAAAAGTAGAACGTCTGTTTTTAAATACAAATCTGAGTACTCCCCTAACGATTTAATACTAAATTTGTTCCAAACGTTAACCGCATGCGCAAAACTCTCATCACTGATTCCCTCATTATTAAGATGACTGAAAAATGCTTCTTTAGGAGGGAGCGTGGTCTCATTCAATTTATCCCACGTATCAATATACTCCTAAGGAAACACACCTTTGCGAACTACTAGAGAAAATTCCTCATCATTGTTGCAACTAGCGCGGGAAATAATTTTTTTACTATCCTCCAAATAGTCTGACAACTTTTCAATACTACTACTCATAAATCTGAAAGAATCAATAAATCTAAACTTAATTTTGGTGCCTTCCATTACCTTTGTGAAAGAGATATCTTTATTTGTTTATGGGTAGCAGTGAAATCAAACCGGGAACACTAGCCAATTCTCTAATGATGAAATGAGAATCATAACCTGATAAATTATGGAACACAACTGGCAGAATGTGGGAGTCTGTATAGTTTAGGTTACATGCCTGGTGCGCTGCCCCCCGAAATGCTCCTGTAAGATGATTATGGTCTCTAACTTTTATATCAGAATTAGTAAATGGTTTCCGACAAATGTGACAAATCGTGGCGCTTTCAAATTGCTCAACCTGACTGAGACTTAAAGTACCCATTGGAATAATTTGATTGATTATTTGGAGCCCAATGTGCAATATTTGAAGCTCGTTAACAAACCATTGAGTGCAATCCTTTCCTCTATAAAGACTAAATCGAGATAAAGAATCATCATATGAACACTTCAAATAGTAGGCAATGCTGAAAGGTGTGTGTTTGGAGTGAAATAGAGTATTACTTTCGATACCATTTGCACACTTCTCTAAAATACTTTCTAAATCGGCATAAATGACAAATGGCACCTTTTCTTGGAATGCAAAATTTTGAACTGTAAATTCATTTCCGCTTCGGTAGGTAGCCTAGTAGAGCATTGATTAAGTTGATTGCAATATGTTAAATGTTTTCCTAAAGCTACATCAGGAAAAATGATTCAAACACCGGTTAAAAGTACTTTACGACCATGCTTTGATATCTGTTTTGAAAATAAAGCTGACATATTTTTAATCCATGTGAAATGGTATAATGTCATCCCCGGCAGAAAGTATTAAAATATTTATGGGTTCTCTATCGCTTTGCTGATTACTCAATACAAGTGCAACTTTTACCATTTATGCAGTACAAATTAATTGCGAGGTTGTTTTTCTCAAATTTTTACATCATCCAGCTGAATGGGGAAGTGAATTGAATCAAATTAAAACCTCTAAAATGAGGATAACTAGAAGTTCGGTTTGATTTTGAAGCAGGAATAATGCCGAAACAACGGCCCACAGGAAGCAAAACTCATCGTTATTTTTAACATTAACAACAGCTTTTTTACTGCTATGGGAGGAACTTTAACATAAGTTGAACAACCCCTCTAAATGGGACATAGCTTTAAATTTACTTTTAAATGTAAGACTTCATGTACTGCCCAACCGGAATCCCTTTCATAAACTCCTCTAATTTTATCCGTAACTTATCATACACGTTTTCATTGTACCAGACACGTACATTGGTTGAAATATCAATAACGCAATTTTTTGTGGCAAAAGTCTTCAACTCAATATTATGATTTTGGGGTTTATGAAATTGCAGCCTAAGACCACATTTACCTTTAGCATAGATTGCCTTAACATTAATTTCACCTTACGTGCAAAACTATTATATGTGTTTAGTAAAAATATCAAAGGGTCCTTAATGTTTGACATATTGATTATAATTCCAAGCAACCTACCATTAAAACATGAGTCTAGGGGTACCAACGTAATTTGCACACCTTTTTATTAACAATTCCACACCAACCTTCTCCGAAGCGTTCTTTAACCGTCTCAATCTAACCAGATAGCACTTGAGAATGCTAAATTGCTTTCAAGCTTAACAAGCTTTCATTGGTCTTATAAAAATTTTATGTTTAATTATATCTTGCAATAGCTTGATATTGGTGTTAACTATACGGATGTGCCTGAAAAATTCCTTTTTGGCAATAAGGGAACAATACGCTTTGTTAAATTAACCATCTCACTACTACTTGGCATACTCATAGCTAGCAATAAAAGCACACACGTAACAATGAACTTGTAAAAATGCTCTTCACAACGGTTCTAGTCACGATTGTAAAAATATGATGCACAAATTGGTGAGTAATAATAGTTACTCTTACGTTTAACAAATTGCTCTTCGGTTTACAATAAAACTTTTAGTTAGGATTGTGAAAATATGATGCACACACTGGTGATTAATAATAGTTGCTTTTACTTTAGATAATTTGTTGTTGTGACGATTTAATTATCGACTGACGTGGACTGTTCTTTATCTACTTATATAGAGATAAGATCGGGTAAGGTCGGATAAGTTCGGCTACAACTCAACAATGAATCGTCTTTGTTCTTTTACCTTGAAAATTGTAAGCAAGACTTTGAAGCGTCGTCTTTGTTCTTGATTTCAAAGAGATTACAATTTTTTTTATAACTCGACCAGAAGAATGAATCACTTTTGTTCTTTTACCTTGAAAATTGTAAGCATAGACTTTGAACAATGGATCGCCTTTATTCTTGATTTCCAGAATTGAGATAACAATTTATTTCAACTGAACAATGGATCGTCTTTATTATCAGAGGTGTGACCTTGTAAGCATAAACTTTAAATCGTTGACAATGGATCGCCTTTATTTTGATTTTTTAGATAACAATCTATTTTATAACTCATAAAACAATAGATCGTCTTTGTTCTCCATGGACCTTGTAAACGTAAACTTTGAAGCGTTGAAAATAGACCGCCTTTGTTCTTGATTTCCAGAATTGAGATAACAATCTATTTTTATAACTCAACCAGAACAATGAATCGCTTTTGTTCTCTCATCTTGAAAATTGTAAACAAGACTTTGAACCGTCGACAATGCATCGTCTTTGTTATTGATTTCCTAGAATTTCAGAAGCTATGACTCCCAAAACAATGAATCACCTTTGTTATCAGAGGTGGACCATAAGATAGACTTTGAACAATGGGTCCCCATTGTTCTTGATTTCAGAATTGAGATGTGGTCGTATAATTTGGAAACAGCTACCTGTTTTAAACGGACCCTGTTTTAGGAAGGGCTACCTGTTTTAGGAAACGGCTACCTGTTTAAAACGGCGTTTAGAGCACTTGACGTGTCATTGTTGAAACATGCAAGGGCTCTTGATTTCAGAATTGAGATAACAATCTATTTCTAACTGAACAATGGATCTTTTGTTATCAGAGGTGGACCTTATAACATAAACTTTAAATCGTTGACAATGGATTGCCTTTGTTCTTGAAAGAGATGTATTTAGATAACACTATTTTTAAATAACCAGAACAATGAATCGTCTTTGTTCATTTACCTTGAAAATTATAAGCATAGACTTTGAACCGTCGCCTTTGTTATTGATTTCCTAGAATTGAGATAACAATATATAATATTTTAGAAAACGGAACAATAGATAGTCTTTGTTCTCCATGTGACCTTGAAAGCATAGACTTTAAACAATGGGCCCCTTTGTTTCTCAGAAAGGGCGTTAAACATGCATAGATTGCCTGAGACCTTCAGGACTTTAATGACCTTGAACCCTGAAGATTACCAACCACATAACCTTGAAGAGAGACACCTGTGGCCTTGACTTAGCATACCTTCCAGCGGCCTGAGGTGACCTTGAAGAGGCAGGGTACAAACCTTTCCTACCACGTGGTCTGAGGTGACCTTGAAATAGGTAATGTTACCAACCTAGAAATCTAGTGACTTTTTGGTTAAAACCGTTAGGATGATGCACATCCAAAACACCTTCTCTAACTGTTCCCTCCAGTTCGAAAAGTGCTAGAAGTGCCATAGCTATACACTTGTGTTTTGAGCGTGTTTTGTGTGTGTGTGTGTGTGTGTGTGTGTGTGTGTGTGTGTGTCGTGTGCTGTGGCGTGTGTTGTGTGTGTGAGCGTTGTTGTTTGGGTGTGGTGTTGGGGTGTTTGTGTGCGTGGGCTGTGGGTTCGTGTTTATCGTGGGTTTTGGAGTGCGCGTGTCGTGTGTGTTTTGTGTGTGTCGTGTGCTTGTGGTGTGTGTTTGTGGTGTGTGTGTGTGTTTGCGTGTGTTTTGTGTTGCCGTGTTTTTTTTCGTCCTACGTGTCCGTGTCCGTGTCGGTGTTTGGTGCCCGTGTCGAGTCCGTGTCCGTGCCTGTGTTGTGTGTCCGTTCCTTTGTCCGCGTCCGTCCCCGTGTCCGTGTCAGTGTCCGGGTCCGTGACTGTGTCCGTGTCCATGTTCGTGTCCGTGTCGGGGCCGTGTCTGTCTCCGTGTCCGTGTCCTTTTGGTGTGTGTCCGTGTCAGTGTCCGGGTCCGTGACTGTGGCCATATCCATGTCCGTGTGCTTGTCCGGGTCGGTGTCTGTCTCCGTGTCCGTGTGCTTGTCTGTGTCTATGTGAGTGTTTGTCTGGGTCTATACTTGTGTCTTTTCCCGTGCCCGTTCCCTTGTTGGTTTGCGTGCCTGCGTTTATTGCATATTGACTTTTCTAATTAAAATATCATACTAGCGGGAATTAAATCTTTTAAACCTAATAAAATCGTAATCTTACTTAAGCAAATGTTTCTAATGTAATGTAGTGTTTCTATAAAAGAACTCCGGGGTTTTGAGGCATAATATTTTAATGAAGAAAAAAACGTATATAAATGTTTTATACATTATTGGAAAGGTTGCATTTTCAAGTTTTTTTTACGTATTAATACAATTCAATTCAATTCAATATATATTTATTGTCCCATAATCGATATTTTACAAGTAGTATTTTATAATTCTGTCCAATCAACGGAGAAATGCTTACATTCCTGATTCAACAAAATGTTTGGGAAACCCACAAAATTCCCCGAATCAAATAAAGAACACGCTGGCTTGCCTCCTTCGTGTTTTATATTAAGATTTAGTCCCCAGGCCCTCCCTCATCTGTACTGCCCTCGTCCTTTTTATTAAACACGCAGGTGTGTGGGATTGCCCTAAATCGTATTGTTAAGATGCGGCAATCGCATCTGTGCTTAAGCAATTACGCCCGTTCCTACCTTATCAACTGTTACCAGCGGCAGTTGGGAAATTGCGGCCGCCTATTAAAAGAACCTGCTCAGATGAGGGTGAACCTGGTGTTATGCATCAAAGGCGACATGACATCTGTACCCACCGGTTTCGATATTTTTAATAAGAAATGGGAGTCCGAGCACGGCTATCCGACGGTGTTTTTAAACTCCCGAAATATTTAAGGTTTACGTAGCCGGCGAAGTCGTCTGTGCACAGTGATGCTCTATTTAAATTAATATTAAAGTGCCCCTTGTTCCATAGGGGCGAAGGCAATGCGGTTACCTTAATTATTCTATTTAAAATTCCTTCTAGATTGACAAAAGAAAATTTGTGCGACGGTGAAGCCTTCCCCTTTTAGTTACTTAATCTACGTTCGAAAATTAAAGGATATTCGCCGAAACAGAAAATCAAATATCATACAACCACCCCGTATTCTATACGTTAAGAACAATTTGGTGGCAGGCGTCGAAAGGAATGATGCACGACTTGTCGGTTTTATAAATTTCCCTCTGAAAGAACCCATTGAAAAGGGCCCAAGGTACCCTAATACGCCCTTGGCGGAATTGCGCAGTACCCGCGTAAATTTGGGGCCGCGTTCGACAATCGGCGATCTTTCATGACCCCATGAAAATACTTTCCCGACGGGCTTATACTTGAAAATGTACGCAGTGGTTCGCGTCGACGCTTTATCAAATCGATTTCCCGAAGGAAATGGTGATTGAGAAGGAATTGGAGTCAAATACCAAAAGACTTTTGTCATTTGCAGGATAAACATTCACCGCGGTCACAGAAGATTTAAAACGTGACGTTGGACCCGTGGCTGCTCCGGTGGTATGTATTCCGTCGATTTCTGAAGATCGGCGACGTCCAAAAAAAGGCAACTTCCACTTGAAAACGATGCCGGATGGATTTCGGGTCGTTTTTTGAGCAACATCCGGTTGACGCAAGCACCGTCCTGCGGTTTTCCCGCATAAACGGCAACCATTCGCAAGACCAGGGTTATCGGGGATCCGTTTCTTGTCTTAATTTTAACAGGAACGTAATTTGATCCGGTGGTTAAAGGCGCGCGACATAAATTGATGCCGCACGCGCGGTTCAAATCAGTTTTAATTGTCCCAACGGTAAAAAGTCATAACGTAATGGTCAAAAGGTAAAAGTCGCGATTTTAGTAATAACGAGGAACCAAGCGCAACGTTCGGTTTAAGTTCTCATTGTTTCGAATAGATAGTTCCGTACCATTGCCGTTGGATCGCCGTGATTTCCTACGTTTTGGCCCAGGCCCGCGCCGACCAGTCCGCATGAACCTTCTAGGTTCCTCGAACCCAATGAAAATTATTGACAGTCTTGGGTGCGCACCCGTCCGTCAGGTCTTCCAGAATCAGGTAACTTGGTTGTGGTTAGAGCTGGACTGTAATGGTGCAGTAAATATCCTCGTCATCCGGTGAAACTAAGGGGTCGCCCGCCGGTCCATCTTTTGATCTCTCCGTTGTCCTGTTGACATAACCCTTCACCGTGGTCATCAGTCTTGGCGGGATCCGCGCGTTGTCGTTGAGCCCTTTGGACCGGTCTGTTCGTTTCCGGGTTTCAAATGCGCGTACCATGGGTTCAAGATCGCGACCAGTGGTGAAAGTTGCAATCGTAATTACCCGCGTTATTTCCTCGGTTAAGTACGGTTGTTTGATGCCATGGTGGTGCGGTCTGCGTTTAATTTTTGATTTCCGGTGATTTTGGTCGTCCGGTGCACAACGTTTCGTGCGTTCCATTCCGAACCGGCTCGACGCTAGCGGTCGTCCGTTAAAGAATTTAGAATAGCGTCTGGCGGTTTCTAGAGCGCCCGTCGTCATCGACCTGTCTTAACCTGGTTAGGCCCGTCTTCCGTTTGCTTAAGGATCCATACGCCGTTAATCTTTGGAGTTTGTGAAGTACTCTTACTTGCGATGTTTTTTATCGTTCGTTTATAGTCTGATCTCCAAAGATCCTTCTTCTCGTCTTAAGTAGTTTTGTCTCGATTTAGCCGGTTGACTTTCCCTAGGTTACGTTTTTTAGCCTTTTGCGAGGCATCAAGGCAATTGGTTTAATTTAGCTGCGCATCCACATCGTCAGTCGATTTACCGTTTGCTATGTCGATTTCCGCGGTCGAACTCTTACTTAGACCGTTACAGTTACGGTTTGCCTTCGTCGCTCGTTTTTCAGTTTCATGATCCACGGATTAATTTTGGTCGGACAGCGTTTCATTTTACGTTATTCGCGCGACCTTTACATTTACCGTTGAACGTGGCGTCTAGTAACTCGTTCCTCAAACTCTTGTTGTCGTTATACGATAAAATTTGTTTCGATTAACAAATCGTCGCGTCTTTCTCCCCAGGGTGATTTCGCGTTAAAGTCCCCGCAAAATCGTGATTTTTTAGCGCGCGTAACCCATGAATTTAGCCACAGCTGTCGTCGTAGCGTTCCCGTAAACCGACACGGAAAAAGTAAGATTTGGCGACGGAATTTCCACGTGGTAATTAGTTCGTCCGATAGCCTGACTAACGTCGACGATAATTTCCGTGATGTAGATGCAACTCTTTTCTCGTTGGTTCCGTGGAGTACTTGGGAAATTTATTTTTCCGCGGTAACGGTTTCCTGTACGAACAGATGTCGATATCTTCGAGGGTTTTAATTACAGTTTTAGCCCCAATTGGCTTCTCAACGGCCGCCTTTGCGCTCCGGTCGTTAATTTTTTTATCCCAAATCGGTCAGGTGATATTTCGCTTTAACGCCGCTGATTCCCAAAGTCCAACCGCGTGTTCGTCAAACCTTGGGCGATTTTTCCCCATACATTGACGCACTAGTTGCGATCGACATTTAAAGTACTTCCGCAAAATTCATTACAGTTTCTAGCCTGATTCCCTGTTCAGAAATAACAGTGCAGAAAAATGGTTACCGTCAATTTCCAAAACACATCTTTTTACAATTTTAAGCTCATGAACAAAGATCACGTCTGTTTGGTCATAACCTAAATTTCCTTAATTTTTTAAATCTAACATAGTAGTATAAAGGGTTCTGATCACTTTTCACAGATTTGTCACCAGATCTAAAAAGTCACCAGGTTACAGATTTCAAGGTCGGTAAAGATTTCTAGCAAGACGGTGTGTAACTTTCAAGGTTATGTGGTTGGTTGTTCAGGTCCACTTGGTCATTATAGTCCTGAAGGTCATTGCCCTCGGCCAGTCTATGCATGTTTTAACGTATTCAGAAACAAAGGGGCCCATTGTTTAAAGTCTATGCTTTCAAGGTCCAAGAGAACAAAGACGATCTATTGTTTTGGCTGATCTAAATTCTAGGAAATCAATAACAAAGACGATGCATTGTTCAAAGTCTATGCTTAAGGCCACTGAAAGAACAAAGACTATCTATTGTTCCGTTATTAATTACATCTATTCCAAGGTTTTCGGTTAAAGTCATGCATGCAGGCCACGATTTAAAAACAAGATTTTTAAAGTCTATGCTTTCAAGGTCCTGGAGAAAAAGACGTTTGTTTTGGTATTCTAAATTTAGGAAATCAATAACAAAGACGATGCATTGTTCAAAGTCTATGCTTTCAAGGCCACATGAAAGAACAAAGACTATCTATTGTTCCGTTATTATAAAATAGATTGTTATCTCAATTCTAGGAAATCAAGAAACGCTTCAAAGTCTATGCTTACAATTTTCAAGGTAAAGAACAAAAGCGATTCATTCTTCTGGTCGAGTTATAAAAATAAATTGTTACCTCAATTCTGAGAAATCATGAATAATGTATTGTTCAAAGTCTATGCTTATAATTTTCAAGGTAAATGAACAAAGACGATTCATTGTTCAGTTAGAAATAGATTATTATCTAAAGACATCTCTTTCAAGAACAAAGGCAATCCATTGTCAACGATTTAAAGTTTATGCTTATAAGGTCACATGATAACAAAGACGATCCATTATTCAGTTATAGATTGTTATCTCAATTCTAGGAAATCAAGAGCCCTGAGGTGCATGTTTCAAAGCCACGCCCTCAAACAGGTGGCGTTCTAAACAGGTAGCCGTTTCAAAAACAGGTAGCCGTTTCCTGTAAACAGGTAGCCGTTTCCTAAAACTGGGGTCCGTTTCCAAAACAGATAGCTGTTTCGCAACCGTTTCCTCCATACGACCGCATCTCAATTCCAGGAAATCAAGAAAGGGGCCCATTGTTCAAAGTCTATGCTTACAATTTTCAAGGTTAAAGAACAAAGACATTCCATTGTACAGGTTGAGTTATAAAATAGATTGTTATCTCAATTCTAGGAAATCAATAACAAAGGCGATGCATTGTTCAAAGTCTATTTACAATTTTCAAGGCCATGAAAGAACAAAGACTATCTATTGTTCTAGTTGATTTATAAAAATAGATTGTTATCTAAATACATCTCTTTCAAGAATAAAGGTGAATCCATTGTCAACGATTTAAAGTTTATGCTTATAAGGTCACACCTCTGATAACAAAGACGATTCATTGTTCAGTTAGAAATAGATTGTTATCTCAATTCTAGGAAATCAATAACAAAGACGATGCATTGTCAACGCTTCAAAGTCTATGTTTACAAGGCCACATGAGAGAACAAAGACGATTCATTGTTTTGGTTGAGTCATAGCTTCTGAAATTCTAGGAAATCAAGAATAAAGGGGCCCATTGTCAAAGTCTATGCTTACAATTTGCAAGGTAAAAGAACAAAGACGATTCATTGTTTTGGCTCTGTCGTAGCTTCTAAAATTCCGAGAACAAAGACGATGCATTGTTCAGACTGATTAGGTCATCTAACAAGTAAAATATTTTTATAAGACTACCACAATATACAGATTTAAGTATTATGGGATATAGTCACTTTTGTAATACCTCTGCTGGAGCATATCTATTTACTATTTGTTTTCACATTCAATTTCCTTCAACTGATTCTCGTTTAATGCGGACCACATCATCTTTCCTAATAGGTTCATTATATTGTATACTAGCCATACATTCAGCTTCCTTAAAAGTCTTCATATCAGGATCTACTTTGAGACATTGTTCGAGACTTATTACAAACCTACGCAAGCCCTGAGGTGCATGTAAGCAATGTCACGCCTCCCCAGTGCCCTCAAGTGGTCTAAACAGGTAGACGTTTCCTAAAACAGGGAGCCGTTTCACAAAACAGGGGTCCGTTTCCAAAACAGAGGGTCCGTTTTCCAAAACAGATGGCTGTTTCTCAACACAGGTAACCGTTTCACCAAGGTTACACGAGAGAACATAAGGTTCTGATTCCTAAAAATAGATTGTTATCCAGCTACCACCCCACCTCAATTCTAGAAATCAAGAACAAAGGGTCCATTGTTCAAAGTCTATGCAAGTGATTCATTGTTCTGGTCGAGTTATAAAAATAGATTGTTATCTAAATACCCTTCGATTCTAAGAAATCAAGAACAAAGGCGATCCATTATTTTAGCCAACGCTTCAAAGTCTATGTTTATAATTTTCAAGGTCACATGGAGAACAAAGACGATCCATTATTCCGTTATTCTAAAAAATATATTGTTCCTAAATACATCTCAATTCTAAATCAAGAAACGCTTCAAAGTCTATGCTTATAAGGCCACACCTCTGATAACAAAGGCGATTCATTGTTTTGGCTGAGTGATAGCTTTAAATTTGAGAACATGACGATGCATTGTTCAGACTGATTAGGTCATCTAACAAGTAAAATATTTTTTTTATAAAACTTATAATTTATTAACCACAATATTCATCTATATATACAGATAAAAGATCGATTTAAGTAAATATACATATTATGGCAAATTTGATGATTAACATTTTGTAATACCTTTGCTGGATCATATCTATTTTATTTATTATTTGTTTTCATCAATACAAAGCGATCCATTGTTCTGGTCGAGTTATAATTTCTAAAATAGACAAGGTCACGCCATATTACAATTCAGAAATAATTTTCAAGGTCCCAATCCTGTCCGATCCTGTCCATATTTTAACCCGAATGCAACTGGTACATCTATATAAGGAGAGTGCATGAGTAATTTTACGGTAAACCTAAAGTGCTGTGAAGAGCAATTAGATATTAGTTAAAGTTATAAGTAGATGTCTAACACTTGCATAGAAGGAAACTTATACGTCGAATTGTGCGGTTTAACTACACATGCGTTCTTGTGCATTTTAAATTCTGAAATTGTGTTTTGAAAATTGTGCATGTTTTGCGGGGTCACGCTACAGAGACAATGATTGTAATAGTTGATGTACAGGGATTCAAAACGGCAAAACATGTATTTACACCCAAAGAGCTAGCAATATACAATGGAAATCAAGCTGCCCATTTTTTGTTCAAACCACCATTTCCTTGGCACCTCTTAGATGTAGAATTTCAACGACAAGCTGTTTGGTTAATCAATAATCATCACTGCATCAAATGGGGATCTGGATATACCTCTACACATCTCTTTCCACATATACTTCGTGAACTAATATCGGTAACAGATGATGTGTACGTTAAAGGGCGAGAAAAAGCCGATTACATTCGAAAAATATTGAGACAGTCAGTTATAGAAATTGTTTCTTTCATACACAAACCACCTGTAATTGTGCTTTGACGAATGTACACTTTTTATATAATAACTATGTAAGACAATATCAGTAAAAGGTTTATAAAATGTGTGCTTACAAGTAAAGGGGGGAAAAGTTTGTAATATTTACAATAAAACGCTATTATTTTAAGTGTATTATTTTATATAAAAGCCCTCTGATGCAAACTATTTCTCAGGCTATAACCCAGCCTATCCATCTAGGTCAACAAGTCAACTTTTAACATTCCTTGGAGGTAAAATTCTAGGAAATAGCAAATAAGAGTTCTATTACTGAATTCTAGCAATAGAATCAGTTCGTGGAAACAAGAGGGTTGTTGTCTATGCTGAATGTTTATCAAGGTTCCTGCATTGGCTAAACGTTATGCTTACAGTATCTGGTGGTTGGAAATTCTCAAGGTCTCCAAGAAATTTTCAAAGACCATGTGTCCTACAGGCCGATCTTACCCGACATCATCCGATCGAAATGTAGCGAAACCTGCAGGACCAATTCTAAACGAGTCATGGAAATAAGAAGGGGGTCTATGCTACAAGGTTATTGACTAAATTTTAATAAAAAAGCGTGGGCTCATATTATGGTCCGCCAGGATGTTCCCCCAAATACAGATAACCGTTTCCCAAAACAGGGGAGCCGTCACTCAACACAGGTTTCCCCTACAGAGCCATTAATCGTGGTGAGGCTAAATTGAACTAGGTCAAAACATGGAATCTGGTCGTGAGGGGTTAGAAATCCCAATTCGTGGGAAGGTCCAAGTATAATTCTTAGAAATCTGAAAGCAGAACTAGTTTTATATCATAGACAAAGCTGCTCAAATCACCTGCCTTGGGGTTTTTTTTATGGGCCAAGGTGGTAGTTTCATCCCCTTAAATCACCTACTTTTAGGGGTAAAGGGTAGCTTTTCCAATAGTTATAGGTACTGTGTTAACGAGGCTTATCATCTAGGGATGCTTTAGATAAATTCTGACCCCGAGAAAAATGGTGAATTCTGCGTCGTTTTTGAGAAGAAGAAGCTAGAATAGAAAGTAGTGTTGGCAACCATGATTGTTAGGGTTTAAAAGTCGTCATTGTGCATTGATATTATTTTACATGATACATATTATGTAGTTGCACATTTGCACAGTATACTCTTGATTAGCAGCAATGACGAAAGTAGTAGTACGTAAGGTAGAAAGTACAGAAAAAGCAGTAAGTGTGGAGAAGCGAAAGAAGAGGTTGGAGACGTTAATAAAACAAGTAAAAGAAGTAAAACTCGATTTGGAGTGTTATACAGTGAAAACAAAGATGATGAAGCTGCGTATTAGCAATATGTAAAATAGTGTAGTAAAACATGAAATTTTGAGAAGGATGAGTTTAAATGCATATTTTAAAGAAGAAGAAAATACGCTACTATGTGTTGTTATAAGTATCTCACAATTGTATTAGGTTTAAGTAACTTTATAATTAAAAAAATAAAGACTTTAAGCGTTGTGCTTTGTAGTACTAGTTTTCGGTATTCTCTTCTCCCATAATGGTTCCTTATTGGCTCTGTATATCTGGGCGCGGTTCGATATCGACCTTTATAGAAATCCCCCATAAGGAAATGGAACCACTGCCGTACGTTGGGCTTTAAATTGGCCTATATACAACGTATAAAAGAAGAAGAAAAGATCAATGACAGTAAAATGATAACTAAATAAAAAGCAATTTACTGGTTTTAATGCAGATCGTTATTGTTTTTAATCATTAAATGGCGTTTATGCATATGTAAAAAAATTTCTGTTACTATAATGAATAATATAAAGACTTTCCTTTGTATAAGCAAAAACCTAAAAACTTAAATTTCAGCCCTATTCCTAAATTGACTACCCTTGGACTTAAAAGAGTAAACAGTGACAGCTTGCAGTATAGAAATGGAGTTAATTTGATGTAATTTTTATATAAAAGGTTAAGAAAATCGATTTATAGTTTTAATGTTGCAGGATAAGGAGACCTGATTGTATATATGAATAGTTTTTATTGTGTGTTAGGCGTTAGAATGGGTTTTCATTGTTTTAAAGGGGACACAATAGGCTTGCAAGTAATTTTTAAAAAATGTACATTAAGTTCACACCTCTGAGAAAAGAACAAAGGCGATTCATTGTTTTGGTCGAGTTATAAAAATAGATTGTTATCCAGCTACCCCCACCATTTCAGGTCTGAGAAATCAAGAACAAAGGCGATCCATTGTTCAAAGTCTATGCTTTCAAGGTCACATCTCTAATAACAAATGTGATCCATTGTTTTGGCTGAGTCATAATTGCTAAAAAAATAGATTGTTATCTAGATACCCCAATAATTTCAGGCTCAATTCTAGGAAATCAAGGACAAAAAGGATCCATTGTTCAGGCTGACGCTTCAAGCTCAAAGTTGTATTGCCCAAGGCTATCATACACATTGCCTACGTATATTTCTCAAGGTTCTTGGCTGAGCTAAGGTGTTAATTCTTATAAACCAATTCTCAGGGGTACTAAATAAAATTTTCAATGCGTGGGGGATTCTACCTTTCAGGGTCACCCAAGCAATTCTTGGTTGAGTCAAGCAATTAGAAGACATTAGACTAGCATTTTATTCTATTTAAAAGGTCGCGAAATTTTATTGATGGTCTAGAGATATGTAGTTAGGATAAATAATCTAGAATAAACATTTTTTATTAATATAAACATATATTGTTATACACATTCCTTTACTAAAACACAGCTCTTTAACCACCTTACGTTTCTACTACATCAGCAAGCATTTAGCGTGATCTGTGTGACACTTGCTTCCAACCTAGTACTTTTTACAAATGTAACAGATAAATAAAAGTTTTCAGGATATTTTTATTTCAATAATAAGTAAAATTCTATATATATTACATTATCGGTAAGGCACCAAAAGTATACCAGGACAGTAACTAAGACATAAATTGTCCTACCTGTATGATTAGTTGAATGATATATTAGCAATGAAAATATTCTTAAGCTTGAAAAAAACTAAAATGCATACGACTGAAACAATCAAGAAACGCTTTTAGGTAGAGGGTAATCTATAAAAGTTAATATGGCCACTGGTTAGGGGGATAGGAATTATATTATCCATTTATTATTGTTATTAATTATATGAATTCGGAATGATACAACTGAATTTTAGTAGTCTTAAGAGGATGCTTTCCTACTGCAATTATAGCAAAAGGGGACTATAATTATTATTTTTTTATTAATTACTATTAGTTCGGAATGCGGAATAGGTCAAATTAATTTAATTTTTGTGTGATGTGTATAAAGAAAATATGCCATATTCAGCAACATTTGAGAAACACCCTCCCCATTGATTTCGTGCAAAAGTACCATTTGTAAAGCACATATGAAAATTGCACTTAACATAAAATTGAAAGTAAGATTTTGAAAACTGAATTTACTAGCTTTAGTTGTTTACAGGGTATTTCATTAAACCTATACTATTGACTACAACATCCAGCACTTTGGACACATGCTATCCTGCTCCCGCAAAATACTAGATACACTTTTTAGCACATGTATTTATTTTGACGCACCCTAGCCACAGCACTGTTTTCACCGCCACTAACTTCATTTACACTACTTAAAAATAGATGCACTTTTTAGCAGGTGTATTTATTTATTATGACGCACCCTAGCCAAAGCACTGTTTTTACCACACATAAAACGTTGACACTAGCTTCATTTTGATGCGTCAACCTGTCACGTTGGGTCGCTTCACCAAATTTGGGTGTGGTAATCCTAAGAAACAAAAATCAAACTGAGGAAACTATTTAAAGTATATTTACCTGCCACCATTTTCCACCGCATTAAATTCGTTTCTATTGGATCATCACGCACAACTTGCACTGAATTGAAAAAGCAGGCATATGAACGCTTCACATTGTTTATGAGGAAATGTATAATGCTAGCCACAGCAAAACGTTGATTAAACGAATGCATAGTAAAAAGTTACTCTTTTAATGTATATAAAACCTTTCCGTAAGCTTTAAAGAAGATTATCTAATTCAATGAAGTATACTAAAGTAGATTTTTACACATAATTAAAAGCGTGTTTACAAATGTTATTTAAGCAACATCTTAAACCTATATATTGTTATCCAAATACAAATGGGGGCAGTCATTTTAAAAAGCTTAATTGTTAAGGTACATTTTTTAAAAATTACATGCAAGCCTATTGTATCCCCTTTAAAACAATGAAAACCCATTCTAACGCCTAACACACAATAAAAACTATTCATATATACAGTCAGGTCTCCTTATCCTGCAACATTAAAACTATAAATCGATTTTCTTAACCTTTTATATAAAAATTACATCAAATTAACTCCATTTCTATACTGCAAGCTGTCACTGTTTACTCTTTTAAGTCCAAGGGTAGTCAATTTAGGAATAGGGCTGAAATTTAAGTTTTTAGGTTTTTGCTTATACAAAGGAAAGTCTTTATATTATTCATTATAGTAAAAGAAATTTTTTTACATATGCATAAACGCCATTTAATGATTAAAAACAATAACGATCTGCATTAAAACCAGTAAATTGCTTTTTATTTAGTTATCATTTTACTGTCATTGATCTTTTCTTCTTCTTTTATACGTTGTATATAGGCCAATTTAAAGCCCAACGTACGGCAGGGGTTCCATTTCCTTATGGGGGATTTCTATAAAGGTCGATATCGAACCGCGCCCAGATATACAGAGCCAATAAGGAACCATTATGGGAGAAGAGAATACCGAAAACTAGTACTACAAAAGCACAACGCTTAAAGTCTTTATTTTTTTAATTATAAAGTTACTTAAACCTAATACAATTGTGAGATACTTATAACAACACATAGCAGCGTATTTTCTTCTTCTTTAAAATATGCATTTAAACTCATCCTTCTCAAAATTTCATGTTTTACTACACTATTTTACATATTGCTAATACGCAGCTTCATCATCTTTGTTTTCACTATATAACACTCCAAATCGAGTTTTACTTCTTTTACCTGTTTTATTAACGTCTCCAACCTCTTCTTTCGCTCCTCCACACTTACTGCTTTTTCTGTACTTTCTACCTTACGTACTACTACTTTCGTCATTGCTGCTAATCAAGAGTATACTGTGCACACACAATGACGACTTTTAAACCCTAACAATCATGGTTTCCAACACTACTTTCTATTCTAGCTTCTTCTTCTCAAAAACGACGCAGAATTCTCCATTTTCTCGGTCAGAATTTATCTAAAGCATCCCTAGATGATAAGCCTCGTTAACACAGTACCTATAACTATTGGAAAAGCTACCCTTTACCCCTAAAAGTAGGTGATTTAAGGGGATGAAACTACCACCTTGGCCCATAAAAAAAACCCCAAGGCAGGTGATTTGAGCAGCTTTGTCTATGATATAAAACTAGTTCTGCTTTCAGATTTCTAAGAATTATACTTGGACCTTCCCACGAATTGGGATTTCTAACCCCTCACGACCAGATTCCATGTTTTGACCTAGTTCAATTTAGCCTCCACCACGATTAATGGCTCTGTAGGGGAAACCTGTGTTGAGTGACGGCTCCCCTGTTTTGGGAAACGGTTATCTGTATTTGGGGGAACATCCTGGCGGACCATAATATGAGCCCACGCTTTTTTATTAAAATTTAGTCAATAACCTTGTAGCATAGACCCCCTTCTTATTTCCATGACTCGTTTAGAATTGGTCCTGCAGGTTTCGGCTACATTTCGATCGGATGATGTCGGGTAAGATCGGCCTGTAGGACATATGGTCTTTGAAAATTTCTTGGAGACCTTGAGAATTTCCAACCACCAGATACTGTAAGCATAACGTTTAGCCAATGCAGGAACCTTGATAAACATTCAGCATAGACAACAACCCTCTTGTTTCCACGAACTGATTCTATTGCTAGAATTCAGTAATAGGAACTCTTATTTGCTATTTCCTAGAATTTTACCTCCAAGGAATGTTAAAAGTTGACTTGTTGACCTAGATGGATAGGCTGGGTTATAGCCTGAGAAATAGTTTGCATCAGAGGGCTTTTATATAAAATAATACACTTAAAATAATAGCGTTTTATTGTAAACATTACAAACTTTTCCTCCTTTACTTGTAAGCACACATTTTATAAACCTTTTACTGATATTGTCTTACATAGTTATTATATAAAAGTGTACATTCGTCAAAGCACAATTACAGGTGGTTTGTGTATGAAAGAAACAAGTTGTTTTCATTTTGGGTAAAGATGGTTCTCTTCAATTTCTATAACTGACTGTCTCAACAGTTTTCGAATGTAATCGGCTTTTCTCGCCCTTTAACGTACACATCATCTGTTACCGATATTAGTTCACGAAGTATATGTGGAAAGAGATGTGTAGAGGTATATCCAGATCCCCATTTGATGTAGTGATGATTATTGATTAACCAGATGGCTTGTCGTTGAAATTTTACATCTAAGAGGTGCCAAGGAAATGGTGGTTTGAACAAAAATGGGCAGCTTGATTTCATTGTATATTGCTAGCTCTTTGGGTGTAAATACATGTTTTGCCGTTTTGAATCCCTGTACATCAACTATTACAATCATTGTCTCTGTAGCGTGACCCCGCAAAACATATGCACAATTTTCAAAACACAATTTCAGAATTTAAAATGCACAAGAACGCATGTGTAGTTAAACGCACAATTCGACGCATAAGTTTCCCTTCTATGCAAGTGTTAGACATCTACTTATAACTTTAACTAATATCTAATTACGCTTCACAGCACTTTAGGTTTACCGTAAAATTACTCATGCACTCTCCTTATATAGATGTACCAGTTGCATTCGGGGTTAAAATATGGACAGGATCGGACAGGATTGGGACCTTGAAAATTATTTCTCTGAATTGTAATATGGCGTGACCTTGTCTATTTTTAGAAATTATAACTCGACCAGAACAATGGATCGCCTTTGTATTGTATGTGAAAAACAAATAATAAATAAAATAGATATGATCCAGCAAAGGTATTAGGAAAGATGATGTGGTCCGCATTAAACGAGAATCAGTTGAAGGAAATTGAATGTGAAAAACAAATAGTAAATAGATATGCTCCAGCAGAGGTATTACAAAAGTGACTATATCCCATAATACTTAAATCTGTATATTGTGGTAGTCTTATAAAAAATATTTTACTTGTTAGATGACCTAATCAGTCTGAACAATGCATCGTCTTTGTTCTCGGAATTTTAGAAGCTACGACAGAGCCAAAACAATGAATCGTCTTTGTTCTTTTACCTTGCAAATTGTAAGCATAGACTTTGTACAATGGGCCCACTTTATTCTTGATTTCCTAGAATTTCAGAAGCTATGACTCAACCAAAACAATGAATCGTCTTTGTTCTCTCATGTGGCCTTGTAAACATAGATTTTGAAGCGTTGACAATGCATCGTCTTTGTTATTGATTTCCTAGAATTGAGATAACAATCTATTTCTAACTGAACAATGAATCGTCTTTGTTATCAGAGGTGTGACCTTATAAGCATAAACTTTAAATCGTTGACAATGGTTCACCTTTATTCTTGAAAGAGATGTATTTAGATAACAATCTATTTTCATAAATCAACAAGAACAATAGATAGTCTTTGTTTTTTCATGTGGCCTTGAAAATTGTAAGCATAGACTTTGAACAATGCATCGCCTTTGTTATTGATTTCCTAGAATTGAGATAACAATCTATTTTTATAACTCAACCTGTACAATGGAATGTCTTTGTTCTTTAACCTTGAAAATTGTAAGCATAGACTTTGAACCATGGCCCCTTTTTGATTTCCTGAATTGAGATGCGGAATCTATTTTCGACCTGAACATGGGGAAACGGTTGCGAAACAGCTATCTGTTTTGGGAAACGGACCCCCTGTTTTAGGAAACGGCTACCTGTTTACAGGAAACGGCTACCTGTTTTTAGGAAACGGCTACCTGTTTTAGGAAACGTCTACCTGTTTTGGGGGCGTGGCCTTGAAACATGTATAGACTTGCTTGACACCGAGGGCAATGACTTTGAGGATACAGCTGATGTGTAGGATAACCTACAAAACAATGAATCGTCTCTCATGTGGCCTTGTAAACATAGACTTTGAAGCGTTGACAATGGATTGCCTTTGTTCTTGAAAGAGATGTATTTAGATAACAATCTAATTTTATAAATCAACCAGATCAATGAATCGTCTTTGTTCATTTACCTTGAAAATTATAAGCATAGACTTTGAACAATGCATCGCCTTTGTTATTGATTTCCTAGAATTGAGATAACAATCTATTTTTATAACTCAACCTGTACAATGGAATGTCTTTGTTCTTTAACCTTGAAAATTGTAAGCATAGACTTTGAACCATGGGCCCCCTTTTTTGATTTCCTGGAATTGAGATGCGGTCGTATGGAGGAAACGGTTGCGAAACAGCTATCTGTTTTGGGAAACGGACCCCCAGTTTTAGGAAACGGCTACCTGTTTACAGGAAACGGCTACCTGTTTTTTAGGAAACGGCTACCTGTTTAGGGGAACGGCCACCTGTTTAGAGGGCGTGGCTTTGAAACATGCACCGCAGGGCTCTTGATTTCCTAGAATTGAGATAACAATCTATTTTTAACTGAATAATGGATCGTCTTTGTTATCAGAGGTGTGACCTTATAAGCATAAACTTTAAATCGTTGACAATGGATTGCCTTTGTTCTTGAAAGAGATGTCTTTAGATAACAATCTATTTCTAACTGAACAATGAATCGTCTTTGTTCATTTACCTTGAAAATTATAAGCATAGACTTTGAACAATACATTATTCATGATTTCTCAGAATTGAGATAACAATTTATTTTTATAACTCGACCAGAAGAATGAATCGCTTTTGTTCTTTTACCTTGAAAATTGTAAGCATAGACTTTGAAGCGTTTCTTGATTTCCTAGAATTGAGATAACAATCTATTTTTATAATAACGGAACAATAGATAGTCTTTGTTCTTTCATGTGGCCTTGAAAGCATAGACTTTGAACAATGCATCGTCTTTGTTATTGATTTCCTAGAATTTCAGAATGACTCAGCCAAAACAATAGATCGTCTTTGTTCTCTCATGTGACCTTGAAAGCATAGACTTTAAACAATGGGCCCCCTCTGTTTATCAGAATAGGGCGTGGCCTAGAAACATGCATAGACTTGCCTGAGACCGAGGGCAACGACCTTCAGGAATAGATGTAATTGAATAACGGAACAATAGATAGTCTTTGTTCTTTCATGTGGCCTTGAAAGCATAGACTTTGAACAATGCATCGTCTTTGTTATTGATTTCCTAGAATTTCAGAATGACTCAGCCAAAACAATAGATCGTCTTTGTTCTCTCATGTGACCTTGAAAGCATAGACTTTAAACAATGGGCCACCTTTGTTTCTCAGAATAGGGCGTGGCCTAGAAACATGCATAGACTTGCCTGAGACCGAGGGCAATGACCTACAGGACTATAATGACCTTGAAGCGGGGACCTCGAAGAGGCAGGCTTACCAACCACATAACCTTGAAGAGAGTTACACACCTGTGGTCTTTAGCTACCCCTTGAAATAGGCAATGTTACCGACCTTGAAATCTAGTAACTTTTCTGGTGACTTTTTCCTAGATCTGGTGACAAATCTAGTGACAAAAGTGAGTCAGAACCGCTATAGCTATACTACTACCTCCTCTTTTGGCTACCAGGTCCCCGTTGAATTTTATTATTTTGTCTATTATTTGGCCCGCCGTTATTTCCCTGTCTACCTTTCTGAAAAGTACACGAGGGTGTCCTTTCTTGATTTCACGCCCCTGTAACGATCCGGTCTCTTGGATCGCTCGCGTAAGCTTTTCCGCGTCCCCTTTCCCTACGCAATCTACAATTACCCCTTGTCTCGTCTGCCGTACATTTTTAATCGCTATATTTTCTGCCGCGGGGTTAAGTCTTTCTTTTAACATTTTCCCTACTTCCTCCGGCGTGGTTCCCTCGTTAATTGCCATCACGCTAACGCTAAACGCGTTCCTGTTAACGGGTGGCGCAATTTCCGTTCTATTCGAAGGGCCCTCGCGAACCAATTCCGCGTAAGTGATGCCGTCCGCTAATCTCGGTGTAGCACGCGACCCATTTCCCTGTATTGACGCTTGTTGCTTTTCCTCCGTAATAGATTTAATTTCGCGATCCTTTTTGCCTACCGCCGTTCTTAATTCGTCGATAATCCCTAGCAATTTACCCATTTTTACACCTATCATAGTCAGGTGCGCGCGAACCTGCCGCCTATTGCTCACCGGAAACGACTTTGACCCGTCTTCCGGTATCATGAAGGACGCGTATGAGCAAAGAGTGCTAATTTCGCATTCTAATATCTTTTCCGGTGTTAGTGTCTCAATATTTCCAGTGTCGGCGTCTAATGCCTCGACGATACGACCGTTAATCGTTTCCTGTTCCCGGATGCCATTCCTCAGGATTCGGATATTGCGATCCGTCGTATCCTCGTCGCTATCACTTTCTACCTCCGCCGCTGGGCCCTGTTTCGCGCAACTAGCCTGCCTACCCCTAGCTACTAGCTTTCCCTCGCATTACCCAACGTTTTCCGCTTCCCTGCCCGTTGAAACCCCACATCACTATTTGCGCCATCCATCATGTTTTATTTTATTTTATGAAAGATTTTATTATAGATTAACTGTCACAAAAATGGCGCGGGCACGTGACCACGTTACCCACGCCTATCCTACTTGCCAATTGCTTTCTCGCTTTTCTTAATTAATTTTGTGTTTCTATCGGAAAATTAAAAATATATTTAAAAGCGACCGGAACAAAAAAGGGGGATAACTTTGTATTACTTTAAAGAATCGGATCTAAAGTTCAATTAAAATATAAGGAAAAAAGATGGCGACCGAAGCCGCGTACCCAAGCCGCTGACGTCACCCGACCGTTGCTACGCCGGCTGCAGTTTGTTACTTAAATTAAACTATTTTAGAATTTACTTGTGCTGTGCAAAAGAAATCTGATAAATGTATTTAATGTATTTGTATATTTTTATAAAATCAAATATTTAATTTATATAGAAATTTCCACTATAAAAATTTACTTAGGAATGCGGGCTTTCCCTTAATGACGTGACGTCAGCGGCGTGGGCACGTAATTGCCTGGCCCACGCCAATTTTCTCTTTCTCTAAATTACTGAAAATATGCGTTTTTCCGATAAAAACAACCAAAATTCTATCCAAAATCTACACTAAAACGACAATAAAAACGTATCTATCCGTAAATGCAAAAAATATTCCCTATCCTACAGTTAAAACAATGATAAATTTGAAAACCTACTCCTGTTTCTTCGGGAAACCGTAATTTTCACTTTTAATCCTAACTGCCGGGCCACTTTTTCACTTTATTTATTAAAAATATAGTCACTATTTGTTAACACAGTCACAATCAGTTAAAAACGTTCACAAATTGGCGTGCGAGTGCGTGCGTGCGTGCGTGCGTGCGTGCGTGCGTGCGTGCGTGCATGCGTGAGTGCGTGCGTGCGTGCGTGCGTGCGTGCGTACGTGCGCACGCGCTTGCGTGCGTGCGCGCGTGTGCGCGTGCGCGCGTGTGCGCGTGCTTGCGTGCTTGCGTGCGTGCGTGCGTGCTTGCGTGCGTGCGTGCTTGCGTGCGTGCGTGCGTGCTTGCGTGCGTGCGTGCGTGCGTGCGTGCGTGCGTGTGTGTGTGTGTGTGTGTGTGTTAACGTTTATAGGTCTTGGCTGCATAATTACCAAATAAGGCATGCCATCCAGGTACAACTATAATAAGGCTAAGGAAGAGCTAATTATCTATTAAGCTATATCTATTAAGTGATAGAATTATTTATACCTATTAAGCTACCTATTTCTGTACTGATATTTTAGAACGTTCTGAAGAAGTTCCGAAAACAGGAACGAAACGTTAACGTCTGGAATAATTAAATATTTAAAAAAAACACGTGTTTTCATAAAACCCAAATTCTGGTTTTGCCAGTAAAAAAACCCAAAAACCTCAAAACATTAATTGGCGTTTTTGGGTTGAAACTCATAAATAAGTAGTAACAGTTTAATGTTGCTGAAAAGGACTTGGACTAGCTTTAAAATGAGGTATTACTTGGCATATGAACCCATTCAAAATTGTGGCTTACTTCGATTTACCAAAATTTTATTAACCACAGCTTTATGGTTCACACAATAGGTTGGGGTGGCTTTATATGGGCATTATATACACACAGGGTGTCCTACACCTCGTTTGTGGGATGATTCTTAACTAATTTCAAGAAAAACAAGTCATAAAATTTGGATTCGATTCTAAAGCGATTGTTATGTTCAATTTTTTCCAATTTTAGGGAAATGTTTACATGTTGGCGTAAATAGCTTCTTCAGCAATAAACCCATAGAAAATATTGATACATCTTTGTAAAGGGGATCAAATTTCCCATTAAATGGTGTATTTAAGAAATTATATTGTATTCCACAAAGTTAATCTAACATCCTTCGAACTTAAACGTTTTACATATTTTCATTTATCTGGTAAAATACCTTTACCTGCTTTAGAATTTTCGGTGTACGAAACACGGAAATAGCTGCGTACAGTTTTGGCTTTAATGAAGTGTGCAAAACAGAATAATTTATTTTACCAATAATCATCACCAACATCTTTTTAATTTCATTTAACAGAGCTGTTTTCGCTTTTGTACATTGAAAAAACGTAAATGAATTATTAACTTATTAGTTCACTTATTATTAATTTAAGGCACCCTAAGATTGACTAAAAAATAATTACAGAAACTACTCAAAACGCCCTCCTTCTTTATGAATTCGTGGCATTCGTAATCTCCTTTCGTTTACAGCTCATCTCTTGACAAGCTATTAGTTCATCTCTGTTGTATACAAGTTGAGCATAAACTTTTGATTTTAACGTGCTACTCACGTAGTCCAGGGGATTGAGGTCTGCGATTCTTGTTGGAAATTGCTTAAATAACCATCCTTCTAAATAAGTGCATTGGTACCTAGGACACCCTGTAGATATAATAAATTTCTTAGGTCGTCCTAATCCACAGCTGATACGTGGGTGAACTTTGTTTGTTATGTGTCCTGCCTCAGATCCAGTGTTATAGATTTTATATCTAGTCCTCTAATGAACCAAAATCCTTTACCTATTTTGTTAATTAATTACTCACCAATTAAACAATTTTAATAAGTTTGCCGAAATCCCAAATAATGGATTTTATCCCCTCCGACGTTGTTCCGAAAATATTAAGAATTTTGGTACGCCTGAGCCCTCTCCAGCCTTACTACTTGCCCAACAACCAATCTCTAAATTAGCGTCACTACCAGAAGCCATCACCGCCTTTCGTGAATTTCAATGAAACTACGAGAAGCGCTTCCCACCGAGTCGTTTATTATTACTAAAATAAATGAGTATTAAAATTTTATCTCTCTTAACGTAATTACCAGTTCTAACAATTTACTTCTTTTCTGAAGTCCATATCTGTCCCAGATCGCAGGTCGCAATAAAACCCAGATTAAAGAATTAGTCCTGTATCAAACCTCCTTTAATAATAAAGCCCGTTAAATGTTCGATTGCTCATGCCCATCCGTATACTAATATTCCAGTAAACTGAACGTTCCCGAAAGTTTACATACCTTACACACCCACCAGGTATCATATCATTTGAGGTCTGCGATTCTTGTTGGAAATTGCTTAAATAACCATCCTTCTAAATAAGTGCGTTGGTACCTAGGACACCCTGTAGATATAATAAATTTCTTAGGTCGTCCTAATCCACAGCTGATACGTGGGTGAACTTTGTTTGTTATGTGTCCTGTTTCAGATCCAGTGTTATAGATTTTATATCTAGTCCTCTAATGAACCAAAATCCTTTACCTATTTTGTTAATTAATTACTCACCAATTAAACAATTTTAATAAGTTTGCCGAAATCCCAAATAATGGATTTTATCCTCTCCGACGTTGTTCCGAAAATATTAAGAATTTTGGTACGCCTGAGCCCTCTCCAGCCTTACTACTTGCCCAACAACCAATCTCTAAATTAGCGTCACTACCAGAAGCCATCACCGCCTTTCGCGAATTTCAATGAAACTACGAGAAGCGCTTCCCACCGAGTCGTTTATTATTACTAAAATAAATGAGTATTAAAATTTTATCTCTCTTAACGTAATTACCAGTTCTAACAATTTACTTCTTTTCTGAAGTCCATATCTGTCCCAGATCGCAGGTCGCAATAAAACCCAGATTAAAGAATTAGTCCTGTATCAAACCTCCTTTAATAATAAAGCCCGTTAAATGTTCGATTGCTCATGCCCATCCGTATACTAATATTCCAGTAAACTGAACGTTCCCGAAAGTTTACATACCTTACACACCCACCAGGTATCATATCACCTGCATCTTCATTTCTACCTAAACCAATCACGAACGGCACATACAAATGGTAAACGAATTACTCATTCCCGCACATAAATATTCAAGACGAGAATATCCATTATTAAGTTTCCCCTGCGTAAATAACTCTAAATCCAGTAGCCACCATCTCCACCAATAAGTCGACCACTAATAGTATCTCAATAAGGATAAATGGACTGTGAGAACACCAAACCCCTTTCATTGAAATCTCAACTAGTTACAAAAAATAACTAGAATATATTCTAGTTGCTCGTAATTAGTTTTAAATACTAATTAGGACGAGTACTGTTTGTTAAGTAAAACCCCTTTAAAGATATTAGTCAGATACGTTTAAAAATTCTATTATAAAGATAGGTACAAAATTTGTCAAATGCAAGTAAAAAAAGTAAAAGTAGGTATTGATTTCCTGGACGACCTACAAAAAAAGGTACCAGAACATTCACCTTTGCGTTATACCTTTTAAAAATATTTCCAATGAGAAATAACCTTGCTATAACTGTATATATCAATTACTCGCTCTCGATTTCTACCAGACAGGGACGTACATAAGATATTCCAGAATTTTTATTTCATTTTAATTTTTGCTTTATTCTTTTCATATGGGGAATTAAGATCATTCCAGTTAACTCTATTGTAAATATGCCGTTAATGTTACTTTCGAAGCAACCATAAAAGGACTACCGGAGTGTCGGCCGTTCCAGGACCCACGCGCCTTACGCCGCCACCAGCACCAGAACGGAGGTCAATCCAGCTCCTGGGCTAATCGTTTTGTGGACGTGTTTGCGTATTTTGAGTTCCAGTATTTAATTGCATCTACATAGTTTGAACTTATAAGTTAGTTTTAGGTGTGCCTATTTAGCTATTGCACTCGTACAGGAAAATATGAAAAATAAATTTGTATTCTGCAACTAACTGATAATTGCTTTATTTGATAATACATTTTAAAATAAAGAATCAAAATAAAAATTAAAAAAATAAAAATATTAAAACAAAACACTATTCTTATAATAATTGCTGAAAGTGGCCCCTATTAATTCGCTCGACGTATTACAGACATTCACATTGATCGAAATATCCCTGTAATTTGTCTAATTTCCTCGAATTCTTCAACAATGCGATTCCAGAGATAGTCACTAATCATTGCTGGAACTAAGTACGAGACTTTTTCTTTAACAGCATCCCAAACAAATAAATCTGGGGATTGTGATCCGGTGATCTAGGCGATCAGACTATAGGAGCATCGTTACCTCGTCTGATCCACCGGTTAGGGATTTCCGCGTGAAGGTATTGCCTCACAGGTAATCCAAAATGTGGTGGGAAACAATAGTGCATAAAGATGGTTTCAGCTCTAAAGTTTAACAGCAACTCCTAGAAGTTCCCACAACGTATTCTGCAAAAACTCCGAATACGCAGCGCTGTCTAGTCAGTTGGGTAGCATAAAGGGACCAATAGTAAAGTCTTTAACAATTCCTGCCCAGAAATTTATGGTGAATTTATATTGAAAGCGACCTACTTGAATTATATTAGGATTATCATCTGCCCAATTGTGGAAATTATGGGAATTAAAGGTGTCATCTCTAGAAACCGGGTGCGACTCAACCTGTCAATAAGTGAGATGAATTAATACCAAGTATTAAACAAGCTTGTCAAGAGTTGAGGTGTAAACGAAAGGAGACTACGAAAGTAACGAATTCCGTTCGACGTTATTAATAGTGTATTCGTAAAGAAGGAGGGCGTTTTTAGTAGTTTCTTTTTTGTATCATAAAGAAATGTTTAGTCTATGTTAAGGTGTCTTAAATTAATATATAATAAATTAATAACTAATTACAATTAAGTCAATAATTCATTTACGTTTTTGAAATGTACAAAAACGAAAACAGCTTTTTCGAACACTCAATGGAAATGAACCATATTTCCTTATTACAAATCGTAAGGAAAAGTATCTCTTTTCTTTATAGCAACCATTTCGTTACAGTAACCGTTTCTTTATAAAGAATTATTAACTAGTTATTGGAATAAATATTAAACCTATAACTATTAACGTTAGAAAAACTTATGCATGTACAATGGTTTAACTGTAAATCATTAAATGATAGTGACGATTTTGATAAAACCTACTGATGAACTCCTCCATTTGGCATGGAAAATGATGAATCGCTACTTGCAGGAGCGAACTGTAATTCAGTACGTTCTGGCATCCACTGTTTGATGATGATGGTTGATTAATAGTATATTACATTACACGGCATGAAAGTGGCATTTTGTTGGACGAGGAGGAGGACGCTTGCTGAAAAAATACGAGAATGCGCTAGCATCCGAGTCAAACGAAAACACTTTCATGCTGCGTGATGTATTATATTTTTTCTGAAATCGCTTTGAAAATTATTAAAAAATTGTTAGAGTTATTTAAAAAAATAGAGTTGAATTAATCAGAGAGCTTTGACAAATGTATATCAACAATTAAAAGAATGTTGCCTTAATGACAAGTAAATAAAACAAAAAATTAGTGAAAAAATTTTTGCGGTTTGGTGTTTCCTTTCCTTTCCTTTCTGCGAATTTTTAATAAATAACGATGTCCCTAAATGATTTTGATTGTGAAATGGATGTTGAAACGGAAGCTGCAACGGCTGCTGTGGCGGAGTTACTTCCAAACAAATCAAGGCAGAGGTATGAGAGAATATGAAACGTTTAAAAAGTGGTACAGCATAAAAAAATTACACAAGTTATTGAAGACGTTCTTATGGTATACATTACGGAAGGCAGTCAGAGATACAAATCATCGACTCTTAGGAGTACTCACTCAATGCTAAAAGCGATGCTTGAACATAGATAATTTTTCAAAATTGAAAGCTTATCTTAAAAGAAAATTGACAGGATACCAAGCAGGTTGTATTAATTGTTGGTTTAGCGGGTGCATGTCGCTGTAACGAGTTAACAAAAATGACACTTGATGACATATTGTTTTAATTGTAAAAATTTCCGATTCAAAAACTAATAAAGCAAGGCGCTTTATGATCGTTGATGGAAAGGGAAAGCAGCAAATCAACGTCGGCTTGTACCGACAATATACAGCACTACACCCTCCGCGTACATCACATAGACGTTTATTTGTTAATTATAAAAACGGAAAGTGCAGCGTTCAAGCTATGGGGATTCATACCATTGGGAAAATACCTACCAAAATAGCGGCTTTTCATGGTTTGCCTGGTTGCGCGGAGTATACGGGTCACTGTTTACGCCGAGAAAAATATTGCTGTCGTTTCTTCATTAAAAAATTCTGCTTTACTTGGGATAATTATCTCAAATGTTGAAAATTCAACAATTACAGATAACATCAAGTTATAATATTTCTTATACTTAAGTACTTCGTTGTTAAAAAATAAAGTTTTTGACAAAATTGTCTATTATTCTTTTTATTCTATAAAAATATCAACCTACCTAATTTGGAATGTAAAAATGAAAGTAAAACTTTCATGCTTAGGCATTAAAACCAAACTTTCGTGACTCAAATTAGTCCGTGTTTAGCAACTTTCATGCCGCTTTAAGAAAAAAATAATTTTCGAATTCACCATTTTATTGTTAATGCTTTCTTCTATATATTCCTCTGGAGTCGTGTTTGATCGCCGTCCTCCATGATTTTTGAGCATCCTGATATCCGCTCCACCTTCAGCAAGGAAAGTAGTTGATGATCGACGTAGAACGTGTCCAGTATAACCGTCTGGGTTTGGTAATTTCAAATAATGGGCAATTTTCCCCACAGGTTGCACTGTACATTTATTGTTCATATAAAATATGAACAATCTTGAATGATTGATATGTTTTGGACAAAAGCTTACATATCTCCTGTACAACGCAATCTCATTTCCGTCAAAACGGTGAACATACGCTTTTTCCTTGTCTTAGTGTCATGGAGGGTGACAACCAAAATAGAGCCGGTATCCTCGATATCCTTCACATTTAACTTTCTTAGCTCCTCATTACGACATGTCTCATACAAACCGAAAATTAACGCCACTTAATCATAAGAAAAGTACCGTCAGGCGCTTCTGTCAAAAATTTTAACAAATCATCCTGCGATACAATTTTTGATTTTTTTGCTTCATATCCCTCACTTTGGCGCTTTAAATATAACTGTAACTCCAATAACTCGATATATTGATGTTTTGTTTCACTCTCAACGTATATTTCAACATTGAACATGCCGACCACAGCGTGGAAGATTTCAGTCTTTCAGCCTGTAATCAAACATAAACATAAAACTTAAAATAAATAAATAAACGTATTCAGGAAAAGTAATCTTTTTACGAAAAAAATCAAGCATAACTTCTTCGTAGATATCCCTTACATTCCTTGAAGTCCTCTAAGAATTGAAAATATTGTAGGTTTTATCATATTTATTTCGTGATTTCAAGGGTAATAAACTAGCAACAGCTTCAAGTGCTAATGCCGATATTTCAGGATGTTTTCATTACTTATTTCCATTTTCACGCGATAACACTTGACATTTTTGTTTACTTATTTTTGTTTACCTATTTCTGTTTACTAATTTGATTCTCTCGCGCGTCATGTATTTTTTAAATAACTTCTTATAAAATGTAATCCATTCCCATTTATTGCCCGAAAAAATTTTATGTATTATTCTTAAAGAAAAGTAGGTTCTTCTTGACTCATTGCGTTTCTAATCACTGCTGCGCCTCGATTAGAAGGATCGCAGCAATTCGTAAAGAAAAACAATACGTTTCTTTACTTATAATACAAATAACTATTCTTGAATGAAATAAAAAAAATAATTATTATTAGTAAAATAAATTATTATGTTTTGCGCACGTTATTAAAAATAAAACTATGTGCAACTTTTTCCGTGTTTCGTACACCAAAAATTCTACAGCAATTTGATTCGATATACTTGTTTGGTATTATTCCTTCAATCTAAAAGCTCGATGATGGTGAAAGTAGCTTTAACATACTTTTTACATTACTGTTCAGATTGTCTTACCTTACGAATGTGAAGAATTTTACTAAACTTATTGATTTAAAGGAAATTGTACCACATAAAAACCAGGGAAACCGTTTAGGTTACCGGTGAATTCGAGCCATACGAGATTTTAATATACCGCAGCATATTTACAACACAAATCTCAACAGTCAAAATGGGGATAAAATTCAGTATTTGACTAACTGAAATTAGACGCCTCCCGAAATGCGCTGATGAAGACCCGAACAACGTAATCTCAAATTAAAGCTGTTACGTATCCACGTGCAGTATTATTAGTGGTTTTGTAAATCGATTGCAGTATCTTAATCTAAAGAGTAATTTTAATTAGGTAAGGAGTGATACGAAAGTTTGGGGTTTGCAAACATACCGTCGATTAGTGTCAAAGTAATTTAAGTGAAATGTGGCATAAGAGAACAAGAAGCTCATGAAAAGTATACTTGAGTGAGCTTTTTTAGGATTGATTTGTGTATGGTAACGTCATATAAATTTAGATTCATCATTATCAGATACTTTTAGAAATCTCAAGATTAATCCGTAAACATTTAAAATTTACTTGTACTATCGAGATAAATATGGTGACGGTCTTGGATGATGGTAGTATAATTGGTACTATATACTAATAGGTGTGAATAAAAATACAAGGAAAATCTGAATTTGTAATAAAAGTATGAAACATTGAAAAGTTGAAATGTAGACGAAAAGTGAATTCATGCGAATATATTGTAGAAATAAGCAAATCAAACAGTGATGGGAAGTGAGGATGGAAGCTTTTTCCGAAAGTAGACACTCCGACGGTGTTGTGAGTAAAGTTATTCCGTCATTCAACTCGGGTGGATGTTGCAACCCCTTAGGGAACAGAGACAGTATAAGACGAAGCTAGGACAGATACAAAGTCTATTCAGTAATGGCGTTACTATTGTAGATTTTCATGAATACGTATCGTCATGAAAAGCCATCACATAAACTAAAAAGTTGGTTTATAATACAGATGCGTATGAAAAATCCTAAAATCATTCCGTGTTCCAATTTAATAATGCTATTCAATGGTTCTATCTCAGTGAAATTTTGTCTCAATGTGGTCACATCCATTTCATCTATTAAATTTTGATAAGAATAAGGCAAGTACATTGATCTGTTCATTACTGATTACTGATTAGTATTAATAATTACCTAGAAATTTATGTAGTATCCATTCGGTGCAGCACAATATGCACATTGAACCTATGCACGTTTATTAGTGCAGCTTGTCACTCACTCCCGTGTGATGTCACTTTCGAGTTTCGTGTCACACTAAATTGTATAATTAGATTGTTGCTGTCTGTCGACTTGTCCTCATGATAGATGCGATTAGAACAATTATAAAGCCCTACAGACAAGATTCGAATGGTTTTCAGACAGATGTTTTAATTAAAACTACCTATTCTTGCCACATACGTTTTCTATGTTCTTAAGCTCTTGAGGCTGAGTGACAAATTCTTAACATTATTTAAGTGGCATACTGTTATGCTTTAACGCTTTTGCATTCTAATTTAAAGCTATATTATTTAACGAGATTATCCATATCGTTACTAAACAGATATGTGCTATTACTTGTTTCCTTAGTTAAAAAAATATCAATTTTTCGGACGAAGGAGAAAATTGCTTCATTACGCGAAGCAGAGTCCAGCCACTTTTAGTACGAAGTACTGCGACAGTATAGTGTTTTACTTATGTGGTTGGAGAAAAAATATTTTTGGAATATACCAAAAATATCAATTAAAACCATAAGTTCATATCACATACACATACCTCGCAATTACAGATAAAGATACAGACAACAACTACTACTCCAAAAAGCTTCATGTTTAGTTGATGCATCGTCATTAAAGAGTTTCAAGTAGAACATTGTTATTCTCTAATTATTATAAAGTAAAGAACAGCTAGATAAACCAACGCAAATTATTTTTATAACATAAATGCACTTACATATATACAATATTTACAAAACTAAATTAATTATATAGTATTATTACTGTTGTTTCCTATGCAGGGTTTACCAGCTTAAGCCGATTCGAGTTAAATAGAGATTTCTACATGTGTATGTAACATTTAACATTTTCATGGAATGTAAATTCACCCTGCATATAAGAGTTGGTGTGTGCGTGTGTATACGGGTGTTCGCGTATGTATGCATGTGTTCGCCTGTGCGTGCGTGCGTGTGTGTGTCTGTGTGCATGTGTGTGTATGTATGTGTGTGTGCGTGTGTGTGTGTGTGTCTGTGTGTGTGTGTGTGTGTGTGTGTGTGTGTGTGTGTGTGTGTGTGTGTGTGTGTGTGTGTGTGTGTGTCTGATGTGTGTGTGTGTGTGTGTGTGTGTGGTGTGTGTGTGTGTGTGTGTGTGTGTGTGTGTGTGTGTGTGTGTGTGTGTGTGTGTGTGTGTGTGTGTGTGTGTGTGTGTGTGTGTGTGTGTGTGTGTGTATCGTGAGTGCAGCGAGCGTGCGTGCGTGAGTGTGTGTGTGCGTTCGTCCGTGCGTGCGTGTGCGTGCGTGCGTACGTCGTGCGTACGTGCGTACGTGCGTGTGCGTGGTGCGTGTGTGCGTGTGTGCGTAGTGCGTGTGTGTGTGTGTGTAATGTGTGTGTGTGTGTTGTGTGTGTGTGTGTGTGTGTGTGTGTGTGTGTGTGTGTGTGTGGTGTGTGTGCTTGTGTGTGTGTGTGTGTGTGTGTGTGTGTGTGTGTGTGTGGGTGCGTGAGTGCGTGCGTCCTTTCGGGCGTGCGTGCGTGAGTGCGTGAGTGCGTGCGTGCGTGGGTGCGTGCTTTCGTGGGTGAGTGAGAGAATGCGTGTGTGTGTCTGTGTGCGTGCGCGTGCGTGTGTGTGTCTGTATGTATGTATGTGTGTGTGTGTGGTTGGGTGTGCGCGTGTGCGTACGCGTGTGCGTACGCGTGTGCGTACGCGTGTGCGTACGCGTGTCGTGCGTGTGAGCGTGCGCGTGAGCGTGCGCATGCGTGTTTGTGTGTGGTATGTGTGTGCGTGCGTGCTCGCGTGGGCGCTTGGGAGCGTGGGTGCGTGCGTGCCTGAGTGCGCTCGTGTGCGCCGCGTGAGCGTGCGCTGCGTGTGCGTGTGCGTGTGCGTGTTCGTGTGCGTGTTCGTGTGCGTGTGCGTGGGCGTGTGGGTGTGCGTGTGTGCGCGCGTGCGTGTGCGTGTGCGAGTGTGCGTGTGCGTGTGCGTGTGCTTGTGCATGTGCGTGTGTATGTGCGTGAGCGTGTGCGTGTATGTGTGCGTGTGCGTGTGCGTGTGCGTGTGGCTGTGCGTGTGCGTGTGCGTGTGTGTCTGCGTGTGTGTATTTCAACGGCAAGAAAAGGGAAGGTCGTGTATTTCATTCTCTCCGAAAGGTAGAGGGCGGGCTGTTTGAGCTTTCCAAGCTCCTTGCTACAATCATGGATTCCCAGCATACATACAGACATTAAGTATACATGCATGGTAGGATTAAGGACGGCTGTGATCAGAATAGGATCGAAGGAACGGAGTTAGGGTTCTGAGGGGTAAATACCACCCTAACATTCGCCTAAGTAGTCGCATATGGTGTGCGTATACGTAGTGGTCATGCCGCTACATGATGAGGAAAAAAGATAATACACGGTGGACGGTAAAGGGGATCGAACCCATTACCTCCCGAATGCTAAGTTGGTCGTGTCACCACTACTGTATCAGTTCGGTTGTACTTCAACACTTTTAATAGTGTTTTAAGATGAACTTTCAAATATTAATGTAGATAATGTCCAACGCCTTGAATTTTAAGGTGTCAATGCATTTTAAAATAGAATTTAAAAACAATTTTAACAAAAAAAGTTTCCTTTTTGGTGGTTAGAACTGTCATTCCTTACATTATAGTTCGATCACTTGACCGTTTGTTAGCGTATTATTAAATTTGTACACCTTTTTGACATGCTCTATTTTTGTCGTTTTTTTTCGATAGGACGGTTGAAACTACGTATATATGCGTTTTTCACGATTTTTATTGGTTCTGCAGCATCAAAGTCGAATATCTTGGGTTAAAGGTTTCAATTTCTATAAGAATAATTTTTTATTTAAATTCAATTTTTGCTGCCTCGATCAGCTTGAAATTTTATATCTAATATCTATTTAGTGTCTTACATAAGTCTAAGAAATTTCAATTTAGTAGCTGCCCTTAGACGACTAGTTTACTCGAAGAAATTTTGAAAGCTCTGTAGGTTAATAGGTGCTTCCGGTGGCCCAACATACCCCAAAAGTGAATACGGATGTACAATTTACTACAATAGCCGTATGCCAAGTTTCATCGCTTCAGCTCAAACTGTCTCACAGACGGCATGCCAGAAATGGTCAAAATGGATTGAGGGAGCCTCAAAACGTGAAGATTAGTCAAAATCCTGAGGACGAATTTTTTCATGTGCACGATACTTCGAATAGTATACGTAAACGTAAAAATTTATTCTATACAAGAAAAAAACCTGAAATGTCTCCACTGAACATTGCCGTATATACCATAAAAAGTACTAGCGGATTTATATAATTACATAATAAAATTCTATATGCAATGCAAAAATGAAATTGAAACTTTGTTATTTCATGCTTTACATGTCCTTCAACATTTTAATTCTCCTCTAAAACAAAAATTGCAATAAGTTTCTTAAGGATTTTCACTTCTTGTTGTATTAGTGCTTTAGGATTAATTTTCAAATATTAATGTAGGTAATCTGCAATGTCTTCTACTTAAAACAAAAAGTAAAAATACATTTCTAAGTAATTTCTAATGCTTAACGGTTGTACAAAATATTGAATAAGTACGCCAGTTTAAAGTATAAATGCATATTAAAATAAAGTTTAAAAACAATTTTAACAAAGAATTGTCAAGGGTTAGAACTCTCCTTTCTTGCATTACAAGTCCGATTACACGTGGTAATTATCTCCAAGTACATTTAACGTATATTTTTAATTTTTACCATTTTTGTTCATTTTTAGTTCGATAATCCAACTGAAACTACTATATAAGCATTTTTCACGATTCCTGTGGATGTTGCACCATCCCAATAAAAAATCGTGGCTAAGTCTGATTTTATATAACAATAGTTTTTATTTAAATACCATTTTTTAATAGTTTTTCAGTACCTTTTATGCTTGCAAGAAACTTAAAATTGATAGCTCAATTTTTATGACTAGTTTACCTGAAAAAATTTGAAATCTATGTAAGTTAACAGGTACTTCAGGTGGTCCCGCATATCCCGAAAGTTGACACCGATATGATTCTGTAATAATAGAAGTGTGCCAAAATTCACCTCTCCAGTTGAAACGGTTTGACCGCTATCACGTTTACCAACCAAGCAACAATCCACCCAGGTACAGACACAGACACAGACACGGACACGAACACGGACACGGACACGGGCACGAACACGGACACGGGCACGGACACGTACACGTACACGGACACGCACACGGACACGGACACGGACACGGACGCCGACACGGACAAGGACACGGACACGGACACGGGCACGGACACGGGCACGGACACGGACACGGACACGGACACGGACACGGACACGAACACGGACACGGACACGGGCAGGACACGGACACGGATACGGACACGGATACGGACACGGACACGGACACGGACACGGACACGGACACGGACACGGACACGGACACGGACACGGACACGGACACGGACACGGACACGGACACGGACACGGACACGGACACGGACATGGACACGGACACGGACACGACACGGACACGGGCACGGACACTAGCACGAACACGGACACGGACACGGGCACGGGCACGGACACGGACACGGGCTCGGACACGGGCACGGACACGGACACGGACAGGGACACGGACACGGACACGCACGCACACGGACACGGACAAGGACACGGAAACTAGCACGGACACGGGCACGGGCGCGGATGCTGATGTGGATACAGACACAGGCGCTGACAAGGACATGCTCGCGTACACGCACACACGCACGCGTACACACACACCCACACGCACACGCATACGCACACGCACACGCACACGCACACGCACACGCACACGCACACGCACACGCACACGCACACGCACACGCACACGCACACGCACACGCACTTGCACACGCACTTGCACACGCACTTGCACACGCACACGCACTCGCACACGCACACGCACACACACACGCTGACGGCATGCCAAAAATGGTCAAAATGGATTCAAATATCATCAAAAAGGTGATTTCAGAAATTAATCATCTAACTGAAAGATTTAAAAGTTTTTAAAAAAGAAAACGTATATATTTACAAAACACCCCTAAATATTTCAATATCGATTCAGCCGTTTCGGATATTCGCCCTGGCAAACAGACGAGCTAACAAAAAAGTCAAAAGTAGAGTTTGGGTTCTTGTAACGTGCCAAAAACCATAAGAGTTTACGAAATTGGTATTATTTCAAAATCATTCACATACAGTTCAATTTGATTGAAATGTATAGATTACTTTGTGCTTCACTTGCCAGCCTTAACTTCAGAGAGAAATAACTTACAATTGAAATTTTTTAATTTGAATTCCATTCATTACGATGTACAGTAAAAGAAAGTACAAACGAGATCTACCAAGATAAATGCGATACAAATGTAATAGACTAGTCTTTTGGAAGACACTTTAAAGTTGGCCCCGTCATTCTTGCAATTGATATTTATTAATGGTGCTAAAAGTTTTGATCTAAGGTACGACATAGACAAGCACAGACGAAGCACAGTTATGTTTTAAATTTGCTTTATTTACGTTTTGTGTAAAATGCGTAGAAATTTGAGTGCGAGTGTTGACGTTACAATGTAACGCATAAAGAAGAACAGCCATTAAATGGTTTGTACCTAACATGAGGATATCATTCCTTGTCCCTTGGTGCTTGATGTTTATAGTTTCGAAATGAAAGGTTTTGCTAATTGTTTGTAACAATTTCGGAACACGTAATGTGGTAAAATGCGAAACATTTGTAAAGTTTCTCAGAAGATAAACAAAAAGTGCTAATACCATTACAGTTGTGAGCCTAAGGTATCTTAAAATTCGGGACAATCAGAAATATAAGCATAAAATATCAAATCGATGGAGAATTGATTATATCTAGTTTTTTCGAATAAAATGTATGCCTCAATTTATATTACTTCTTTAAAACTACTAAATGCCCTTTTAGCTTGCTAAATTATACATAACATCACCTCACGTGTTAAATAACGGTAATCATAGTATATTACTTTGCAGTGTTTGTAGTCAATTCAGAGTAGTTTTTTGTTTTAAACAAAGTTTAATAAAGAAATTTTATGGTCACCCTCAACCGGATTTACAGCCGTCGGCAGTGACGCCCTAGTTTCAGTATGTCATTATATTCAACAAAAAGTACATGCATGATGGTATAAAATTGAAAATGGAATAAAAAGCTTACTACTCTACTTGCTAACTATCTAGTGAGTTAGCCAAGAGTCGGCAGAGTATGTAGACTAATAAAAAGTACCTACATTTAATAGATTTGAGAAATATCAAAGTTGAAATTTTACGAATATCTTGATAAAGGTAAGCTACGCCAAACCTAAACCTCTTTGTTTATCTTACCTGTAGGTTAAAAGTGTCTGTGTTTAATTGAATTTTTGATAAACTTTGTATTCCTGAATCTCAAATGCCATTGACAATACTTTATTCAGTATTTTTTTACTGCCTCTATATATTAGTACAGATAACCTCACACATTTTAGAAATATGTTACTGATAATAGATATAAAACAAAGGAGTATATTTAATAATCACTTAAAAATAATTTTAGTTCTTGATTATTATACTACTTTGATATTTATTCAATGTATTCAAACAAACTTGATAACTTCTAAACCGATAAAAACTGAATCTAAATTTTTTTTAAGAATCATTTGTTAATTTGTAATAGTTTATAAGTGAAGTATTTCGTATAGAAGAACAACTTGTTAAGTTTGAAGTTGTCAAAAAGAAGAAAGCAATACTAACCATTAAATACGCCTCGAGGCTAATTGAATTAAAATTATTTGCCCAATCATCTATTGCTAATTGTTTTTTCACGCGAGTCTGGTCCGTTTCAAACCTTTTCAAGTACATATATTTTACGTTTCACTATTTATTTTACGTTTTTGTACCTAAATATTGGATTTTATACTTTATTGTGAAGTGATTTATGCAACTAATTGCACTTGAGGGAACTTGATTGCTTTGTAATTGCTTCTTAATGAACATTTTATTTAATTGCTTTGTAATTGCTTGTGGAATAAATTTCCTTTCAATTTTTTTGGTTTTCTGCCACTTTGTTAGCGCTACCCAGTTGCCGCCATCTTATTTATTACATCTTAGTTCTACCATCTCGTTTACTTGTGCTTTTTTGGTCTTTCCAATATCTCGCTTGCGTGTGCCTTTTTAGCTTTGTCGACATCTTGTTTACTTGTGCCTTTTTGGCTTTCCTCCACCTTATTCCACAATCTTGTTTCCGTGTGATTCTTTGACGTAAGGCTGCTACATTTAAATATGTAAAACAATAAAAACTGCACTTATGTTGATAAAAAAATGTATGTTTCTTAAATAGATTGGAACGTTTGCATTAATTACGAAGCACAACAAATAGTTTGAGGACCTTTAAAAATAATAAAACATAATGAGGTAATGCCGACAATAGCTCTGCAAGCAATAAATTCAAATACCAGAAAAAGTTAAATTCAATAGTTATACAAATATTCCATACACAAACAAACATAAAGAATTTTGGCAATTTTCGGCAATTCTCCCCGCCAAGGTCAAAGCTCATCGACCTCGTGGGAACTACATTTTGGGCCCGGGCCAAACCCTTTGATTTTTGTTGACAAGATCAAAGTTCATTAACATCGTGGGAACTATATTTTGGCAATCAGCCCGTGACAAATCCTTTGACGTTTGCCGACAAGGTCAACGTTCATTGACCTTACTATGGGGGTTCTGAATCAAATTGTGGCGGGTGTGTTTGTGAGTGAGAGAAACATGAACAGGTTGTAGTTGAAGAATGACAGGTTGTTGTCTATCCTATAAGGCAGGTCAAGGATAAAATTGGCTAAATTGGGTCAAGCTATTCAAAGTGAAACGGTTCTTTTGTTGGCTCCGTGTGTGTATCTGCATATCCGGGTATCTATATATCTATGTTTTTGGTGTTTGCGACGTTTTTCGACGCTTTTTTGGCGTTGTTCGACGTAACTTGACGTTTTTTTTCAATGTGTTCAAACCACCTTTAGAGCATTTTTCATACCAGGTCTACCCTCCGCACTCAAGAGGGGTAGGATGTGTGGTGTAAATAAAAAAACATAACATAATAGGTAATTATTCGTTCAGTTATTACAATTCCTAAAAGAAATTTTTAAGGTCACCTGCAGAGATATCCCGATATTTGATTTTACTCTTCAAGGGCAAATTCGTGGAAATAGCAGCATTCCTAACCAATGACTCATTTGTCTGGCTTTACGCATACGTAGGTCAAGGTGGGTATTTGACAGATCGGAACATGTTCCAGTAAAGGACATATTTTTCTTAAGGTCAAGTAAAAATTTCAAGGGCAAACTTTTGGCGGGAAATTTAAATCTAAAAATAGAATTTTCAAGGTCATCATATTACAATTCTTAGAAATACAAAAATAGAATCAGTTTTTGGAAACAAGAAGAATTACAGGTTGTTGTTGTCTATTCTAAAAAGTAGACAAAGGTCAAATGGTATACTACAATTCTTAGAAATGTAAAACTAGAGTGCTCAATCTGAAAGAGTATTGACCTGCAGGGGTATCATATTACAATTCTGAGAAAGCTAAACCAGTACATGGAAACATGAAGAATGATAGTTTGTTCTCTATTCTAAAAACTAAATCAAGATTAAATGGTTCATGTATTGGCTAAATTGAACCAAGCGCTTCAAGGTCAAATTTTAGAATTCCTTGGAAATAGCAAATAAGTGTTCCTATTGCTTAATTCTAACCATAGAATCAGTTCGTGGAAACAAGAAGAATGATAGGGTCGCTGTTTATTCTAAAACAGGTTAGGTGGTTCTTTTTATTGGCTAAACTGTTGTTTGGAATAATAAAAAGGGTATGCTTACAGTAAGTGCGTTTTTATTTACATACTACTACTGCTCTAGCTACCAGGACTTGTCTCATGATGAGCTAGTTTCCATAAAAACCGGATCCGTTTTCCAAAGACAGATACCCGTTTCCCAAAAGCGGTAGCCATTTTCCCACAGAAAACAAGCCAAATAGCTCACACATCGCAGCTGAGCCTGAATTGAACCAACCTCTGCAAGGTCAAAATTTATTGATATCATATTACAATTTCATAGAAATCAATTTTCAAGGTGACGTTTGTTGATCTGCAGGGGTGTCATATTACAATTCTTAGAAATCTAAAATAGAATCAGTTCGCGGAGTAGGTCAAGGTTAAGTGGTACTTGTGTTCGCTAAGTGGAGTCATAGCAAAATAAACATTACTAATCAATAACTCCTTTGGCTTTGCGCATGCGTGGGTTTCTGATAGTTACTCGAGTCAAGGATTGTATAAAGCGCGACTCTAATGAAATTGGCTTTTTACCTTTTGGCATAAGTAAACGTCTAGGCGGTTAGTTATTAGGTATATATTAGTACATAGTACTACTGTTCTAACCAGGAGCGGTCGCAGGATGAGATAGTTTCCCTAAAACAGGGTCTGTTTCCCAAAACGGCGTTTATTTCCTATAAATTCACGATCTCTTCCTTCAACCAACAGCCACCATGTAGCTACGATCGATTGGTTGTCACGCTGCCTGTAACCGCATTCTGGTATTCGACCAATCGTGTTTTGTTTTAAAAATGTGCGTCGGAATAGTTTATTACATGCTCCCGGTAACGTTTTGCTTTCGGTAACCGGACAGACGTTTCCCTCATTTATCATGAGTTCTGGAAATTTAAGGCAACACCGTGATAATATGTCAACATCCGAAACACAATTTTCTATAAACTCCTTCTGAAAGTCAAATACATGGTTTTCAGACACCTCTCCCGCATCCCACGCTAACAATACTTCTCTCTCGTGTTAAATAAGTGCGGGAAATAACCTTTATTTAGCTCCATCAGACCGAACAACTTTGGTAATTTGCTAAGAGCTATTGGAAAATAATTTAACGAACCCAGAAACCTAACATTGTCCAGATACGTATAAAGCACTCCTGAACTAATAATACGCGGTACAGATATGCTTTGTATGTATCTGTACAATGCTAGGTTTCTACATTCGTTAAACTACTTTCCAATGGCCCTTAGCAAATTACCAAAGTGGTTAGGTCTGATGGAGCTAACGAAAGGTTATTTCCCGCACTTATTTAACACGATAGGGAATCAAAACTATACCGGGCCAATTCCACCCGTATAAACTTTCGTAACGAGAGAGAAACATTGTTAACGTGGCATGGGGGAAAGATGTCTGAAAACTATGTATTTGACTTTCAGGAGTTTATAGAATATTGTGTATCGGATGTTGCCATATTAGCACGGTCAAATTTTCCTTATACAACTAAAAGAAGTTTTAGAGTATACCATCAGTACTTGTATATGTTGTAACTTACCTAGAAATTCTATCTTTATATATCATTAGTTCATCTCGTAGGAAAATAACGTAAGTAGAATATCATCGTAGAAATCAACAAAAAGGTCAGACATTTTTAATCATAATTATCACAACTATGACATCCGTTCCTCTCTGCTATTTCCTTAATACCAAAATAAGAAAAACTACTAGAATAATTCCTTGCCTTCGCGAAAATATTATTTATTTCTAACCTTATCTGAAATCCCTTTTTCCACTTCCTTTTCTCTTTTTCTTTGTTTGTTATCTATAATTATAATTGTTAAAAATTTTATATTACTTTATCACTAAATTACTTACTTTTTCATTCGATTTTTAATTCAATTTTTGTGTATAAATCGTTCTTCTAAGGACGAACGTTTTGTAAACAGCTGTCAGCTATATTTTTATCTTTTAATGTTTGTGACGTATTAAGCAACCTGCGCACATTAATTTAGCTTAGATATCTTCCACATGTTTAAATTTTAATTTGACATCGGTAACTGATTCAATTTATTATTTTTCTTAACGTCCTCTTTCAAATTTCTTAATTAAAGTTTTTGTTAGGACGTGAGTATCCTAAATTTGAATTATAATTTAACATATTAACTTTTTACGATTAACATATAAAAAACTCTGCTTTACCTTAGGAGGGCCTTTCGAATTTAAACAGGTTCTTATTTAGCTATAATTATAATTGACTATAAAATCAATTCTATGACACTTTTAACGTTTACGAACTAATTTTGTTTAAAATTGTGTTGCCGATATTTTCTTTTTGTTTTGCTTCCTTTTAATTTTATTTTTAATTTAACCAACGTATCTACGTTATACCTTTTGTTTACATTGCGTACTTATCTCATTTTGGACGTTAATTGCCAATTTATCTGTCTTTTGTTAGAATTTATTCATTTTGAAACACGTTTTATTTTTATGTGTTCTTTTTATGTGCTTTAATAATTATAGGTTTTGTTTTATCCTTCAATACTCTTTTCCTTTCCCTATTAGTTTCTTCTGTCTCCTTGCCTACGGTTGCCTACTCGCCTCTTTCTGACATCGTTATCCAGGAGCTGGGATAACAGTGAGTTAGTCTTTTGGGGAGCGCCTTCTGGCGCCTTTTTATCCAGCGGAACTTTGTTGACCCCGCCCGAACCTTCTGATGCCTGCGATTCCCTAAATCAGCAGGTGAGTAGTGACCCATCTCCTTTTTCTATTTGTTTTTCTTCCGCTTCCCGTTTCTACACGTAACATGTTGATAATAAAGGCTGTTTGAGCATTTCTTTGTCAATCTTTTCGTCTACAAGCACAAAATATTTTGTTGATACTATTTTTATGCACAGATTGAGTTTTTGATGTTCGCCTAATGTACTTCGTTCCCTTTATTTTAGTTCTTTGGAGATATAGTATAGTAATACAGATGATAATAATGTTACTAAGTTTTATGCTGAATTGATTAAAACGATGCTTGCAACGGTAGTTTACGTATCAATGCAATAAAGTAAATATTTGGACGAATGTCGAGTTTAGTTGCCGAGGCCCTCTGTGCTGTGCGAATAAACCACAACTCCTTAAAAAATAACATTACTTCGGAGGTGCATACAATATTTTTTGGGAATCATTTAGTCAAGAAATCAAAACGTTTATAAAAATTTGATTTATTAGTTAATGTTACAGCTAGATTACATTGGCATCACATCCCATTACGCGGTAAGTTCACGGCATTGAATTGAAATTATGGTTGAATGAAATGTCTGGGATAATAGAGAGGATATTATGCTACTAATTTAGATTTTGTTAAATTTTTACATTTCAATGGTTTCGGAAAATAGTATATTATGTACTTTGTTTAGAGTAGAATGCGTTCATTTTGTATTGAATCAAAGTTGCAGTCGATCCATTAGCCAAGGTAACGCAATCTACTTGAAACACAATATTTCGTTCTACTGCGAGTGACATATATTATATTTTGTTCAAGCGCCGGCACCAAATGTTAAACATCCGGTCTCCTTATTTTTAATAACGCAATAGTTCTACTAAATAAAATGTTTAGTTTGTTAAATATGACCATATACAAAATAAGTTTACAAACCATTAATCCGAACGCATATTCAAAATGTATCCCACTTCAACGTTGTTAATATTTAAGCATTTACAAAGGAAATCTTGATGTATCTTTTGGACTGATATTCTACATAAATTTAGATAAAAATCTACAGTAATGGTAAAAGAATAAGATTTCGTTTGTTTTACTTTTGAGAATTTTTACTAAGGTTGACGTTCCTAAATAATCAATATCATTAATGCTTAAATTAGGTTTTGGTGTTAAAAGAAAAGGGAAAAGCCACGTATTTCATTCTTTCTCCAAAGAGGAGGTCAGGCTGCTTGGGCTTTCCAAGCTCCTTCAGCCAAAATCATGGATTCCCAGCATAAATACATACATTACGTATATATGCATGGTGAGGTTAAGGATGGATCTGGTCAGAATACGATCAAAGGAACAAAGTTAGGGACCTGAGGGGGAAAATACTACCCCAATACTCCCCGCACATGAGATGCGTATACGCAGTGACCATATCGCTACATGTGTATGAGGAAACCCCTTGAAAAAATATCATACAGGAAAGACGGTAACGGGAATCGAAACCATTACCTCTGAATGGTAAACAGGTCATGTTACCACAGCTCTACTAGCTCGGTGGTGTTAAAGTTCAATCGTGTGACTATCTATTTGTTCATTAGATATTTCACAATAACCAATTACAACGGTACCAATGCAAGGACTCAACTTAAAACTTGAAAATATCACTTTTTTGTCACCAGCGGCAATAGTAGTAAAACAAAGCCGATCCTAACCCAAAAAGTCACTAGTAAAGTCAATAGATTTGAAAAAAGTCACTACAAAAGTCACTATAATTGCAAGGTCAGCTTGGGGCCAGATAATAGCTGGTTCGCGTCCTCGTTAAATTTTTGGTCTATCATAGTTAAGAATAGTCGGTTCGTGTCTTAGCTAAAAATTATAGTGACTGCACCATCATTAAAAATAGCTGATGCGAGTCGTTATTAAAGAATAGTCGGTGACCAAACACATGTGTGGTTTGAATCTCTGCTATGCAAATATGTCAGAAAAGGAAATAACCAGATATGTGGTTCGTATCTGTGCCAGACACACGTAACTAGAAGAGTAACTAGATGTGAGGTTTATGACAAGTGGGTATATAAGCTGGCCTTTAGACAGATGTAGGTTTCATTGAAGTTAATGGGTCTGCAGAAATACAATATAATAATGAAGAACTCAATGCAAAAGTTTGCATCAGGAGCAATTTTTAAGAGGTCTTCAAAAAGGGAACAAGTGGAATACCCGATACACAAAATAAATTATAAGAAGTAACATAGTAATAAAAGAGTAGAACTTGTAAAATGATAATAAACTATATGGTTTAGACAATATTGGAAAAACGCTCGTAATTATATCTTACAATGAGAATGCTGACCATACACATTCCTTTCTGTTGAAGTACATTTTATTCATTATAGTACGGATTTTACATGAAATTACATATATAATTTTACGTCGCGTTGTAACTAAGAAATTCTAAACCAATTAAAATTGTTGAAATCGTGCAGTAAGTTCGGTATCTTATGAGTATAAGTAAGTAAAGCAAAGAAAAGTGCAGTTTATCGTTTCAAAATTGTATAGGTAAATTTTAGGACCATTTCTCATATTTTTGACGAATTGAAAAACGCAATCGACAAAGTGCCGCTTGTAACTCGCAATCACATTTTCAAAAATATTAATTTCGATTTGGACCTATGGGCAAATTTAAAAATTGAAGAGCGCATTTTTTTAGGACTTGTAAGAATTCCTCCTCCACTACCCCCACCTAGTCCTAAGTTAGAGCACGTCCTGGTTGGCATCTTTTATGCCTCTTTTTATTTACATGTACGTACGTTTTTTATAGTCACTTATAATATAATTTTACTTACGCATACTCATTTGAAAAATTTATATAATAATGTTGTTCGCCTTACATTATAATATATTCCAGACATATACCCATTTTACTTAATCTACTAAAATAGTGGCTGGTAAGAAAAATTTATAAACATTTTTTTCTTTACTCAAACTTAACGTCTTTATTGCAGATTTCGTTGAATTTGTTGATTTAGGGTTCAACAGAACGGAAGAGATTAAGTAGAATATTATACGTAATTTATTTTTTTAACTTCAATTTTCGGATGATGTAGTTACTAATTTTCTAAGAAATATATTTCCGGAAGTGAGTAATTTTTGTGGTTTTAGTTTTAAATCATTTTTGTTTTAGTACGATAACGTTTTTATGGAAGGGGATGGAACCTCATTTAGCAGGACCCATCTCGTATTAAATATTTGCAATAAATTTCAATTATTCATAGACGCAGACATCGATATCATTATGTGGTTGATGAGGGTACATCTATGTAACTTATTATTTTAATTGAACTGATTTTTTTTTTTAGATCACGACCTAATTATTTTTAATTAATTTTTATTTTTAGTATAAAATAAAGTATTACTTATGTTTTGTTTTTTCCCCTTACCTTCATTATTTCAATTCTTAATAAAATTATTGCACCTCTTTTGTTTTCCTGAGTAACGTATGACTTTAATTCAACTAATTTTTTCTGTTTTAATTCATGAATTGATTACTTTTTAATATAAATTTTTGTATCATTCTAACACACATGTATTTACAAGTATAAAGTGGAAAGCATTTTAAGTAAGTCCTGCAGACATGCAACACACATTACACATTCGCTGACTATTTTGTATCATTTCATTTCCCTTATGTTTACTTAATTTTTATGACAGTATTACAATTGGGAAACTAATAACTGATTTCATGCTCTTATCACACATTAATTATAGTACTTCTGGTTACCATTATTAATTCATTAATTTTATATTATACAATTATTCTTATACTGCCTTATTCCCCATTTATGTACGCACAAGATATATATTTTTGTTATAAAAAAATATTCGTTATCCTTTTCATAAATGTTATGTTAAAGCTAGCATCACTTCAGGATTTCCTATATTTCCGATACTCAATTACATACATTTATTATAATTACTTAACCAATATTACATATAATTCTTATTTCTACATATTTATATACTACATACTATTTATACACATCAACCCTAAAATTCACAAAATTTTTTGATGCATGCCAGTTCCTGTTCTAGTTTGCCTTCCTCTGCCCGTGAGGTCTCTCAACTCAGCATTCAGCCGCGCCGTTCCTTTGCGTGCAGTCCTCAATTTGCTTTTATACACGGTCCCCATGTTCTTCATCTTTTCGATGGTCTTGAGGGCTAATTTCTCTCGGAGTATGCGGTTGCAAATGGGACGGTGTTGGTGTCGTCGGGCAGACATCTTCTTCAAAATCCCTGGCGTAGATCCCCAGCATTGTCTCCATTTGCTTTCAGGTACTGTGAAGAATACATACAAGTAAATTTTTTTTTTATTTCGAGTCATTCATTCTTAACTTACTGTACATGTTGGTGAGCCAGCGACCCCAGATGATGTGAAGACGGCTGCGAGTGTGCATTACTGTGATAAAATATAAAGGTTAGGTAAATTTTTGTTTGGCTGTGGTTTGCAACTTACTATTGAGGTTGATGTTAACAACGTAGGCATGGACAACTGTGCTGGTGGTGCTGACGCTGTTATTCTGCAAAAAAAACGTTCTATTATAATTTCTTTGAAGTTTACATATTTTGTAATATTTACCGATTTGGTGGTTGTAATAAATCTATGTCGCCCTCCATCTCCCGAAGGAAAGATTCGAGAGTGTGTGTTGCTCTGTAAAATAAATTACTCAAATTAGTAAACTACATAATATATGGTAAATACACAACCATACAAATTGTATAGATACTATAGTTACCTAACTTCGTCGTGCCTCGATTCATAGTCGGAATGTATTGTTATCACACTATATTCAGAGTTCAATAAAGGCTGTTCATTAGCCTCCTGAACTTTTGCACTTTTTACTTTCCGCCCCTTATGCACTTTTATATTTTGGAGAACTTTTGGTTTTTGTTTTTTTAATGATAACGATAACTTCGTTTGTTTCTTTAGAGATGTCATGTTATTTCCGGTAAAAGGACTGATGCTAAATGATATAAGCAACGTAAATATTTTCACTGTTTGTTATAAAGTTTGGTTGTTTTAGCATTTTGAAGTGAGAAGGAAAGAGTACTTTTGCAGGAATTGAGAAAACAATGCAACGTACCGTCCGTCTACTTGAATGTTCGATTCTTTGTTACGGAGCACTTGATCTATATAAGATGTTTATTGATGCTCAAATTGATTACGTGTTTTGTTGTCTTGTGAAATACTTGGGTTGTGTGCTCCGTTTGATTTCGCTGAGCAAATTTCCGAAATACTTTTGCTGAATATTTTAAGGATAAGTTTAGTGTCGGTAGGTATGTCATCCTCGTCATCTCTGTCTGCTCTCAACAGCTTCCTAGTTCAGTTGACTCAAAATACATTAAAATTATTAAAACTCAAGCCCGAAATAGTTAGACATATTTCAATACTTAGAACCAATATTTCTCTGATAGAAAAAGCTATTACCAATAATGTTCACTTAGATAATAGGAATGAAATCCCCTTAAAATTTTATTTGATTCGACTACAACATAACGGGTGGTAGGCTAGATGGCGAATGCAGTTTAGTTTGGTATTCCTTAAATCTTGTTTTTATTCGAGATTATTAACGGGAATTATAGTTAACTTATGATACAAGGATCCCTTAATATCATGTTGAAGAGGTCTTTGTTGAAAGTGAATGTTGTACTGGTATGCCAATTTATTAACCCTCAAAATATGAATGTAGAATTAAAGAATTTTTCTACCAGAAATTCCCTTGAAAAGATCACTCGACCAATTGGGTACATAACCTTTATCAAATATGCCTTTGAATTTACTAATGCGAACTATGTTACCCACCATGAATCGATCGTTTTTATTAAAGATTTTGAGATTCGAATAAACATTAAGCGGTGTGTTAGCATTTACTTCGCTGGATTTCATTCCGATCGTTCGATGTTTACGATTATTGTATTCTGTCGTTACTTTCTCGAGAAGTCCTACAACCCATTCGTATTTTCCACGCAGCCCAAATTTTTTATACAAGGTATTCTTGATGGTCCTAATCACACTTTCTGCTATGCTAGCCTTTTTCAGATTATCGAAATGATTATTGTAGAACTCTTTTCCAGCATTTGTTTGCAGATTCTTAGGCGTCCGTTCTTTAAAAATGGTTTGCATAGCTTTTGTCACGTCTGCACCCGTATTCGTCTTCAATCTTCTCGTCTGTAGGTATTTAGAGAAACAGTCCATAACTACCAGCATGTATTTTTATTCCGTTTGGCGGAAGGCACAAGTTCAGCTAAATCGGCTTGCCATAGATCATCGAATCCTTCAATAATAGTGCGTCTACGTGGGAAATTTTTGCGTGCCGGTTTATGCAACTTATTTGCCACTTGTTCCATCCTATATCAATTTACTTATAGTTTCTTTAGTTGCATTCAAATCTGCATCTACTATCTCAACGTAATTACGAACACCATCTATAAGCGACTTCACTAACTGGATAGAAAACTCGGGGTAGCCTTTATTGGTGGCATCAGTGTCTGCTTGAGGATAGGCCACCTGTCTTAAGCGGTTTCCATTTTAATGGAACCTCGTCAATTGATAGTGCTGTAAGGTTAACGCATCTTGACGTTCGATGAGATGGCCTACATTACTTAAACGCTTATTTTCCACATTGACGGTATCATCGGTAATGGAGAATTGCGTTTTTAGCAGTTTATGGAATTGAGCATGAACATAAGAGCGTCCAAACCTGTCCATCGTTGTGCAAACTATAGTTGGCTAAAAAATTGTTTGGAAGGTTTCCCAATATATCCATCTTCGTATAGTTCTTCCACGATTCATTTGATATCGTTGACGAGTCCAATATTACCGGCCATTCTTTTCGCCCATAAGACTTCCAAATCTTGAATCAATTCATGCACGTTGTTCCAGTACTTTAATTAATTATCCCTGTATATATTTTGGCACGTGTACCTTTCAACTGTTCATCCGGGTTGTTATCGCGACGAGATGCATTAGTTGCAATTAAGATCTGTGTATAGTTCGCTTCATCTTCTCTAGTCATTAGACGTTTGTCTGGTTCATTCATGATTATTAGGTCATAGAGACCGCTTGTACCACTGTACGAACGCCCTTAATAACCAAATCCTTTCCATCTATCTTTACTGATGTCTTGCCAATTGCTCACTTATGGTGGAAATGTCGTAAAGAACTCCATAAGTGGTATCAATTGCATTCGAAGAATCGCTTAGCATGCGCTCTACGTATATTCGTGATAATGGATCATATTGTTGCAGAAATTCTCTCGATGCAGAGGTATTGAGTGAAATAGAATCGGTCGTAGTCTCTACACGTTCCTCTTCCACTTGGGGTGCAATATCTCCAATCACACTAGTCTCGAGGAACGATGGCGCCTCTTGACGCAGAGAATTTCTTTGAAAATACGGAAGTCGAGCGAATGGACTAACATAATTACTACCGCTTAAAGAAGATGATCTTCGTTTGTTGATTCCTCGCAAATGATAAGGTATTGATGGCGTGGTGCTATACTGCTGACTTGGTGACCTTTTGTTTTTGATAGGGGACGAATGACGTTTTGGTGACGGTTTCAAGAATACCTCTCCTCCGGCTCCGTCCTTCGTTCGATCTTTAGTAGCGGTTCGATTGTATTTTCGATTTCTGTAAGTGGTTCAATGAGTGGTTTGTAAGCTTTAACGAATGTTGTCTGTTTGGTAAATCGATCCTTCTTAAGCTAATCATATTTTTTTGTATAGCTTTACAAACTTGTATTATACGTTTCGTCAACGCTAATCTCTTGTTATCCATCGGTGCATATCAATAATAAAACAGGTAAACAGGTCTAACAGGTAAATAAACAGCTCTGTTTAAAACTGGTCTGTTTAAAAGAGGTCTGTTATTTATGCTGTTTACTTGTAGGCTGTTTGATTCCAAATGATATTTTTACGACACCGCTGGGATATTATATACTGATCGAAGCCTTTCCTAAAACGACAGTTTTGTACTTCAGCGTCCTTATTTATTACCATGAATCTGTATCGATTTCGCCAACTCTCTGAGCACATGTCAGGAAACAATTTCATGCTTACTATTGGGGCGACATGGTCTTCATATATGTGACACATATTCAAATCATCCAGTTCAAAAACACTATGAAATTGGCGTTTTCTCTAATCAACTGTTTGGGGATTTTAGTATGGGTTTGACTAAAGTAGAAGCAGTCAATGCTATGGCGGCGATCCGTTGATAAGTACGCTCTAATATGATTCTGTTTTTCGCAAGCGATATCGTCAAAGATAAACACTGAATTGGGTTTTGCCATGCTTGGTTCCATAATATCAGCTTTATCACTGAAGAAATAATAACAATATCTTTCATGGGATCTATAATTTCACCCAAGAGTCGATATCGAGTAGACATACACTTGTTTAAAACGAAAACTGTTCGGTTCAGTTAGGAGACTGAGCATGGTGCTTGTTTCCCAAAATTGGAAGGACCACAAATTATAGCGCTTACGCTGTTTGGAAGTAACTTCCCATGCCGTTGTATCTCCCCATTTCCAGCTCGGGACAAATCATCGAGATTTGCAATAGGTAGTTTTTGAGTTTGAACCACTACTCTCATGTTGTTGTTGGTGAGCGTCAATTAAAACTGCACAACTTGTCAATATGATTCTTTATTTATACACATAATATTACAAGAAATTGTTATAACATATCACAGTTTCTTCACTTCTCATGTCAAAGGATTGTATTGCACCATGGCATCGTGTAGTATGAGGCAATAGGCGACGATGGCGGCTTCAAACGCCTCCAAAGCTTACATTTCAAATTTTACATCTACCGTGGAGTATTTTAGAGATTCATTTTGTTTTGAGCAGTCCATTGCGAATATTGGACATGTCTTGAATTGCGAATAGTCAAACAATGCATCCTGATGTTCGTAAGTGCTGTTGGTATAATATACTCTTAGAAAATTTAAATAGTTTTGGTAGGCCGTTATGTACTTCTTGACATAGAAATCCAGATGCATCGCTTCGTATGGGTAACATTCTGAGTTGAGGTGTAACTTTAGATTGCGAATATTCACAATATCGAAATCTGCCGCTGTTTCCGTCGTTGAAAACTTTTTCCTCTTTTGAAAAGCCACAATTGCCCAGCGAGGTTTCCCCAATTGAGCGGAAGTTTTAATTGGCCATATATCCGACTGTGTTTGTTTAAAGTCTGGCAATTCGTATAGTTCCATTGACGAAACGGAATTGTAATGGTTGTATTATTATTGATTTGTTGGAACAGACTTAGTTTGCCACTGTCGCTTAGCATCACATGCGGAATCTTCCATTCAATTTCGTTTAGGATTATTTTAGCATCGTTTGCGGTGCCCTTATAGCAATCAGCATCGCTTCTCGAACGAATTAAGACCAACTCCTGTCGCATATTCACGATAACTTGTCGATAATCTTCCATACCTCCGAATATGTGTTTTTGAGGTACACAGACGGCAAACTGTTTTTCTTTGTTGCTTTTAGCGTGTTCTACTTGTAACGGCTCCTAGTTTTTCGACGACCATCCCAAATGCTTGTACACCTTTGCTCTCATTCGATGTGTACGATACATATCCCTTGAGTGCGGATGCTATACCAGGATTTCTGCATGTATCCACTTTCTGTCCTCCTAACTCGCAGCGAATTTCTTCGAAATGGAATGATGCAAAATTGTTTGTTAGGTAACATATTTTTACACCGCCGCCTTCTTCTGCTGACCTCCATTCAATTTTACCTTCTATGTACAAGAAACTACCATAAGTAGCGGTGACCACATTTTGACTCTGTATTAATATACAGATCTCATCGGACAATCCGTAATTAGAAGAACCATACGGAAGATATGTATGAATATCTGACTTGGTAATGGTCTCATCAAAACGTGAGCTTTGAAAGATATTTAACGATTCTGCCATTTCTATGTGGTTTTAACCCTATAGATTCCAAGAAGTACGCTTCGCCGGACGTTAATTCGCCAGCACGCCCCGTGTTCGAATAAAGCAATTTATGCTCACGTCCATCATTTCTAGCATCATTGAGGAAAGATGGAAGCGGACTTTGGTTAATTCTTAAGCCCATATTCTTTTAATTCTAGTCGTACCATAAATGGTTCGTTTTCCCCGAAATCGATTAATTCACCTTTCCGATTCGTTAATTTAATTGAAATATTACGGATAATGTTAAATATTGAGAATTGCTAGGAATTTTGTCAAAAACGACAGCCTGGTGGGACAGACACGTCTATTTCATACAGCTCTTTCGGGGCATTCCCGTTTCTATACGAGACTCTGACAATATTACACCCAATGTGCATATTTGTATGTTTAATTATTTGTATATCTAATATAGAGATATGTAAAACGTTAGCTTCTAATATCAGCGGTTCAAAACCTAGCACACGTCCAATGGAATCCTTTTGGGTAAAATCTAACGCACTTGAGCGTGTTATTACCTGCCTTTAAACTAAAGAGACTTGTAGTAATGTGCGCTTTTATATAGATGCTCAGTTCTTCCAACTCGTATGCGCCATGTGGAATTTCAATGGCGTTGAGTACTGTCGCTTTTATATAATAAAATTTATCGGTTTCAGCGTGTATATTACTTATGCTATTACAACCGTAAAATCCGATGACACCGATTACGAAGGTTTTCTCGAAATTAAGTTCGATCGGGGATACAAGTTATTCGATCGGGGGATACAAGTTCTTACTCGCTGTGTTACCAACACACTCTACACTGAAGGTGATTGACATGGTGACTATACGTCTCCAACTACTGAGTATGCTATTTACATAGAAATTTTAAACAGAGATGTCTACAATTTGTTGTACCGAATTGATGCTCTTGAGAGTAATTATAGTATACTTTGCAATCGCGAAAGCAGTCCAGAACTTCTCTAGTTGGTGGAATATTTCCGAAACTATCATAGTACCATACGCTTCCATCACGTTTTTTGTAACAAACCCAATGAGCACCACGTCACTTTTGGTTATCTAAATTAATAATACCAGCCTCGTTATTCCATGGTAATTTGGGCATATTATCTCTCATAAGCACATCCCTAACGTACATTAGTTAACGGTCTTTTCGGTAATTTGAAGTTTCTTTTTATTGTTTTCAAGTGCAAAGCCATACTTCCTCCTGACCGATAGGGTTCCAGAAATATTGCCCCGTCGTTTGTCTTTCCTACAGCGATGGCCTCCATTGTACGATTGTGGCGTGAAGTATCATCTAACATTTTCCTCGCACCGCTAGATAAGTTAACCGCTTTACCAATACCCGCTGCTCCTCCAGCTAAAACTCCAACGGCGGATAATCCCGCAAATAATGGTATGAGAAATGGTAAAAATCCACCCTCATTAGGAAGGGGAATTACTCTAGGAACGCTTACTTTTCCCTTCCCACGTAAGCTTTTCACAGCCAATTTTGCTGCTGTAAAAGCTGATTTTATAGCCTTTATAGTACTAGAACTGTTTTTCATTTTCATGGTAATTATTCTACGTAATTTCAATAGACTGCTACCTGCTCGTTTTGTTCTGCTAACACTCATTCCCAACTTTCTTTTTGCTTTCATTTTACCTGCTACAGATAAAGCGGCTGTTCGTTCCCTTAACTTGGCGTGGGATGCCATAACACGATCGTGAGCTTTGCAATGAGCGTCTAGGACGTTAATACCGGGATCACCACGTTGAAGCCTTTTATCTAATTTAGTTCCGGGACCACAATACTGATACCCCGGAATATGGAGCTCAATGGGTAGCTTATTAATGAGATTATTAACTAGACCACCCCCGCTTCACAATTAACATTGTTTGCATGGAAGAAGGAATTGCTGTATTTATGGGTAACGATCAATGCTACAATCAAAAAACAAACAGATGTTTTACCAATCCTTTATTTATTCATATATGTGATACAGTAAATAGCTAGGTCGATAATGCAACATCTCCATAATACAAACTGTATTATGAGAGTTTATATCGTACTTGTAATTCAACACATATTCAATGTCGCGATAAATGTTATCGTTGTTGGTTGCATCATCGCCATACTCCATCTTACGAAAGTGGCGGTAGTTGTTGACCTGTTCGATGAGGTTTTGAAAGAAACAGAGAAGACCGTATGATTCCAGTAATTCCAACCGACAGCTAATTATATCCTTTAAGTTGAAAAGCTCTTCAGTGTCGTTCTTGTTCAACGTACAGTAACGACCGTGGTTTTGCCGAATTGTTACGCATTTTAGTAATCTTTCTGAGGAGGATGATAATGATGATAATGATGCACCTTTCACTAGTTCCCAACTATAAAAAATAGTAAAATTTCTACCAAGCAATTCCGAACTATGCTCGTATTCAATGTCCGTCTCCTCGTTGGTATTTCACCAATCAATGTGGTTTTCAGTCTCTTGTGAACAAAAAAACTTCATTTCCAGATATGTTTGGCACTTGAGTAGCATCTTCTCTTTTCATAACGAGGAGCCAGTCTGTGCATACGATTCGTATAACTGGCGCAAGATGTAGGTGCGTACTCTTTCCAATCTCAACATATTCTTTTGAAGAAGTGACCTCGAAAAATCATATAATCTACAATCAATTAAATGTTCATCGGTAGGACTGTTATACACAGTGTCGGTTGGGAACTCAGTAGATGTAGCTGTTGTGGTAGAACTATTCCCATCATTACAACATCAACACGGACATGTGAAGAAGTTATTACAGCTATTCTTGCTATCCATATAGAATCTTTTCAAACTCATTCGAGTGGACTTGCATTGACGACAACAACTGATGAGTTTGTAACCGCAAATATATATTTTATTATTATTATATATCGTTTTCCCCACCTCATAACATTATTATGATGATAGAGAGGAGAACAGTTCATGGAATCTGTCATGGTATACCTCAACACGATGTTGCTCTTGTAGTACGGGTGATAAAATGTATTCCAATTGTTTTATTTTACGACGGAAACGTCATCTATCCAGCGCCATACTTTCCCACAAACCTCTTCTTGCATTACGGTAAGCAAAGGCCCACACTACCATATTATACACTACATTTCTCTTCATTTAATCAATAAATCAAAAGGCATTTTTTGCAATAAAAAATATATAATTTATTTCCAAACAGTTATACATAGATATATATTATTATTTTTACAGAAATGTTAAATTAGTTGTCTTTCCTACAGTTCCGGCGCTGGTGATATACACGTCTTTCTCAACCAGATATTGTTTAAACTTTTCAATGCGATCTTCTTTTTTGAAGTATTCATAAAATCGCAAGGGAAGTATACACTTAAAGTTCCCAGTTTCAATGATAATATGTATACCATACTTCGTGTCGATAGTATTCATATCAATCACTTTATATTTTGCACCGACCTCCAAGTCCTTTACGTTCGTGAAGAATTTACAGAAAGTGCTACTGTTCAATGCAGATAGATCCATCTTTACTGATTCTAGAACGCTTTTGGATTTTGAGTTTACAACGGAACTGTCCTTATATATATTACTGCATCACGATTTTGATGGTAGAGGGTAGAGCGCGCATTGAGAATTGCATCAGTAGGCTAATCTACATCTGATGATGAATAACTGCTACCATCAGGAGAAGCTGTCCATTTTTTTATATCATGGGAAAACTAATGCAATTGCGCAGCTTTCAGTTCTCCTACAAAACATTTTTCACACATTTTCTTAATATTTAAAAACTTATCTCATATCGTTACTCCTGTTTCATACTTTTTCGCTAGGATGTTACACTCCTCTTCGCTATAGTCACCTCGCCCGTAAACCGCCTCATGTTGGGCATCGAATATTAATGCCGAAAATTGTTGCTTCAAACGTTCCACCGCTGTTCTCAGGTCGGTTGCTTTGGTCCATTGCTCTTGAGCGTATGCCATCCACATGTTTTACACAGCACTCACTATGCATTACACTATTTTCTTATATTATTACTCTAAACTCCCCACTATGTTACATTAGTGCAGATATGAACCATGTAATTGATTACCGCACATATCTGGTTGCGCGCTATTTCTAATAATGACACGCATCAGCTATTTTTTTTTATTATGGTTCTGTCACTATATTTTTTAGGCAAGACGCGAACCGATTATTTTTACCTATGACGCGACCACCTTTTAGTGAGAACATAAACCGGCTATTTTTAGCTATGATACAACCACCTTTTAGCGAGCACGCGAACCAGATGTGTGTCTAGCACAGACACGAACCACACATATCTGGTTATTTTCTTTTGTAACATATTTGCTTAGCAGAGATTCAAACCACACATGTGTTTGGTCACCTACTATTTTTTAATGATGACTCGCATCAGCTATTTTTAATGATGGTGCTGTCTCTAATTTTTTTAGCTAAGATACGCACCGACTATTTTTAGCTATGACGCGACCACCTTTTAGTGAGAACATAAACCGGCTATTTTTAGCTATGATACAACCACCTTTTAGCGAGCATGCGAACCAGATGTGTGTCTAGCACAGACACGAACCACACACATCTGGTTATTTCCTTTTGTAACATATTTGCTTAGCAGAGATTCAAACCACACATGTGTTTGGTCACCTACTATTTTTTAATGATGACTCGCATCAGCTATTTTTAATGATGGTGCTGTCTCTAATTTTTTTAGCTAAGATACGCACCGACTATTTTTAGCTATGATACACCAAATTTTAGCGAGGACGCGAAACAGCTATCATCTGCCCCCCCCCCCCTCCAATGTGACCTTACAAATCTAGTGACTTTTCTAATGACTTAGGATCGGGCTTGTATTACTACTAACTACTGACACCGTCAGTTTTGCTAGTCACCTTAAAATTAATCACATTTTAGTTAACAGAATTTATTGGTCTAAAGTAAAGCTAAACTTAAGTACTAACTTACTAATATCTGTGAATTAAAGGAGGTATTGATGAAAAAACTATAAAAATGTTTGCAGTATATAATAATGGACTATAATTGTTAACACTGCAGGGAATGGGATAGATACGGCAATTGAGTTGAGTCTTTATTAAACACAGAATTGTCAATGATTGTCTGCTACGTTTTGTGACCAACATATCCTTTAAAAGTCCGAGGACCACAAACTGCAACAATTATAATGGTGTCAGAAGTAATTCTGTAAGTTAAAATAACCTAAATGCAACGAATAACTTGTTGCATTGTAAGGGTTTTCGGTGGTTGCAGGTGAAGCCTGCCCTCAACGCGCATACAAAAAATTAAAACTCGTTTGAAAATAAATTTATTTAGCCTAATTAAAATTTAATCTCTTAATTCTTTTTATGTAATATTTTAAATCTTTAAGTTATGTTTATCATGACGACAATTTTATTACAAACACGAATATATTGGGATCACTTTTCTTTCGGAATTCATTTCGATTTACGCTTTTGTTGTCTATAATACCTAATTCAAACATTTTATCAATATTTGACGATTAATATATTAATTAATTTACGGGATGTATTTCGGTTTTACTCCTAAATGCGGGACGTTTACAGATTTCAACAGTGGTGCCAATTATTGAATATTTTGTTAGCGGAAAGAAATTTCACAACAGTACAATCAAAGATCTTAAATATGCCTTCTTCTTTCATAAATACTGTGAATGTGTATCCTAACTTTATTTATGAAATGTAAATAATTCATAGGTATAATAAATCCGTGGTTACATCTTTAACATTATATAATTTAAGAAATGCAACTTTTGTATAATAAAATAATAATCGATTACTAATTACCTATAAGTAATTTCAATTGACACCTTTCACTTATACTTATAACAACAATAACAAATACATTTTTGAGATACTTTCAGAAAAACGTTTCTTTCGCAATTTTGGCTTGTTCACCAACCGTCTATTTTTAGCTATTGAATTTACACCAATATTTTTAGCACTAGGAGCAAACAGTCTATTCATCTGCGTCCTCAATGTTAGACCTTACAAAATTACTTAGTGACCTTTTCGTAATGACTTAGGATCGATGTTGTTTCCATTTAAACTACTGACACCGTCAGTTTGACTGTTTTCACCTTAAAATTCAATCACATTTTAGTTAACAGAATTTATCTGGTCTAAACGTAAAGCTAAACTTAAGTACTAACTTCTAATATCTTGTTGAATTAAAGGAGGTATTGATGAAAGACACTATAAAAATGTTTGCTTATATAATAATGGACTATAATTTTAACACTGCATGGAATGGGTTTATAGATTTTCGGCATATTGAAGGTTGAGTCTTTATTAAACCAAGAATATGTCAATATTGTCTTGCTAGTTTTGTGACCAACCATATCCTTTAAAAGTCCGAGGACCACAAACTGCATACAATTATAATTGTGTCAGATGTATTATTTGTCTTGTAATTAATAACCTAAATGCATACGAATAACTTGGTTGCATTGTAAGTTTTCGGTGTTGAGTTGAAAACCTGCCTCAACGAATATCATATAAATGTTTAAAACTCGTTTGAAAATAAATTTATTTAGCCTAAATTAAAATTTAATCTCTTAATTCTTTTTATGACATGATTTTAAATCCTTTAAGTTATGTTTATCATGACGACAATTTTATTACAAACACGAATATATTGGGAATTCAACTTTTCTTTCGGAATTGCATTTCGATTTACGCTTTTGTTGTCTATAATACCTAATTCAAACATTATTATCAATATTTGACGATTACATATATTAATCTAATTTACGGGATGTACTTCGGTTTTACTGCCTTAAATGCGGGACGTTTACAGATTTCCCAACAGTGGTGCCAATTATTGAATATTTTGTTAGCGGAGAAAAAGGAAATCTTCACAACAGTACAATCAAAGATCTTAAATATGCCTTCTTTCTTTCATAAATACTGTGAATGTGGTTCCTAATTTATTTATGAAATTGTAAATATATTTAAAGATAGTTTTGTTTCAATTAATAAAACAAAAAGCTACAGAAACAATATACATGGTGTCAATTTGAAAACTTACCAGGCCCCATACTTCCGAAACTGTAACAGGTAAATAAAATTTTTCGAAAATGTTTCTAGAACATTGAGGGGGAACCAATATGACTCATATAGAAATCTTCTGCAACTCACCCCTCAGACTCCTGCCACTTCACCTCTATTTTTTTAATTTGCACTACTCCATGTGTAATACATCATTGTAAACCTCTTTATAATGCTATTCATAGTTACCAAACAAAATGTTAATTAATTCAATTACGTTTATATAAAATAATAGAAAAGCAAGTATTTAAATCATTTTATTCAATTTATTGCTTTTCAAATGTCAAATTAATCTTTTAAAAATTAATAAGGAGATTTAATAGTATTACAAGAATCCATTGATGTAATCAAATGTCAAATTTTAATAAAATGGCGTCTACATTGTATTGATGAATTCTACAATTATATATTGCCATAATTATCTTAAAACTCGGTTAAAAATCCTTTGATAAATAAACAACATTATTGTTGTTTTTGACTTAATCTTAATTTTCTACGAGCTTTTTCAACAAAATAATCGATTGATTAACATTTTGTTTAGTACTGATAATTATCATTTTTAAAGGACTTTCAACGATATGTCATACATGGAGTAGTGCAATTTAAAAGATAGCGATGAGATGGCTGCAACCTAAGGTGGATTACAGATGATTGCCCTGCGGGTCATAATGGTTCCTCCATGTCATAAAAGCGATTTCGAAATTTTACTTATCTGTTATAGTTTTGAAGACATGAGATGGCAACTTTTCAAATTGACACCCGGTATGATGAATAACTAAAATAATAAACACATTCAAGTATGATTTGCTTTTAGTTGAATTTATCGGCCTATTTCCACAATTTTTGCTTTTATAGAGCGACGTTTCGGAAGCGGACTCTGTTGTCGTCATCAGCCTTAGTCTTGACAAGACTGTTTTCGCATTGACTCGAACTCATATATTATAACTTTTAACCAAACACTTGACTACTCTCAGATTCGAACTTGGTACCTTTCACTTGTAAGTCTGACACATGAGTAATCGATTATTCCGTTATGATACAGTACGTCAAAAAAGTTATTTACAAAAGTTCTAGGCAAGGATATGCTCGTAGTTTGGAAAATATTCCGATCTCTACAGGGTGATTCATACCTACGTGGTAACACAAACATGTATTTTAAATCGGATATCCTGTATATTTACTCATATTTAGATTTTTCTTATAATCCCTGTTCATACAATATGAGGTTGTACATAACCATACAGAGTATTTAAAGAGTTATGAGCATTTTTATATCGCAATCGTTACGAAATAAACACTATGTATACGGAGAAATAATAAATAAATAATTATTCGATTTACATAATAAGGTAAACAATATGTATTAGTAGTATTAAACTAACTATGACAAAAATCATCGACGAATATCAGCATACAGGGTGAGCCAAAAAAGAAAATTACGGTTTTCTCAAATTTTTGAAATGCGTTCCCTATATTTTATTTTCTCAAAGATTATATCTGTTATACCCTTTCATTTTTATGCAGCATCCCCTTGACATAAATTCATTACTTTCCGAGAAATTTTTAACCCTCTTCAAATTTTAGGAATACCTTAAATTTGTGTGACTAAAAATAATTTAATGTTTAACTAGATGAATCTGACTTAAAGAGAGTATTTCTTATCATAAAATAAGTTTAAAGTAAATGTTCAAAATGTCTTTTCAAGTTTGTATGCGATTTTCAAATTTTTTAAATGTGACCCCCTATATTTTATTTTCTCAAAAGACTGTATTTGTTGTACCCTTTCATTTTTAAAAAACATTCCCTGTAACCAAATTCATTACTTTCCGAGATATTTTTAATTTTCTTCAAATCACTGGGGAGACACTAAATTCACCATTCTGGTTCTTCTAACCGGATACTAAGTAATTTATTACCATTTGTACTGCATGGCAGTTATTTAATTCAATGTCGCACGACAATAATCAAGAAAACAGAAGTTGGATAAAGTAAGGTTAAGATTTTATCATCATTCGACGCTATGAACATACTAGAAATCATCTACCATCCAGGCACACCGATCGATTGGGATCATCCTTAAGTTCTTTAATTACCTATTGTTGATTATTTAAAGGGATTGCATGCAATACATTATTTGAAATTTCCAATTTGTCGTGTTAAAACGACACAAAGTAAAGCTGATCTAAATAACATTTTCAGACAAGTGTCACTAGCACATAAATCTCATTTTTTAAGGTTATGTTTAACATGTTAAGCCCCAAACGGAATTACATATTTACAGCTTCTAATGATAATAAATTATGGAGTCGCCTTAACTGTTTTAAAAGATTGTTACGATCAACCAAAATTAATAATTCAATCACACGTTCAAAACATTTCTAATCTTAAATCAGTTACGAAACCATGTCAAAAATTTATTTGTATTATTAGACTCACTAAAAAACCTCTAATGTGTCTTGATAATTTAAATGTTATTAAAACAGGTGCCTTCTTATCACACAAAATTTAAAAAGTTCAAACCAAAAGATATTTTGTCTATTGGCGACATCAAAGAGTTTCTACGTGATAGAGTTTAGTTTCTAACCGATAGTAAAAAGGGCTGGGTTGAGGTCAAAATGGAGTAGGGGTAAGACACGCCCACTTTCACCACGTGACCCCGCCCCTTTTTTTGGCGGCTTCTTTTTGGGGGCAGTATTAAGAGCCTTCAGTCAGTCCACTCCCGGGGTGTAGAGGTGCGGGGTGGTCACGTGACTGGTGTGTGGGGGGGTCACGTGGGGTAGGAGAGGGGTGGGTCAAAGTCCAATTAATTTAATTATGAGTCATAATCAAATCCCTCCGCCATTTTGTTTCGTTATGAGTCATAATCAGATACTTCCGCCCCTAATTAGTGACATTTTGGTGGTACAAGGAGCTTTTCTGGCAGTCCATGGCGTGGATTGTGGGTAACCGCGGTCACCATTTTGTGTACGCGGCTTGTCAGAAATTTTTGTTTTCGACGGCTATTTTGTCGACCATGGCGGGAAGTTTAAAATAGTATTCTAATAAGGATGCCCTCATACTACCTCATAAGACAGGTATAGGACGCCGTACGCCCCTTGGCTCCTGATTGGTGTCAGTCATTTTGTTGTTTTTTGAAATATTAATCTAGTAAGCTTGCCTAATTTTTGTAATAGGCGGGAGATTTGAAATTGTATTCTAAGGGGGCCCTCATGCCACTTAAAAACAAGAGAAACGATAGAAACTAGAGAAACAGCGAAATGATAGAAACTCGAGAAACGAGGGATACGAGGGAGAGAAAATAGGTAAGAACCGGGAGGGACTAGAGAGACAGGAGACACCATAGAGGCGAAAGAGATGAGAGAGATATGAAAAAATCGAGAGAAAATAGAGAAACCCGAAAAACGAGAGAAACGATGGAAATGAGGGAGAGGAGAGAGACGCGCCGGATCAACTACTATTACAGAAAACAATCGCTAGTTTAAAAATACACAACCAGATGGCGCCCCAAACAAACAAACCTGCTTTTAAAAATAAATGTAATATAATTGGTGGAGTTTTTTTGTCACGCGCAAACAGTGTGCACATTATTTACATTTTCAAGGACAGTCTAACTTTCACGTAATCAGCTAATAAGGGTTTTTTCCAAACACATTAGATGTACTTGAATAGTGAAAGGTTGGTGGGAATCCAGAAAATAATTACCTTATAGTAATGATTTCTAGAAGTCGCTAAGTGCCTTATATTATTTATTTATAAACAAAACTCCGAAAGTGAATGTGTTGTGACTGTAACCAATGAAAAACAGCTGTATACCCTGTCAAGGCGTCCTTTCAATACGATTATGAACAACAACCCTGATAAGTGATCGTTTTATATTTTAACTCTTACTCCTTATTTTATTTACTTTATTTAATTGCTAGAGGTTTGATTTCAAGTTTGCGATATTATTATTATGTTTGTCTAATAATAATTATGAGTGTGGGATAAAATGAAACACATAGTTCTACAGTTGTCTTACGAAATAAAATCGGTGTTTCAAATCACATGTGTATTATCAAAATTGGATGTGCCAGTCGGCTTGTTAATTGCCCCTGGGCCTTTGTCCATTTTCAAAAACCAATTAATGCGTTCAAGCTTTTTTATAAAATATTATAGTGATCTGATTTCGAGTTTGGATATATTTGTTATTGTATAAGAATTTTGACTAGTTTAACTGTAAAACGTATTTTTATCACTGTATGCAAAACGCGGCAATAGTGTTACACACTAATTTGTGTTCGTATATTGACAGTAGTGTCGAAGGCTGTCTCATAAGATGTTAAATCAATTTGATCTCTGTGAATTGTGACGTTTTAGTGAGATGTGAGTTAAACCAAGCCAGTATTTTTGAATTGTAAGCTAGTTTTCGCAAGCTGAAAGTTATGATTTGGTTGATTGATTTGATTAAGACTGGATTGATTGAGAATGATTTGGGGATGATCGACTGATTTCCCAAACCGGTGCCCTCAAGTTTGGGAGAGTAGCAGCTCTGAGTGTCGAACGGACATATCTACAATGTAAGCGGTCGCTCATAGGAGCTAGGTATATACAATGGGAGAATCGTTACCTGAAGGTAACGTTTTACTAACCACGCACTTTTACGGTCTCGACGAAATGTCATCCCAAGCTCGAACAGACTTCACAAAGTGGTACAATAACGAAATTGCTAAGGGCACTCGTTTCTATTTCAAAAACGAAATAGTACGTTATTGCGTGCAGGACGTGAGTATCCTTAGAAAAGCCTGTCACAAATTTTGGAAGAGTTTTGTCGACGAAAACAAAGTCTATCCATTTAGAGATTGCTGTACGATCGCTGCTGCCCGCAACCTTGTTTTCCGCAGAAATGTTATTCGCAAGAACATTATAGGATCCATCCCAAACAGCGGGTACAGATTGGGCGACAATCAGTCGAAGATTCTCTGGCTAGAGCATTCTGAAGGCAAACGTATTCAGCATGCCGGGAATGCGCTTGAAGTACGGTTAAGGGAAGGTATCCTAGTTGATGGGTTTTGTAACGACACAAGCACTGTATATCTGTTTCACGGTTGCTATTTCCACGGTTGTGAAAGGTGTTGTACCGATCAAGCTAGTGATTGTAAACGTGAGCAGAGTACAGCGGTTTTGCGCTGTGAGAAAACGTTAGCAATATTACACAGGATACGTTCTTGTAACCCTGGTTTAATAGGAATATGAGAATGTGAATTCAGGTGATTTTTAAAGCAAAATCCGGCCGTAAGAGCATTTAATAGCGCAAACAACGTTCTGAATCAGTTACCTCTGAATCCCCGCGATAGCTTCTTCGGAGGTCGTACTAATGCGATTAAGTTGTATTATAAATCAGAGAAAGATGTGCAAATCAGGTATCTGGATGTTTTTGTTCACTATACCCCTATGTGAACAAATACGCCAAGTATCCGGTGGGGCATCCTACACTTGGTGCTGACTGCTTACACCTCGAATTTCGCACTGTCGAGGGCCTTGTGAAATGTAGCGTGCTCACGCCATCAGCTTTATACCATCCTGCCCTGCCTCTTAAGATGCACAGCAATTTAATGTTGGTCTTGTGTAGAATTTGTGCTGAAACTATGTTCCAGCATGATTGCACACATACACAGTACGAACATAAATTTACCGGAACTTACGTGGCAGACGAGCTTCGAAAAGTTATAGACTTAGGGTATCGAGTTTTAGAAGTCATTGAAATGTGGGAGTGTGAAGTTTGCCAATACGATAAAGTTATGAGCGGGGGTCCTTTCTCGGACGACGTCGACAACCTCCTTAGAATCAAGCAAAAGTGTTCGCACTGGCCTTCGTGGTGTAACGACTAACTGAAGGATGGATGGATCCACGAGTATTTGAAAAGGGAGGGCGTCCAGTAAGACAAAAACAAAATTTGCGCAAATCCAGACCTCAGATATATTTAAAAATTATTCTTAAATTCATTTTTTGGCAAGTTCGTGCAGAGGGATAACTTAACACAGACCGAAATTATTTCTGATCCGCACGAGTCTTTCAAACTTATGATCGATCCTACGAGGAAGTTATGGTCGTAAATTGGCTTAGACCCGAGGATGGGGTCGAACCGCTCAATACTGTCAATGTCGTCTTGGAAACTTATACAACCGTCAATGCTCGCCTGGTGCTGTACAGTTACCTGGAAAATCTTGCCGAACGGGTTCTGTACTTTGATACAGATTCCGTGTTTTCACGCAAAGCCCCGATGAGTGGTTGCCAACGGTCGGTGATTTTCTTGGCGATATGACTGATGAGGTGGAGACTTACGGAGTCGGTAGTAGAATCACGCAGTTCGAGAGTGGGGGTATTAAGAATTATGCGTACAAGGTGTTCTCTACACGTAAAAATGAATACATCAATGTATGTAAAGTTAAGGGAATCGCCTTAAACTATAAAAATTCTCAGGTGGTTAATTTCGACACACTAAAGTCGCTAGAGTTGGATGGCATCGAACCTGTGTACGCACAAACTGACCGTAATATTGTTAGAACCCCTGCATACGAAGTTGTATCAAATCCAGAGAGCAAGATTTACCAGGTGCAGTACAGTAAACGTTGCAGAATGGAGGATGGTTATGCACCCTTCCTTATGGTTACGTGGCTAGCCCATAGTTTTAACATGTACGTTCTAGCCCCAGTTCTAGTTTCTAGCTTTAAAAACCCCATTCAGTAGCCAAGTGACCATCCTTGTATCCATTTCCATTCTTTCCCCTTTTATTTATATTTTACCCCGGTGATTTTAATTTTACATATATATTTTAGATTATAATACACATTACCGGTAAAAACTCTTTTGTTATTGTATATTTCTTTTTTTACTAGTTTAACTGTTTTCGACAATAGTGACGCACTTTAATTCAGATTGGTAGTGCAAATGGATGACGTGTGTACGTGCGTACGTGCGCGTGAGAGCGTGCGTACGTGCGTTCGTGCGTGCGTGAGTGCGTGTGTGTGCGTACGCGTGTGAGTGTAGTGTGTGTGTGTGTGTGTGTGTGTGTGTGTGTGTGTGTGGTGTGTGTGTGTGTGTGTGTGTGTGTGTGTGTGTGTGTGTGTGTGTGTGTGTGTGTGTGTGTGTGTGCGTGTGTGTGTGTGTGTGCGTCTCTGCGTGTAATCTTAACGTATCATTAGAAACATAGTGCTTTGCACGTTTTTTTTGGATGTCCAATTACAGTGTTCAGTAGGTTTCATGTTAAAATAAACATTCAAGTGGTCTATTGGGTCAGTACCATCTCGACCAGGTTTAAGCCTATTGCAAAGTTTTGTCTGACTAGCACACACTTACCGTGCAGCGTCAAGGTAGTGTATTGGTATAAAATAAAAATACATCATTGCTTTTACAGTAGTAGCTTTCAACCTGTGATTTCGTCAACAACATAAAAATGAATTCACCGTATTATGAACCCCCAATTGAAGATATTCGAGATTTTGTAAATTATCATTGCATAACAATAACTGATGGTGATGATACAGTCGTGGAGGCAGATAAAGGAAATGAGTCGGAGAGCGGCGTGAAAGTTAATGACACAGAGAAGTCCTCTGAAAATGAAATGGTAACTGAAGATCTATCAGATAAGCGGGATGCTTCTACTGCTGATACATGAGATGTAATCAAAAAAAAATAGTGTAACTTACAATAAATTATTAAAAACCCTTTATATTTTTATTTGACGTTATAGACGTAATTCAATAGTGAAAGTTTGTTATTGTTTTATCAAAAATGTAAATGAAGGTCAACCTGCCTGTCTTTCCGTAAGTAACTAATTAGTTGATTTTTCCCAGACACGATAGGTTAAGAAGGCTCATGAGCAACTTCCGAAGGCCCTATACCTGTCTTACAAGTTAGCGTTAGGGCCCCCCTTATTAGAACACAAATTCAAATCTCCCGCCAAAACCAAATCGCCGAGGGCTTTAATTATCACTTATCTACGACGTCCTATACCTGTCTTACGCGATAGTATGAGGACCGCATACAGTTTCAAACTACACGCCAAAACAAAACTGCCGATATGACTCTTAATTAAAAACAAAATGAGGGTCCTTTATAGAGTACTATTTCAAATTTCCCGCCATCGCCTCCAAAATGGCAGCCACCAATCAGAACCCAGGGGACGTACGGCGTGCTGTACCTGTCTTAAGAGCTAGTATAAGGGCTCCCTTATTAGAATACTGTTTTAAATTTCCCGTTATGGCCGACAAAATGTCTGACAAAAATAAAATGGCCGACAAGTAAATCCCACAAAATAGGCGCAACCAATCAGAAACCACGGGGCGTGTCTGGGCTGCGTTTGTGGACCAATCAGAAACTAAGGGTGTGGCCTACCCTCAGGTCTTCCAATCAGAATGCTATATGCGCATGCAGGGCGACTGCGGTTGCCTACCATCCAGGGAATGGACCACCAAAAAAGTTCTCAATACCACCAAAGGTCACTAATTAGGGGTGAAAATGCCTTCAAGGGTTTTTGAAATGCCATCAATGGGTTGAAAATGTCCCCTCAGGAAAAGAAGCCGTCATAAAAGGAGCGGAGCTATGTGGTGAAAGTGGGCGTAGTTTACCCCCACTCCATTTTGTCCTCAACGGAGCCCTTTGTTATTTTCTTCCTCGAAAAGATAGATCTATTTTGGGTGAAGAATCGTATTATGTCTGTATATATGGCCAACTTTTTTGTCACCTATACCTGAAGAAAAAGCACTAAATGTTGGGTAATTTAAACTATGTAAACATAATAAACAATTATGTTTGTTTAAGTTTACATATAGAACACGGCATAATACTTTGCTTCATTGTAACAAAAAGGTAAATCTACCACCAGCAGTACTATGGTAACAAAAAATGACTAATTGACTGCAGGCACTAGCAACACACAAATAATGGTCAACAACGTAACAGATTCATCAACAGTGCCCTGCAATTTAAAATTTATTAAGTACACCACGCTTCTTTGGGTAGGTTTTATAGAAGGCGTTGATAAAAGTTTCATTTAATAAAATGCTTATAGGATAGCGGTTCAATGCAAAATCTTATAACAAAACCTGTTAACATGTGAGTCACAAGCACAAATTCTAACCCCACAAAAATAAATGTAAATAAATTTCTTAATTAGACTACTCTTATCAATTAGCGTCAACAAGATCTCTTTCTTTAGAGAAACGACTAAAGGATTCACAAACCAAAAGCTTGTACACGAGTTTCGTGCGCGAACCTACATCTAAATCATACGATTTTAATGTCGAAAAATAATTTAGTTTCGGTCAAGAACTTTTTTCTTCATTTTGCGGTCATGCGACATGATTCGTTAACAATTAGCTATTCTATGTCGGGATAATCCCGAACAAGAGATTAAGACGTATATTCTAAACACTGTTACATAGTTACGATCTAAAAAGTTTTTCACATTTAGCTACGAAATACTTGCAGCATTTAGTATTACAAAACGAGATTCAGTATCCGCATATGCGTATAAACGATCCGTCATGCATTCGAAAGTCACAAAACGAACTGTTCTTTCCGAAGTTCCAAAACTGTTTGGTCCACTATTAAAAGTCATTGTTCAAAAATTACAGCTTGCCAATCTTGGTTTTGACGATTCTTACCGGAATTAGTGAGAAACGATTATTATACTCGTACTTTTAATTTTGTTGTAACGGTTCTCAAAAGCTTCTACCGCGATCCAAGACTTTATCACACTATATCGATATTCAATTACATGGTTTTGCCGATGCTAGCTCGGTCGCTAACTGCGCATGCTTATATGTGCGGTGTCCGTATGTATAGGGTGTACGTAAAACTACATTGTTCAAAACCTTGCGTTGCTCTGTGACGTTCGTCTACAAAACAAATTTCTGGTAGCCCTTTTGGGCGTTGGGGCCTCCAGGATCATGGTTCAAATTGCTTCACTATATTGTGGATAAATGATTGTTAGGATAATGATATAAAATAATCAGAATACTAAATATTAATAACAAACTAAAAAAAAATAATGAAAGAAAATAAAATAAAATTCTCGCAACCCTTCCGAACCGCGACGGCACTGTCCAGTTTAAACGCCGCTGGATGCGCCCTCTCTGTTTGTAGCTGAAATCATATGGCTTAATTGCAACAAGTGGTTCTAATATAATTGAAATCAGAAATGTTAATTATTTCGGTAGTTATTGACTATGTGTATTATGTTTTCGTGGTTATGAGTAGCAGGATTAGTTATGTGCAGAAATCAGGTGAGTATAATTTGTATAATTTTAGTGAGATACAAAATGTCTTTGTCACGTGGACCAGGAGGTATGAAACGTTGTAGTTTGTAAAATTGGGGTTGCATATATAGAGTAGATAACTAGGCAGGTCCAGGTGTGTTTATGGTATTGATAGGGAATTAATCTAATAGAGTTTAAGTACGAGAATGGGTGTTCAGGTCAAAACCTCCATTCACCTTCTATAGGAATACTGAGATGGTTTGGGATTGATTATTTCCCAGAGACGCGACTATTTGTTCGGGGCCGCAACCTCCGTTGAAATAGTGTCGTCTCTGCTTGCAATTTATAAACCCAAATCGGTGCTGAGCGACCAATATTGATGGTTTAAATTACAACCTTCTTTTAAATTACTTTTCTCTTTTTTGGCGGAGTAGTATAATTATAGGAAAGATATAAGGGACGCACTACATGATAATACATGGTGAAACATCCGTCAAATCACGTACAACGTGCCTTTGGCAAATTTATACCCCAGCTCGGTGCTATAAACAGCCAAGTCTGTTTAATATAAATGTGCCTGCGACAGGGTAGTTAGAAGTAGGGAAACGGATTTATGGATGTCTGATGAATGTTGGTGGATGGTTTTGTGGTAGTACAGGTGGTGGATTTGGTGGTGAGTGTGGAACGAATAAATGTTAATGTGAATGTTGGTAGCTGGTCAGGTGGATGTACCGTATGAAGTGAATATTTCTAATGAATAGAAATAAGTGTGTAAACGTCCGGTTAGGTAAGAATTGTACAAATAAGTAAAGGTAAGGTATAGGTATATAGTCAAGGAGTATGTTGGTATCTGGACTGGTAAATAAGTCAGGATAGTTCGAAAGTAAGTAAAATAATAATAATAGAGTGGCTGGGAATCTGGTATATATGGGGGAAATTGGAATGTGGGAAACAGGATAACAACTGATAACATCTTTAAATAATGTGATAGAGCAGTTGTGGAAGTAACTAGGAAATAAGGTTTGACAGGATTTATTTCTAGGAACGGAAAGTTTGTAAGGATTCTGTCAGGATCATTACAGCTCCAATAACATCTTTAACTACAGTATCTCGTTTGGAAGTATGCACCAATGTTCTTCTATCAAAAGTGGTACATAAAGTAAAGATATGACTAATTTCACTTTCCGAAACGTTTTTTGTTGATAGATTCTACCATTGTCTTGGCATGACTTCATCCCACATCCAACATGATTAAGTTGTTGCAAATCACATAGCGGTATTCAAGAATTCACTAACACTAGCGACATGGTATCATGTACCTAATAAATTAAATCCCGCGCCTCTTATTTCTCAGGGTGCAATTGAGTTAGAGTAAATTATGGTTTAATGGTCTACCATTTTTGCTGAACCTACGGGAACGATAGCCATTTGACTTGATCAATAAGAACACTTACCAGAAATAAAAACATGTGTTGCAGCTATTATGACCGTTGGCCAGGACGATGTTATTGACTGTGTAATTATGGTCGGACCAGCGAGAGGTGTCTTATGACTGATCTTTTAGTAAATCATGGTTCAAAATTTTAAAAACGTATGTCGTTATTGGTTCATATAGTTAGTAATTTTGAATACCAACTAAACATCGTTAATGTTTCTAGGTTATTTGCAAATTTAAGCCGCGCTGTCAAAACACGATGCGATTATACGAAACGAAATACGAAGGATAATTTGAGGTTAAATAGGCAAGAAGACATCTAACAGCGTCATGCGCTTTGACTTTAGAATCGACATACGTTTTTAAGTCCTGCATTTACAATATACAGCAGACGTATATTATATAACCCTTCTTTCTTTAAGTGGGAACTTCGCACTAAGATAAAGGGAAACAGATGCATTTCACAGTAATAATTATATCCCCATTCTCGAGTTCGCCATAAGACACCTCTCCCTGGCGCTACTGTAACACATTTTCCTCCTTTACATGTATTGCATACACGTAGCGCCTCGTGCATAACATCAAAAAGAATGTTTTAGTGCAGAAATCGAACAATTAAAGAAAAACTTTCCGCTAATATTAAGCGCTGTGTGTTTTCGTGCTTAAGTTTATTTGTTAGCGGAAGAATCCGCCACACTAACTTAGATTATAACAAAGTTCATCCATTTTTGTTGCCAAAAAACATGTAACTGTATCGCTGCTTGTTCAATACTATCATATGAAACATTTGCACTTGAGGGATAAATATTGCATAATTTATGGAAAACCTTAATGCAAATGTGCGGTCGATAAGTGCATCCGATGTTTTGACTGTAAAGGCTTATTTGCCGTAGTTAAGGCAGGCGATCTGCTACAATGTCGTCTGCGCCTGTTTACCCCCAGTTTTACCTACCAGTTACCAAAGAAACGTTTAATTAATCAAGGTGTACATTTGCATTTTTATTTGTATAAACTCAACTGTGCATATTGAGTTCGATACAGATCGAAGTGCTGATATGTTTTTAAAAATGATGAAACGCTTTTGTTGCTCGTAAGAGCAAACCATTGTATATGTATTCCGATAATGGAGATGACTTCGTTGCTACAGCCAGTGGAATGAAGGAACCTTACGAATTGTTTCCGTTTGTAAAAAAAATTAATTATTTTACCGGCCATGAAGGTATTGAATGGTATTTCAATCATCATCGCCTCATTTTGGAGGAAACAAACATATACTCTATAAAGGCTCATTCATTTAAAATGATATTTAAAAGGCACAAGGTATTTTAAATGCAAGACTAATCACCACTATTCAAGTCCTGATGACTTTAACCCCCTCATTGCTTCCCACTTACTTACGGGTAGATCAGCAACCAGCTTCCCGGAGCCTTCATTAGAAAACTCGCCAGTAAATCTGGACCAATATCAACAACGTTCTGCTTACTCAGTTTTGTAGTCGGTGATCTAGCGAAGTACTGTCAGAGCGCTCCAACCGGTATTCTACTGCACAACACTATCCAAGTTGGTGAGATGATCTTATTATTAGATGACAAGCGTCGTACCCTCCAATGGGATTTAGGGCGCATTCAAGACCTATTTCCTGGCCGTGATGGGATTACATGCGGCATTACAAAAATTCACATTTGCAAATGCGCTCTCACGTCCTTCAGGCGAGTCTTTTTTTATAATAGCATTATATTATACAAAACGGTGTTTTATTATACATTTAAAATGAATATTAGTATAATTTTCTCCGAATCACTGGAACGAAGCTGAATTTATCAGTGTTTTCACCTAGAGACTCGGACATGCGTAAATTAGTTCTGTAATCCTTATCCCTGTTTTAGAATATTTTTGTTTTGAACCGTCCGTGTAGCACTTGCGTACAGCTTCTTTTGAAGGTAAACGCCCATCGATACCATTATTCTCTGGGTTTGATGGTAATTCTGTATAATATACTAAGGTTGTGTTTTATCGGCATAACATCGGATAGAGAATGGGCCACTTCTTACCAGGTAAAAAAATTTCCCGGTATAAACCCTTTAGTTCTTTGAACTGCCAGAGCACTACTTATTGCTTCCTTCATCACACTAAGGTGAAGAGGCCCAGTAATTCTTGCATTGCGGCTGAAGTACAGGTGTTCATGGCACCTGTGATGCCCTAGGGGCTGTATATGCTGCAGATTGTTTGGGCTGTTGGTTGCTGTACTTTTAGTACAGTGACCATAGGTCTTTTGACCGCTTCAAATGACCACTAAGTCATTGTAGTCGATAGGCCTCCGTTTCTTCCCAGTAGTCTTGTGCATATCTGGATTGACAATGTTCCCATGTTTCACAGTTTTACCAAATCAGAGTTTCACGTTAACTTTTGGCAAAAAGTTACTCGCAAATATTTGACTCAGCATGGTTATGTTCTGTATACCAACATTTTGTGATGCGTAAAGCCGTTTGTGACCAATGTGATACCTTACCTTGCTGTAATTTTTCTACGCTTCAATATAGACTATATCTAGCGCTGAGGATTGTGTTGTCCGCGATTCATGAGAGTTATTGTCAAATGCACCTGCTATGACCGCAAATGCACATAATGCCACCTCTATCGACAAAAGCGCTTTTTTAGTTTGTCGGTTAAATTGTGTAGGGCCGTGGTTGTTGATTTGCCTTTCTAATAGGCACACTGTTTGGGGTAAAGCGAGTGGTTTGGTAGACCCTTGTCTCGTACCAATCGGACGAAGAAATTTTTCATCTCCTTCACCGACAATAAGTTGAAACTTATAGGTCTATACGCCTTTAGGTATAAAGACCAGTTGACCCGGGGCACTTAGAGCCCTTTGTATATTTGACATCGGCCTGTCTGAAGTTTCTGATCCCATTTGAGTGATCTATCAATAGGACTTTATTGTAATTAGCAAGTGTCCTGCACAATTACCATAACTGATTTCACTTAGGGCTATTAAAGAGCCTTCTGGATTTTGTTCGGAGCTTTCCCAGTTCCTTATTTCTCCAGGGCACGTATTTGGTTAACCCTTTGGTTCTAATGAGACAAATAGCTTCATACACTTTGTACTGTTTGGTGGATCTCTTGAATCTCAGATCTGATGTGTTCCTCATATCAGCACCTATCAGTCTGTTGCGAGATTCTAAGCCTTACTATTTTTCTGCGGCGGGCCTTCACTTCGAACAGTATATATCTGTAAAAAGTGTGATCTCACGTATGGCGTGCCAATTAATTGTATTTGCCCAAATTAGTGGAATTGAAAGGGCAATTTAAAATTCCTACTTAACTTCCCTCCCCTGTTTGCTATTTCAAATGTGGTTGAGTGCGTGTGTTCTAGAAGAGAATCACCTCTTTTCTTCGAGTCCGATCTGTCCCATACCAGTTGGTGTAGATTGACGTCGCAGTGGGGGACAAGGTTGATGTTCCTCCGTTTCACGTGTACCGTAGGAGTCTCCACCGAGTCGCAAGGAAAGTAGGCTGGGGCTCCTCCCCCTTTGCTCCACTTGGAAGGTCAGTGTTTGGTACCTCTACTACATCCAAATCCCTGGAAACAAGTTGTGTTAATGGAAGGTGTTCTACTGAAGTTTTTAGGAGCATTGCTGCTGTAAGGACGTTCCTTAACTTGCAGTAAATTAACTTACCATTCAGGGGCTAGTTTGCTGACCGCTCTTCCTGCAGATATATGACACTTAAATGAGCGCAATCGCCACACTGGTTATAGTAAATCTTCTGTACAGCACGTGAAAACGTTACTTGTTGTGTTTCAGATTACCCTACAATTTTATCGCCTATCACGGGGTAAGCGGTCTACTAAGTTTCTCGGCTACCTGAGCATATGACTAGCCTACACTAACTGTTTGAGGACCTATATAAAGATATAGTCAACGACTCATCCAAAAATTGTAATGCAATAACGCATTGGCAACTTTTGATAAACAAATTTGTACTTCCTACTGCCATTATACAGGGTTATTACAAATGATGTTCATGATTTCAAGTGTACATAAATCTGGTTTTATTTATCATATAAAAAAATAAAATGGTTACATTTCAAGAAAAACTCAAAAAGTTTCATCCCAGGTGTCAAGAATTAAAAAATTTTTGATATGGTAACCCCTTATGATACAACAGATGTCAAGGCTGTATTCAAACTCTTGCCATACTTTGTTAAGAGTGTCTTGGTCGATTGTTTCGTTGGCTCTAGTAATCCGTTGTTGTCTCAGGTATGCTTTCTGGTAACGGTATCTATCTTTGATGTATCCCCACAAGAACAAATCACAAAGGGCGATGTCCGGAGATCTTGGAGGCCAGTTCAAGAGTGCACCATCATTTGGGCCAGCATGACCGATCCATCTGTCAGGCCACCGATTTCGAGGTTCAGTCCTAACATCGAAGTAGTAATGTGGACGTGCGCCGTCTAATTGCAGAATGAAATTTGGGTATTCTTGTTCTAATTGCGGTAGAAGCCATTCCGTCATCATGTACAAGAAAATTATTCCATTTATTGTTTGTCCAACAAAAAAAAAGGCCCGTACACTTTGTTGTACGTGTAGCACAAAACACATTAACTTTCAAAGAATCGCGCATGTGCTCGATGTAGGTGTCTCGAGCCCCATATTCTGACATTATGTCTGTTCACTTTACCACACAAGTGGAATGTGGCTTCACCACTAAAGACTAACCATTTTACAAAGTTTCCATTTTCCATCAAGGCCTGCATGTTCTCACGAAATGAAAATCTTAGAACTTTTGTCGTTTGGTTTTAATGCTTCAACAAGCTGAATTTTAAGGCTTGATATTTACACTGTTGGCTGTGGTATACCAAGCTCTCTGCTGCATTTAACAGTATATTTTTGTCGACTACGCGTAAAACTTTACCTTACCTACTCTACCATTTTCGAATAGTGATTACTAGGGGAATCTTCATTAAATTTGGTTCTAAAGTATCGTTGCACACTAATAACTGATTTATTGATGCGGTAATCCGACACAAAATGCTTTCCTGTCTTCAAACTCAGCAATTACACAATTGACAACAATTGACTTTAACAATCAGCAGATACCTACCTAAACCCATGTAAACGAAACTTCATGAGTTTTCCTTTCCTGTGTTACCAAGTGAAATGGTCTTAAAACAGATTAATCCAGTAATATTTATAATTAAAATCGGGAACATCATTTGTAATAACCCTGTATAAAAGATGTGAGGAGTTGTGCAACTGTCATTCATTAATAAACATCTAATTACATTAGCATTAGCTCTTACCACATCTCTTAAAGTAATACAACACTCTTATTTTTACAACTGGTTTTTAAAGTGTCCACATACTGGGTTTTTGCTAAGCGGTTTTATTCGACGAACCATGATGTTCGAACTAAAAGGATACAAAACCGAAGTGTAGGTTCGAACACGGTCGTTCTTACTCGACAAAAGACCGATGAACATAATCAAGCTGCGCCGGGTTTTATCTGCCGATTTTGTTCGTCGAACGTGTCTACTCGTGTAGTCCGAAGTCTGTGATGAAACAGTTTTAAAAACAGTCGTTTTTCTCAGTGGTGGTCCTCTGGGTGTACTCTGTGGTGAAATTACACTGAGAAGTTTATTCCACAGTTTATTTAGAAATGTCGGATCTTCGTCAGATTAACAGAGAATTTTTGTTAGAATTTATTGAAATATATCGCAGTCTTACGACTTTATGGAAAATAAAACTCGCGTAAAGTGACCGTGTTAAGAAGGACAAAGCGTATGAACAGCTATTGATAAAATTAAAATAGGTCCATGCTGATGTAACAAAAGAAACTGTGAATAAAAAGATTGATTCGTTGCGCTCAGGCTACGGGGGGAATTAAAAAAATGAGTAAAAAAGAAGTGGCAATGGAAGTGAAGATGTTTATGTACCTAACTTATGGTATTTTGATGAGCAGTCATTCCTAACTGATCAAGAAGTTAGTCGGTGTATCCCATATAGATGATGTCGAGGAATCCAATATTGAAGATGAGAACAATCATAATACCCAGGAGGATGTAAATGAATACCATGAAGTAAGGATTTTTATTGATCGTATCTTTATATATATATATATATATATATATATATATATATATATATATATATATATATATATATATATATAAGCAGGGTAAGTAGGGAATGACACATCGTCCGGAGCACGATTTGGCGATTTACTCAAGAGAACAATACAATTGCCTCGGATCGACCTGGCTATAGAGAGTGGTCAAGGTCGAAACAGACAGGCTCCGTTGCTGACGACTGTGCAAGGATTGAATGGAGAGTCGGTACGTGGAATATTAGAGGTATGAATGGTAGAGAATTTGAAATTGCGAATGTAATGTACGACAGGCACCTTGATATTCTGTGTGTATCGGAGACAAAGCGCAAAGGAAATGATGCAGTGGAGATGGAGGATGGCAGCCTAGTACTATGGTCAGCAGTTGAGACTGAAGAACATGGCGCAAAAGGAGTTGGGGTGATTGTAAGTGAATGAACGAAAAGATGTGTTAAACAGTACGAATCGGTATCTCCCCGGGTAATGTGGGTTAGAATGAAAGTGGAGTTTCGAAATTTCTTTCTTATTGAATACTATGCCCCGGTGAATGGGGAAAGAGACCAGGGTGCGAGAACTTCTGGAATGAAGTAGAGAACGTGTTGAACGTATGTAAGCCAAACGAAAGAGTGATGATAGTGGGGAATTTGAACGGATGGGTGGGTGTACAGAGAGAACATACTGAATGCGTTCTAAGAAAGTTCGGAGACCAAAGAGTCAATGAGAATGGTAAACCCCTAGTGAACATCTGTGTGGAGAGAAGCCCGTTTGTATCTAATACGTGGTTTAAACATAAAAGTGTACATATGTATACATGGCAAAGAGGTGAATCTAAAAGTATAATAGACTTGACAGTCTATGATGAACGACTTAGAAACCTGGTGAAAGACACAAAAAGTAATGCGCGAATCGGAGTGTAGATTGGACCACTGTTTGGTCGTATCGAGAGTGTGTTTAGGGCAAAAGTGGGTCTGGAAAAGAAAAGCAAACGTAGTCCAAACGTCCAGAATTAGGGTAGACAAACCAGTGGATAATGGTGCGAGAATGAAATACGCAGATGCTGTAAGTAAAAAGTGGAATGTGAATGAAACCGTGTGGAATGAACAAATAAAAGACACTGGCGATGAAAGTACATGGATAAGCTTGGAAAACTATGTTGTCAATTGTACCGTGCAACTGTAGATAGACAGAAAAAATGTGCTTGGTGGAATGAATCGTTAAAAGGCAGTATGTAAAAAAAGATGCGTAAATGGAAATGATAGCTGCAAAAAATGAGACTGAGAATAAGCAATTGCACGAAGTGTACAGACTCAAAAACAAAGAAGCGAAGGAGGCTGTGAGAATAGGAAAAGAAGAAGTGGTGGCTGTGAATACGACGTAAATAGAGGTCTAAAACGGAATTAGGGCAGTATACAACGGTAGTCGAGCATGTGTTACGGTGAGAGGAGGTGCGAGCGAATACTTTAATATTGAGCAAGGAGTGCGACAAGGCTATGTGATGTCACCGTGATTATTTAATGTATACATGGATAAATGTGTTAGACAAGCATATACCGATACAAATGGTGTAATGGTTGGTGTACGACTTCTGGTGTAAGCAGATGACAGAGTATTATTAAGTGACAGTGTGGATGAGCCACAAACTGCTCTGAGGAAGTTTGATACAGTCTGTATGAGCATGGACCTAAAGGTAAACGTGAACAAAACTAAGATTGTGGTGTTCAATTGGGAAAGTGAAAAGGAGAGTAGAGTATTTACTCTGCAGGATGAAATTGTGGAGCAAGTGGACAAGCTGGTATATCTGGGTAGAATGTTCAACTCAGATGGTACAATGGAGGGCGGGATTGGAGGAAGGGTCAATGTTGGGAGGAAAGTGATTAGAAGTATGTGGACGGTAATGAGAAACGAAAGCATGAGCCTAGCTGCCAAACGAGAAATCTATAATGCCGTGTTTGTCCCATCAGTACTGTATGGAAGTGAGGCATGGGTGTGTCAAAAAAAGCACGAGAAGAAAATAAATGCTGTGGCTATGAGATTCATGAGAAGCTTATGTGGTAAAACGAGAAGGGACAAGATAAAGAATGAATGCATAATGACGGAGTGTGGCGAGGAAAAGACGATGATGGATAGATCTAAAAGTATTACATTACATTGGTTTGGTCACATTGAGAGAATGAACAACGCAAGATTAACGACGCAAATATATTTGAATGCGGTTAGAGGTAAGGTCGTGCCTGGTAGGCCGCATGATACTTGGCTACAGTTAGTAGAATGTATGACAAAGTAAAGAAGGATACGTAGTTTTAAAAATAAAAGGGCATGTCAGAGAGAATGTATGAATCTGGGGGAAGCTAGGTAGGTATGCGGAGATAGAAAATCATGGCGAAGGATTGTGAATGAAAAATAAATAAGAGGCAGGGACTGTTTAGCCTACCCCGCAAGGGGATGGCGTGAAGGTTAAGTTAAGTTATCAATGTGGACCTACTCTAACTTAACTCGCAAATTAAGCTGTTTATTCCCAAAAATAAAGGTAAAGGAACAGGCTGTTTCACCACAAAGTGTATATAAAGTAACGGTATCGTAGAACGGAGTTATATTGAACACCTTAAACGTATTTTGTGACGAATAACTCGTATTTTATATTGAAAAAATCTGAACAAATTATCTTAGATGATCTTAAGGTAGTAAAAGAAAGTAGCCGAATGTGTATCCATCGGAGGTGTCATAAATAGGGCGACATTTTTTGTTTAAAAAATAAAGTAATTTAATAATTTAGATAAAGTTTTCTTACTATAGCACTGCTCCTGCGTTAATAAAATAATTCATGAATAATTCTCGGACTCTGTTTGCTTGTGATGATGAATGTCTTTGTGACCCGCGTTGCAAATATTTGGTTCTGGTCTTAACCCGAGCTGTATATCACCGGCGTCTGAATCTTCAGTATCAAAGCATTTCGAAGGTGTTATCATAATCTCGACGTTTTCTTCCTAGAAAATTATGTAGAGCACAATACGCCATCACAACTTTGTCAATATTTTCTAATATCATATTGACAGCCGTATGGAATATACGAAACCTGGCGGCCAAAATACCAAAGCCATTTTCAACTATACGGCAACTCCTTGATAACCTATAGTTGAATATTTTTTATCATTATCAAGCTGCTTTCGGCTGAAAGGTTTTAAAAAATCGCTTCTCAAAGCAAAGACTTCATCGGAAACGAAGAGAAATGGTAATAATTTATCCGTGTTGTTTATTTTTGACCGTTTTGGTTTTAGATCACAATTTTTCAGCTTTGAATAAAAAGTGTCATCTATGACTCCACCATCAGATATGCGGCTATTTGTTTCGAAGTCACATAATATAAATTCATAATTGGCGTTGCAAATGGCTAACAAAACAAGGCTATGTTGCCCCTTATAATTATAATAATACGAACCACTATGTGCTGGTGGAATAATTTGTATGTGTTTTCCATCTACCGTACCCACGCAGTTCGGAAAGTTCCATTCTATTTCAAAATCTTTTGCAATAGATTTCCATTCTTCTTCCGTTTGTGAACCGGTAAATAAACAAAGTCAATTTAAGACCACTTTATAAGACCTAAACCAGTCTATGCTATTACCACAGTCAAATATATCTTGGGATGCAGGTATTTCACAAAGTTATTCCATGTCTGGAAGATGAAAAAGTGGAGGACAAGTTTGAGCCGTCGCTAAAAATGTAGCCTATAAATAAAGATGTTTGTCTAAAGAAACAGCCGTGATTACAGAAAAATTGATTATAGACATAATTGTTGAGGCACAATTAGGAAACATAGACAGAAATTCAAAGGTCTAAATTTTTCAAATAACGCAACAATATCCATCTACTGCAATACACCATCAACATCCCTCTACTTATGCAACATTGAAGACGTTTCAAAACAGTGTTGAGACAAGTTTAAATTTTTTACTGAATACAGTGCTACTGGTAATATTATAAATTAGTTATAACAACGTGCGTAATAAGAAAATGCATCAATATAAAACATTTCAGTAGAGGTTAATTTGTGTTGTTAAATTTAACTATTCCCTCTTAAAAACAGAACAAATTGCACTACAGGTTTCCGGTATGATCTGTCCCAGGGCTTGAGGGGAGATGATAACCGAGAATTTTAAGTCTTCGTAACTACTGCCTGAAATCTCACCGTCGCTGTCAATAGTTCGTCTAATAGCTTCTCTGAAATTGCATTTTGTTTGATGTTAAGTGGTGTCACTATATTTGAAAGCGCACAAAATGTTTTGTGGTCCAATCTCAAATAATTGAACCAGTCTCCAGGTTCAAGCACCAGTTCCTATCGTAGGTTTACGTGAGAAAGCTGACTTCTTTTCAAAAGCCATTCCTTTGGCCACCTGCTTCCTTTTTTTATTATTCTTAGATTTTGGGGCTAGTGACCCCCGAAAGTTTTACGTTTTTGTTCGTCGAACAAAACCGCTTAGTAAAACCGCAGTCTATGTGCCCATTTACATCTTCTACTTCAACGCCAACAAAAACGCTTGGCTAATATTGCCCATTACAAAAAAAAATCGTGAATTATAATATTCTGCAATAATAGGCACGACTAATCAACATAAAAATAAAAAGTTCAGTTTCATAAAGTCAATAACCACGAAACCAGTTTGCCTTGCATAGTGGTCTTATATGTTCAAAGGAGAATCGGTACTGATGAGATTCTTATTAATAATACATTATTATAGGTTTTTCCCCGAAACATTGGAGTAGGATTTGAACCTACGACCTGTACTTTGCAAAGTACAGGTCGTAGGTTCAAATCCTACTCGATGTAAACTTTTTATTTATGTATTTAATAAAATCAATAATAATTTTTAATTACATATTTACCTTTGAACTTATTCGTTCATAACAAAACTTATAATAAATTTAGTTGAGTTTCTTTTTAATTATAGATGCCTATTTTTGTTTTTAATTACTTACTTTTTTTACCTTTTCTTGTGTTTTACCTTTTAATATAAACGTTTATACCTTTGAATATAAAATGTTAAATTCAAACGTTTTACCAATATGTTCCTAATATTTGTAAAAAATGTATCCACATAATCTGGAGATTTTATAACGTTATAAAAATTTCTAGAAGTAAATTTCGTTTGCGCAATTAAAAGTTTGATTAAAAAACTGGAGAATGGGCTATAGAAGTAACAAACAATTGTCAGAAATCCAATTATTTTTAAAAGATAATGAATGTCCTTTTATGAAATGTTTTACTAAATTTTAGATATATCTTCTCTGCATTTAAGTCAAATCTTAATTTTTTTATAGTTTTGATGTAAGAAATGTGAATTTGTTAATAGTAACGCCGCAGGTGTAGGTTACATTTACATAGGTACATAAACCTTGGAATCTGCAAGATCATATTTAACTAGTGAACTGTATGATTATTCTAAAACATTTATTTACTAAAAGCTCATTTTTATTAATAAAATTAATGTTCGAAATTTGTTGTATTTGAGGGAAAATAATGCTACGATGTCCACTCCTTTATCACCTCCTTTAACTCATTCGGGGAAATAACCCACAAGCAACTAAATAAAAAACACGCCTTTCATTTCATATGATTTTTTTTCACATTATGTATTTTGGATATCTTACGTAATTTATTGGAGTAAACAATAATAAAAATTACAAAGTGATGTGGCGTTTTCATATAACTGCGCGGGCGTGGTGGTGGTGGTTGATCCGCCCTGCTCGTCTAATGTGACACACCCCTTCTTAATTCACACTTGATCCGCATTCTAAACCGCGCAAATACAACATAGCAAGACCCTCTGACGAACACACTTATTAAGGGAACACCGAGGGTACTGCATTCCTATGGGACAACGAGAATAAAGAATTATTTTTATAGGGGGTAGCTCTCTTTTTTAATCATGAAAAATCAAAATATCTCTCTCATTGTTTTACGTTTTAGTATTTTGAATCTTGTGTATTTAGTTTTTATCAGAAATAATAATTATTTAATCATACTAATTCAGTACAGTTACACAAACTTCAATGAAATTATTAATACGTAATGGTCTCATTATAATGAGACGAGAAGTTTTGTGTTTGAAAGAATGGAAATCATTAATTCAAAAGTGGAAAATTGAAAAAATGAAGTCGAATTTTAAATAAAGAAATACTCAGGTAACCGCAACGCATCATAAATATTACAGCTTTTAATAAATAAATGTGCATGATGGTGGCAACTTTTGTTTATTGTATCTGGGATACTGCTATACTGTACCATTATACGAATTTGTTATGAGTTCTATTTATCAATGTAATTTGTTAAAAGTACGGAAATTGATTACAAAGCCTTAATGTATGAAAGTTTATCCTGCAGATTAATGCACTACTTTAAATAATTAGTGTTCATTATAGCTACACATTTATACCAGCTTAACTCCCTTATCTGCAGATTTTTTTGGTACGATTATTAGTAGAATCATTAAATAAAATGGTCTTAGGTCTTCCCGTTTGATACTTGTAAGTGTTGGACAGAAAATGAACATGAGGTATGATGTATTTTCATTTAAGTATGCCTGTCACTAAAAGACATAATGATGTTTTTTGTATTAGATAAAGACCCAGGCTAACCACTCATCGGATTTATGGTCACATTCCTGGAAAGTACCGAATCGCTGTCGAATTCCCGTAACTTGATTACACAACTTTATTACATAGATCAAAGATCTCACAGGTTAATAACAAAGGTGAAGTGCCATATGTCATATGTAACTTGATGCTATTTCTAATTTCTTGCATTCTGTACAAAAACTACATCTGAAATGTTACCAATTTTAAGCAAAATTTTAAAATGTCAAAACTACAACAAATGCTTACAAACCCACAAAAATGTTTTGATGACTTTCGAAATGTAACAGTAATTCCAAGTTACACAAACATTTTTAAGAGCAAAGTGGTTTTGCACTAGGATTAGATTTTACTTTCATACGTGACAGTCAAATTTATAATTGGTGTTTCTTCTGGAGGTATAATATTTGTTATAGAACCATATAGACGAGCTTCTGATAAAGTTGCATTAGAAAGAAATAATCATTAATTTACAATGTGGAAGAGATGAAATTATGGTTTATGAAGGTTTTTTGATGGATTATGTTTATGATAAAGTTAACATTAAAATTGATTTGTGTGCCATTCCTAAGAAATCAGAAACACCTCAGTTCTGACCAAGCATTTTTAAATTCAATAATTGCAGCTGTTAGGGTACAGGTTGAAACAGTCATACACCAAAACTTTTTCAAATCTTAAATGCAAAATTGCAGTAGCACTTAGTAAAGGACATTACTTACTTATCTAGTCCAATTTTAGCTGATTGTAGGTTCCTTAGCGATTAAATAGTTTTTGTAAAGTTTTTGAATTTAATGTTAAAATGTATTACTGATTGTACAATTCAAAATTTACACACTGCTTACTAATATCATGTGAATCACTTTTTCAAAAAATCGCTTCGCTAGGCTTAATTTTGTAAAATAGAAAACATAATTTAATTTAATAATTTCAATAGTTTGGTTATATGAAGCATGACCATTCCAACTTGCACTTGCTGAAAATATCTAAATTTTATTTCAGAATATTTTTAACAATTATATTCTTAATACGCGATAACTTTGTAATGGTTCCCTAAAATAAATTACTCAGAGTCCTAAATCTTAGCTCCAGTCTTCTACAACATCTAAATGATTCATATTACAAAAAATATTAAAATGGAGCACTAAAATGCTTGCTAGACAGCACATTTTAAAAATATTTTCGCAAATACAGGGTGGTGCATAAGCCATGACAACACAAACTTATATATTTTTTAATGGAACACCCTAAATATTGAATGGACATGTGTTGACCACTCTGCATCTTTCATGAACGAACGGAATTAATTATTATTTGTAGTAGGATATTTTATGTATATGGTCTATTTTATTTTTATACAGATGGCTACACGAAGTATCGGAAGTCGAATACAGTATGGTCCAAAACGAGAATCGTAGATTTTCTCGAAAGTTTCAAATGGAATACCCTATATTTTTCATCCGCATGGGATAGCTTATTTGCTACTCTATCAATTTTATTAAGTGTTCCCGATAACCAAAACCACTCGATTTTTAGTTAAATTCGCCTTTATCGGAAACTACCCGTTATTAAGCAAAACTAGGCGTAAAAGTTATATCTTTTAAAGGGAATACCTGTATATTTTATTCCTATTGGGTGCGGAATAAAGTACGCAACATCTTTTACATTTGTAATTATACTGATATGTTTCAAAGTTTCAGAGATATTCATCAAAAGCTGTTATTAGATATAGCAAACTTTTGAATAGTTTTATTTCAAAATTATTGTGACATCCTTAACGTATATATAAATACAGTTCTTGATATCGATTTAACATTTGGAAATTTTTTAATTAAAATTTATGTTCGATATGTCTTTCGTATTATAGGAGGTACAAGTGAAGGCGGTTTTGAAAAGACCTTGCTACTCTTCTTAACATCTCGGCCGTAACACCCTCAAACGCGTTCCTTATTCTTTGTTGCATATTTTCTTGTGTAGTAAACGGTTCTTGGTAAACGATTTCCTTAACATATCTCCACAAAAAGAAATCTGATTTAGTTAAATCGAGGGATCGGGGTGGCCAGTTACACGGCCCTCCTCTGCCAATCCAACGATTTGGAAAGACTGCATTAAGATGGTCCCTGACGTGAAAGGAATGAAGGGCGAGAGCTCCATCGTGTTGCAGGCACATTTCCTTCCTCACAGTAATTGACACATTAGCACATAGATTTTGCAAAAAATCAAGATACCTAGAAATGTCCGTTAAAACAATTAGTTCCAATAATATGTTCACCAATAATTCCACTACAAACATTTATTGACCATTTGTGTTGATAGTCAATCTGCTGAAAATCATACTATTCTGATCTGAATAGTATTGGAAGTTATGGCGATTCACAAATCGATTTTTATGTAGTGCGGCTTCATCCGAGAACAAAACCTTATCAAAAAAGTTGTAAGTTACATTAATTTTTAGCTGTGCCCAATTACAAAATACGACACGTCGCGTCGCTTCAACTCCATATCAAATAGTTGTTGATGAAACTGGATATGATATGCATGAAAACGGTTATCCTTAAAAATTCTATGAACGTTTCGTTCAGTAACACCTACGGCAGAACTAATTGCTTTTTGACTAACTGGAGGATTTTAATTAACAGATAACATAAGAGACAATTTATTTTCTTCACTTTGAATGGATCTACTCTTAACTGGTTTTGTATAGTATACTTGTCCGGCTTGTATAAGTCTTTGTAGGATTCAGTTCTCTGGATATCTTCATTGGGGATAACGCTCTGCATAAATTCAACTTGTCAGTAAAGGGTTTCTTTGGCATCCCCTTCGTATAAAAATCATATCTATGGGCTCATATTTCAGGTACTCCATCACAAGAAGCACTTTTATTACCAAAAACTACTTAAAAATAGTTGTAATGTAATTAAATAATAATATTTAGCAACACGTAACTAACAATGTGACCTCGCATTTTTGTTTGTATGGCCAGCTATTAGATACCTTATCTTATTTTTCCCAAGAAAGTGTGGTGACAATAGTTTTTTTACTCACTTTAGTTTAAGCTTCATGTCTAACGTATCATAACGCAGTAGAAGAGCGTAAAAAAAGATACTAGTCCGTTTACAAAAAATATCAATTAAATATTAAAATTTGTTATAAATGGTTATTGTTGAGTGATATTTGATAACTTTGTAAATATATATAATTACCATATAATAAGTTATATTGCACAATCGTACTTTTTCAGTACGCTACGATGCGAAACAGAATAAAATCTACAGCTTCCTTTAAGTAAAGAATAACTTTTATCGAACTTGCAGTTTGCTAATAACTATTTCGATTGAATTTAACAAAAGATTGTGGTCAGTGATTGGTACAAAGTTGGTGAAAAATCAGCACAAAGTACCATCTATCACACTGCTAATAGTGAATAATTGCGATGAAGAACTAATAGATGGTGTTTCGCATTGATTTGATAATATTTTGGACTACTTAACGATCTCGTTATAGCAGTTAATGATGCATCCACTACAATTCCGATAACGTTGTTATTGTACAAAGTAAGTTTTTATAGAGAATTTATATTAAGGTACAATTTTATAATATTAAATAGGTAAATTAATTTTGCAACGAGATGAGAAATATGTTCATTCCAACGAAGACGTTTATCGATTCCTAGGTACTTTATTTTATCTACCCTGTTGATATAAGAGAGCGCAGAACACTTAATTTAAATCAAACTACAACTGAATTTATAAAAAGCTCGTGAAACAGATTCTAGAACCAGTTTATTGTATACGATGAAGGTCATTTGATGCAAACAAAAAGGGTTCCTGTAAACACTGCAATGGCGCTGCGATGTTAAATTTATTCGCTTATCAAATCATTTCTAGAATGACCATACTTCATGTGAGCAGTTATCTACTAAACATACAGGAGTTTTAAGTCACACTGCTCCTGCTACGAGTCATTACAAAAGAAGAAAGCATATTACTCAATATCATTCGGCGAAACTGTAAATAAAGGTGGCTATGGCGATAGGGGTAAAATAATCAGAGGCGTGCTTGCATAATTTTGTTCAATTCCTTCGGTTTTACTTCAGTTTCATATTAATGTTTACACCACTGAATGTCATTAATTTGCTCAGTGACGGTTTTAGAAATATTCCTAGAAGCATTCAAAATATTAATCTGCACTTTTAAAGACCACCATCTCCAATTTATGCATCTAGGAGGATATATTGATGTCTAGATAGCCTAGACCGGTTACATGGATAAACAAAATATTGAGTTACCATAGCAATGAAGAATAATTCATTAGAAGTGTCAGTGTGAAATTTCACGTCAAAAAATAAAACCAGAGTTGCGCAATAAAATTTGAAAGACCATACTTCACGTGACCAGTTATCTACTAAAGGTACAGGAATTTCAAGTCACACTGTTCCTGCTACGAGTCAATACAACAGGAGAGAGCATATTGCCCAATATCATGCGGGGAAAGTGTAAATAAAGGTGACTATGGCGATGGGGTAAAATAATCAGAGGCGTGCTTGCATAATTTTGTCCAATTCCTTCGGTTTTACTTCAGTTTCCTATTAATGTATACACCACCGAATGTCATTAATTTGCTCAGTGACGGTTTTAGAAATGTTTCTAGAATTACTCAAAATATTAATCTGCAGTTTTAAACACCACCATCTCTAATTTGTCGACAGAAATTGTGAAAATTGAGAAATTTGAATATCGATCCATAATCTAGTACCTGCATTTGAACGGGTTAAGAGGTAAGTAGATGTACGAAGATATGCTTAATACCCTTCGCGATCAATGTCCTTCGTATGCGACCTTGAAAAATTGGATTGAAAGGTGAAAAAGATGTAAATTTTCCATTGAAGATGAAAACCCATCGGGAAGACCAGTTTCTGTGTCGACCCTCGTAAATATCGATACAGCTCATGACATGATTTTATCAGACCGTCGAATTGGGCTAAAATGAATATCGGAGGCACTGAATATTTCATATGAACGCGTCCATCATATAGTTCACGTCGATTTAGACATGAGAATAAATTATGCAAAGTGTTGGCCAAAAGCGTGCAAGGGAAGAATCTTAGCGTTCGACCTGTGTTGGTTTAAAAAAATGCAAACTTCTTAAGCCGTGTTGTTACTATGGATGAAACTTGGGTACATTTCTACTACCCCGAGGTAAAGCAGAAATCGATGGAATGGAGACAATCTGGTTGCGTGTCCAAAAATCTTCTGCAAAAATTCTTGCTTCAGTTTAGGATTGCAAAGGATAATCATGATTGATTTTCTGGATAAGGGTAGAATCATAACTGGGAAGTACTATTCTACCACTCTACGAGAAAAAATTATGGAGGGAAGACGCGGAAAGTTGTCCGAAGGTGTTCTGTCTTTGCAAGACAATGCCCCTGCACACAAATCGCCTATTACCATGCAAAAAATTCGTGATTTAGGTTTTGAATTACTCGAACCCCCCCCTGATTCAGCAGATCTGGCTCCGTCCGACTATCATGTCCTTCGTCAACTGAAAAAAGTCGTAAATTTTCTTCCAATGAAGAGGTGATAGAGGCTGTGGAGGCCTGGTTTGCAGAGCAGAATAAACATATTTTTGAAAGATTTAGAGGCGTTGCAGGTTCGTTGTAATAAATGTACAAGAGTATGTTGAATAATAAAATATTTTGGCTTTCAAATTTTGCTTGCTTCTGTAGTAGGCTTAGAATTTTTCAATACATCCTCGTATAGACAGTAATTTTCCAAAATATAAAAAACTGAAGTTACTACACCCACCTAAACATTGACTGTTTTTGTATGTACAAATGTCTGTGGCTGTTCAACCAGTAATACAAATATTCTTAATGTTTATTAAAACATGAAAATAATGTTGCTGAATACACCAAGCAGAAAGAAAGTATTACTTTAAGAGTACAAGAATGACAAATAATATTGTAATAGTATAATAATGATAATACCTAATTACGGTACAGCGACACCACTATACTTATTTACCGCTAGTAGTAATACAAGGCCGATTCTAACCCAAAAAGTCACTAGAAAAGTCACTATATTTGAAAAAAGTCATTAGACTCGTACGGTCCCCTTGGGGGGTTCAGATGATAGCTGTTTCGCGTCCTCGCTAAAATTTGGTGCATCATAGCTAAACATAGTCGATGCATGTCTGCAGTGAAAGGCGGTCGTGTCATAGCTAAAAATTTTAGTGACAGTACCATCATTAAAAATAGCTTGTGCGAGTCATCATTAAAAAATAGTAGGTGACCAAACACATGTGTGGTTTGAATCTCTGCTATGCAAATATGTCACAGTACATGTAGGACTTGTCTGTGCTAGACACACATCTGGTTTGCGTCCTCGCTAAAAGGTAGTTGTATCATAGCTAAAAATAGCCGGTCTTTGTCCTCACTAAAAGGTGGTCGCCCCATAGCCAAAAATAGTCGGTTCGCGACTTATCTAGAAATATAGTGACCATAATTAAAAAAGTAGCTGATGCGTGTCATTACTAGAAATAGCGCATAACCAGATTTGTGCGATAATCAATTACATGGTTCATATCAGCACTAATGTAACATAGTGGGGAGTATAAAGTAATAATATAAGAAAATAGTGTAATGCGCAGTGAGTGCTGTGTAAAACATGAGGATGGCATACGTTCAAGAGCAATGGACCAATGCAACCGGCCTAAGAACAGCTGTGGAACGCTTGAAGCAAGAATTTTTGGCATTAGTATTCGATGCCCAACATGAGGCGGTTTACGGGCGAGGTTATTATAGTGAAGAGGAGTGTAACGTCCTAGCGAAAAAGTGTGAAACAGGAGTAACGATATGTGAAAAGTTTTTAAATTTTAAGAAAATATGTGAAAAATGTATTGTGGAAGAACTAAAAGCTGCGCAATTGCATCAGTTTTGCCACGATATAAAAAGATGGACAGCATCTCCTGATGGTAGCAGTTATTCATCATCAGATGCAGATTAGCCTACTGATGCATTTCTCAAAGCACACTCTCCCCTCTACCATCAAAATCGTAATACAGTAATATATACAAAGACAGTTCCGTTGTAAACTCAAAATTCAAAATCGTTCTCGAATCAGTAAAGATGGATCTATCTGCATTGAACAGTAGCGCTTTCTGTAAATCCTACACGAACGTAAAAGACTTAGAGGTGGGTGCAAAATATAACGTAATTGATATGAATGCTATCGACACGAAGTATGGTAAACATATTATCATTGAAACCCAGAAGTTTAAGTGTATACTTCCCTTAAGATTTTATGAATACTTCAAAAAATAAGATCGCATTGAAAAGTTTAAACTATATCTGGCTGAGAAAGACGTGTACATCACCAGCGTCGGAACTGTAGGAAAGACAACTAATTTAACATTTCTGTAAAAATAATATATATATATATATATATATATATATATATATATATTTAGTTTCCGTCGTAAAATAAAACAATTTGAATGCATTTTATCACCCGTACTACAAGAGCAACATCGTGTTGAGATACATCATGATAGATTTCCAGAACTGTTCTCCCCTCTATCATCATAATAATGTTATGAGGTGGGGAAAACGTTATATAATAATAATAAAATTTATATTTTCTGTTAAAAATTCATCAGTTGTCGTCAACGCAAATCCACTCGAATGAATTTGAAAATATTGTATATGGATAGCAGGAATAGCTGTAATAACTTCTTCACATGTTCGTGTTGATGTTGTAATGATGGGGATAGCAGCTACATCTACCGAGTGCCCAACTAAAACTGTGCATAACAGTCCTACCGCTGAACGTTTAATTGATTGTAGATCAGATGATTTATTCGAGGTCACATCTTCAAAGGAATATGTTGAAATTGGATACAGTACACACCGACACCTTGCGCCAAGTTATACGAATCGTATGTAGAGACGGACTCCTCCTTATGAAAGGAGAAGATTGGAGGATGCTTCTCAAGTGGCAAACATATCTGGAAATGAAGTTTTTTTGTTCACAAGAGACTGAAAACCACATTGATTGGTCAAATATCAACGAGGGGACGGGCATTGAATACGGGTAAAGTTTGGAATTGCTTGGTAGCAATTTTACTATTTGTTATTTAATTGGGAACTAGTGAAAGGTGCATATCATCCTCATCAGAAAGACTATTAAAATGCGTAACAATTCGGCAAAACCACGGTCGTTACTGTACGTTGAACAAGAACGACACTGAAGAGCTTTTCAACTTAAAGAATATAATTAACTATCGGTTGGAATTACTGGAATCATACGGTCTTCCCTGTTTCTTTCAAAACCTCATCGAACAAGATAACAACTACCGCCACTTTCGTAAGATGGAGTAAGATGATGCAACCAACAACGATAACATTTATCGCGACATTGAAAATGTGTTGAATTACAAGTACGATATAAATTCTCATAACACAGTTTGTATTATGGAGATGTTGCATTATCGACCTAGCTATTTACTGTATCACATATATGAATAAATAAAATATTGGTAAAACATCTGTTTGTTTTTTGATTGTAGCATTGATCGTTACCTATAAATACGGCAATTCCTCCTTCCATGCAAGCAATGTTAGTTGTGAAGCGGAGAAGTGCACGTGGGGGTGGTCTGGTTAATAACCTCATTAATAAGCTACCCATTAAGCTCCATATTCCCAGGTATCAGTATTGTGGTCCTGGAGCTAAATTAGATAAAAGTCTTCAATGTGGTGATCCCGGTATTAACCTCCTAGACGCTCATTGCAAATCTCACGATATCAGTTATAGGAATAGTAAAGGCTTGGCTAGTAGACATCGAGCGGATCAAATTTTGGAAAGAAAAGCTTGGGATCGTGTTAAGGCATCCGATGCCGAGTTAGGAATGGGTGTTAGCAGAACAAAACGAGCACGTAGCAGTCTATTGAGTGTACGTAGAATAATTACCAAAAAAATGAAGAACAGTTCTAGTACTATAAAGGCTATAAAATCAGCTTTTACAGCTGCAAAATTGGCTGTGAAAAGCTTAGGTGGGAAGGGAGAAGTAAGCGTTCCCAGAGTAATTCCCCTTCCTGAAGAGGGTGGATTTTTACCATTTCTTATAACATTATTTGCGGGATTATCCGCAGTTGGAGAGGCAGCGGGTATTGCAAAAGCGGTTAACGCATCTAGCGGTGCGAGGAAAATGTAAGATGAAACTCCACGCCATAATCGTACAATGGAGGCCATCGCTGTAGGAAAGACAAACTGCGGGGTAATATTTTTGAAACCCTATCGGTTAGGAGAAAGTATGGCTTTGCGCTTGAAAACAATAAAAAAAAGCTTAAAAAATTACCGAAAAGACCGTTAACTGATGTAGAGCTAAGAAAGCAAGCAAAGGATGCACCATACTTTAGGGATGTGTTTATGAGAGATAATATGCCCAAATTACCATGGAATAACGAGGCTGGTATTATTAATTTAGATAACCAAAAGGGACGTGGTACTCATTGGGTTTGTTACAAAGACATGATGGAAGCGTATGGTACTATGATAGTTTCGGAAATATCCCACCATCTTGAGAAGTTCTGGACTACTTTCGCGATTGCAAAGTGTACTATAATTACTCTCAAGAACAACAATTCGGTGCCACAAATTGTGGACATCTCTGTTTAAAATTTCTATATAAATAGCATACTCAGTAGTTGGAGACGTATAGTCACCATGTCAACCACCTTCAGTGTAGAGGGTGTTGGTAACACAGCGAGTAATAACTTTTATCCCCCGATCGAACTTAACTTCGATAAAACCTACGTAATCGGTGTCTCAACGCTATTGAAATTCCGCATGGAGCATACGAGTTGGATGAACCAAGAATCTATATAAAAGCGCACATTCCTACAAGTCTCTTTAGTTTAAGGGCAAATAATAACACGATCAAGTGCGAGCTTAGCTGTGAATTTGCCATAGATTTTACCCAAAAGTATTCCATTGGACGTATGCTAGGTTTTGAACCGCTGATATTGGAAGCTAACGTTTTACATTTCTCTGTATTAGATATACAAATAATTAAACATACGAATAATCACATTGAATGTCCTATTGTCAAAGGCTCGTATAGAAACGGGAAAGCCGCGAAAGTGCTATATGAAATAGACGTGTCTGTCCCACCAGGTTATCGTTTAGACAAAATTCCTAGTAATCCTCATTATTTGGAAGCCAACACCAACACTATCCGTAATATTTCAATTAAATTAATAAATCAGAAGGGCGAATTAATCGATTTCGTGGAAAACGAACCATTTACGGTACGAATAGAATTAAAAGAATGTATAATTTTGAACCGCTGATATTGGAAGCTAACGTTTTACATTTCTCTGTATTAGATATACAAATAATTAAACATACGAATAATCACATTGAATGTAGTATTGTCAAAGGCTCGTATAGAAACGGGAAATCCGCGATGATGCTATATGAAATAGACGCATCTGTCCCACCAGGTTATCGTTTAGACAAAATTCCTAGCAATCCTCATTATTTGGAAGCCAACACCAACACTATCCGTAATATTTCAATTAAATTAATAAATCAGAAGGGCGAATTAATCGATTTCGTGGAAAACGAACCATTTACGGTACGAATAGAATTAAAAGAATATGGGCTTAAGAATTAACCAAGGTCCGCTTCCATATTTCCTCAATGATGCTATAAATAAAGGACGTCAGCATAAATTGCTTTATTCGAGCACGAGGCGTGCTAGTGAATTAACGTCTGGCGAAAAGTACTTCTAGTAATCTATAAGGTTAAAACCACATAGAAATGGCAAAATTGTTAAACATCTTTCAAAGCGCACGTTTTGATGAGACCATTACCAAGTCAGATATTCATACATATCTTCCGTACGGTTCTTCTATTTACGGATTGTACGATGAGATCCGCATATTAATACAGAGTCAACATCTGGTCACCGCTACTTATGATAGTTTCTTGTACATAGAAGGTAAAATTGAATAGAGTTCAGCAGAAAAAGGGGGCGGTGTAACAACACGTTAACTAACAGACAGTTTTACACCATGCCTTTTCGAAGAAACTCGCTACGAGTTAGAAGGACAGAAAGTGGATACATGCAGAAATCCCGGTATAACATCCGCACTCAAAGGATATGTATCGTACACATCGAATCAGAGCAAAGGCCTACAGCATTTGGGATGGTCGTCGAAAAACGAGGAGCAGTTACAATTAGACACGCTAAAATCAACAAAGAAAAACAGTTTGCCGTCTGTATACCTCTAAAACACATATTGGGAAGTATGGAAGATTATGTACAAGTTATCGTGAATGTGCGACATGAGTTGGTCTTAATATGTTCGAGAAGCGATGCTGATTGCTATAAGGGTACCGCAAACGATGCTAAGATAATCCTAAACAAAATTAAATGGAAGATTCTGCATTGGATGTTAAGCGACAGTGCCAACCATTACAATTCCGTTACGTCAATGGAAACTGTACGAATTGCCAGCTTTAAAATAAACACAGTCGGATATATGGCCAATTAAAATTTCCACTCAATTGGAGGAACCTCGATGGGTAATTGTGCCTTTTCAAAAGGAGAAAAAGTTTTCAACGACGGAAAGAGCGGCAGATTTCGATAATGTGAATTTTCGCAATCTAAAGTTACAACTCAACTCAGAATGTTACCCATACAAAGCAATGCGTCCAGATTTCAATGTCAACAAGTACATAACGGCCAACCAAAACTATTTACATTTTCGAAAAGACTATTATACCAACAGCACTCATGAACATCAGGATGCATTATTTGACTATTCGCAGTTCTAGACATGTCCAATATTCGTAATCGACTGTTCAAAAAAACACTCGACGGTAGATGTAAAACTTGAAATATACTAAATGATGCCATGGTGCAATACAATCCTGTGACAGGAGAAGTGAAGAAACTGTAATATGTTATAACAATTTCTTGTAATATTAGGTGTATAAATAAAAAATCATATTGACAAGTTGTGCAGTTTTAATTGACGCACACCAACAACAACGTGAGAGTAGTGGTTCAAACTCAAAAACTACCTATTGCAAATCTCGATGATTTGACCCGAGCTGGAAATAGAGAGATACAACGGCATGGGAAGTTACTTCCAAACAGCGTACGCGCTATTATTTGAGGTCCTTCCAATTGTGAGAAAACAAACACCATGCTCAGTCTCCTAAATGAAACGAACCGTCTTCGTTTCAAACACGTGAATGTCTATTCGAAATCGTTAAATCAGGAAATATATCGACTCTTGGGTGAAATTCTAGATCCCATGAAAGATACTGGTTATTATTGCTTCATCGATAATGCTGATATAAAATCACATTAGAGCTTACTTTTCAATGGGTCGTCATAATAACATTGACTGCTTCTACTTGGGTCAAAGCTATACTAAAATCCCCAAACAGCTGATTATAGACAACGCCAATTTGTTAGTGCTTTTCGAACAGGATGATTTAAATTTTCGTCACATATATGAAGACCACGTCGCCCCAATAGTATGCATGTAATTGTTTCGTGACATGTGCTCAGAGAGTTGGCGAAATCGATAAGGATTCATGGTAATAAATAAGGACTCTGGAGTACAAAACAGTCGTTTTAGGAAAGGCTTCGATCAGTATACAATATCCTAGCGGTATCGTAATAATATCATTTGGAATCAAGCAGCCTACAAGTAAACAGAATAAATAGCAGACCCGTTTTAAACAGACCTATTTTAAACATAGCTGTTTATTTACCTGCTAGACCTGTTTATCTGTTTTACTGTTTGTCTGAGAGATTAGCGTTGACGAAACGTATAATTCAAGTTCGTAAAGCTATACAGTAAAAATATAATCATCTTAAGAAGGATCGATTTACTAAAGAGACAGATTTCATTAAATCTTACAAACCACTCATTGAACCACTTACAAAAATCGAAAAAAAGATCGAACCGCTACCAAAGATCGAACGAAAGACGGAGTGGGAAGAGGAGGTACTCGTGAAACCGTCACAAAAACGTCATTCGTCTCCTATCAAAAACAAAAGGACACCAATTCAGCAGTATAGTACAACGCCATCAATACCTTATCATTTGTGAGGAACGTGCTTGCTAGAAGACATGAAAGGGATACCTATACTAGGTGGATTTTATGGACAGGAACTGCAAAAGTCTAAATATCCGAACGTGTACTTGGTGGAAAAGGTCATTCGACGTAAGAAGAATAAAGTGTAAGTAAAATGGTTGGGATTAAACGAATATTCGTGGATCGATGATAACAATGTAGTTTTATAAACGTATTATTGTAACTACTTAACTATAAATAAAAACTCAGCATTCTATTATATCGTTTTTTATTTTATCTCACCATACAAAGGTGTTTTTTTTAGCAATATCTTTCTTTACATGCATTTTTGAGACTAAAGATAACGTCTTTTGGTATTCTCTCAGTTCGGTGGATGGCCAAAATGCGTTGGCTGGACCGTTGGTCCATCCAAGGAGCGCATTGGGATTTTCAACACCTTTGCGAATATTCTCCAGTAACCATTCGTGCGCTCGTTTATGACGAAGGTCATCGGACGGTCTAAAAGGGTACTTCATATCCAGCTCCTTGCATATATTCCAAAGAATTTTCAGAGCCTTAGAGTTGGCGTATTCGATAGCCGTACAAATAGCGTCGTCCATCACCACCGACAAATTTTTATAATTACCTAAGATACTGTGAACATTATATAACGGCTTACTTAAGTCAAGTAGATACATTTTGACATGTGGCTGTAAAGCAAATGATTCAAATTGATTAGCAGTTATGCATTCACTATTTACAATCTTACACATATTTACAACTTTCTTAATTAAATTATCCAGTTCGCTCTTTTTATTGAACAGCAATGTAATTTTATTAGCGCACACATTCCCCGTCTTGATGCACCAGTTGAAGGACTCGTCCGGTAGAACATTGTCTTGCAAGATCGCATTAATAAAAAAATAGTTTTCAGTTGATGACATATCCGTTATATGACCGAGTTCTTGTACCATGCGAACGTGTTTTTCTGAACGAATGCTCCAACTGGCGCTCATGATCTGAAATATAAATTCAAAAAATTAAACGTTACTGAGAAGTACTCAGACGGAAATAGTTGAATTGTAACCCCAAGGACGAGTTGTAACAGAGTTTGTTGTTATAACTCGTTTGTCATCGTAGGGACTGAGAAAAATTTTATTTTGGTTGATCGTATACACTGAATATTTCTTTGATTTAATTAGGTCCTGATGTTTCTTTACCACTGCCTCATTAAACAAAGATTCCTTGTAATCCTGTAAAGTCATTTCTCCAATGCTGGCCCCAGTGAAGCCTTTTGATTTTTTAATTCCTTTTTGTTTATCTACTCGGTAGGCATACATTTTGGCACGAAGCCCAATAAATTCTAACATAATTTTACCGTGATTTTTATCCTTCATCAAACCGGGCACCTTTTTGTTGACGAGAGGAATTTCATAAATATTGCATTCATAACCAGATGTATCATATCGTTGAATGTCCTCTTTAATGGATTCGTATATGTCGGCAACTGTGAAAGCGTAAATTAGACTGCGTCCGTATATAATAATTTAGCATCATTTTAAAATTTCGCAAAACGTAACTGTAATGAAAATCGTACAGGCGATATACGCACGTACCCCATATCGCCCCCCCCATTTCGTAACTAACCGTACGTCTTTATATTTTCTTACCTTTTCCATAAGCTTGCCACAGACGCTGTTCACCATTAATTTATAAAAATTTATGGTAAAATTGTTTTTGGCCTGCTGTCTCATTTTTGTATTTAACTCGATATAGCTTCGTAACCACGGTAATTGTGTAAAACGCAAGACACGGTTGATTTTTGCATGTTTTAAACCGTGTTTTATATACAACTACAGTGCACGATATAGTGTCGTTTAGGATACAAAGTTTACAAAAGCTTCTTAATTTTAGATCCGGGTGGAATCATATGTTCGGGCTATAACGACAGGTCACTGTGGGATTTATGCAAACCTCTCGGGTAGTCTAAATCGCAATCCAAAATGTACCCAAACTCAGAATCATCGGGATGATTTATTATGTCCAAGTCCAAGGCTTTTGCATAACGAGTACTGCATTGAGTGACGCTTCCCCTGGTGCCCTTCTCGATGAACATAACCTGATCGATGTCGGTTAAAAGTTCCAATCTGACTTGCGCAATTTTTAATATTATATCACATGCTAGACCTGGAGCAGTATGGTAGTAGTGAACTGGATCAAGAAGGTAGGTTTGCAGGCGGGTGTTGCGAAAATTTTCTAAGATATCCGCTAAAAGAAGCACGTCAGTCTTTAGATACAGGTCCGAATACTGACCCAACGTTCGAATATCAAAAACATGCCATACTTTTAAAGCATGCTCGTATGCTTCACTACTGACACCTTCGTTATGCAAATAACTAAATAATTCCTCTTTAGTCGGTAGAGAGGTCTCATTTAACTGTTCTCAAAAATCTATGTACTCATATGGAAAACACCTTTTCTCGTTATCAAATCAAATTCGGTTTCGTTACGGCTGTGTAATCTAGTTATGGATTTTTTGTCATCCAAGTAGGAAAATAACTGGTCTAAACTACTACTCATAAATCACAACGAGTCGATAAATTTAAACTGAATGCTTGTATTGTCAACATGTTTTGTAAAAATATATACTTTTCTTGGTAAGAGTTTAACAGGTCCAGGAATATCGGTTGCTAGCTCTTTAATGAAAAAATGATCATCACAGCCGCTTAGGTTATGGAATACTACAAGGATTTCGTAATAATTTTGAAAGTTTAAGTTACAGTTATTATGGGCAGCCCCTCTATAGATCCCTGTGAGATACGAGTGGTCCTTTACTTTAATTTCATTTTCTACAAACGGTTTTTCGCATACGTCACACTGCGTAGCCTCATCAAAATTTTGTTGTTGAACCAAACTTAGCGGTTGCATGGAAATTACATGTGTAACAATTGAATTGGTTAAATTTGCAATGTTCCATAACTGGTTGATAAACCACGTAATGCAATCTGCCCCTCTGTAGCAGAAAAATTTTGATAAAGTGTTATCGTAAGATCACTTGAGATAAAACGCAATACTGAAAGGTATGGTTTTGAAACAATTTTGTGTTTGCACCACCATCTGGAGAATTGGAACGTTTTCCTAAAATACTCTTAATATCTGCGTAAATAGCAAAAAGAACCTTTTCCTTATATGAATAGTGCGTAAACTCTAAATATTTTTGGTTTTCGTTGGGAAATCTTACCGAACATTTATTTATTTGATAGCAGTTACTGGAGTGTTTCAGTAACAGAGTGTTAGAGGAAAAATTATTTAAGCATATGTTACAAACGAATTTTTTGTGTCCTCAATTGGAGAGTTGAGAGGACAACAACGCTGACACGTTCTTGATCCACGTAAAGTAGTAATATTGGTTGTTGACGTTTGTCCCCTTTACACTGTTATCGTTCGAGGAGAGTACTAATAAATTGATCGTGGGAAAATCGTGGTTGTGATTATCACTTATCATGATTGGCATTACATGCTTTTTTACTACGCAGTATAAATTTACGGATAGACGGTTTAGTTTTTAAAATTTTTTTATATCTGTTAATTTAATCGTGCCACAACTCAATACCTCATCGAAATGGCGATAGCTTCTTATTCTATCGGGGCGTTTGTTTGCAGGATACAAAGCAGAGACCACCGACCAGACAAAACAAAATTTATCGTTATTTTTAATATTAACAACAGCCCTATTTAGTGCAATAAAACGTGGAACTGTGATGAAGGTAGAAATTCCACCCCTTATGGGAACGTAATTATTTATGTTTACTTTCAAATGGAAAATTCTACTTAGAGCAAACCCCGATCCTACCTCTTTAAACACTTCCAGTTTAACTGTCAATTTGTCAACTATTTCCCTTTGGTACCACACCTTGAGATTTGTGCCAAAGTCAATAACGGAATTTCTGGTAGAAAAATGCTTTAATTCATACATTGAGGGTTAATAAATTGGCTTACCAGTACAACGGCATACCAGTACAACATTCACTTTTAAAAAAGACCTCTTCAAAATGATATTAACCTTTCTAGCAAAGCTATCATATGCCTTTGTTAAAAAAATTAAGGGATACTTGTGTCCTAAGTTGACTATAATTCCCGTTAATAGTCTCAAACCAAAACAAGATTTAAGGGAATGCCAAACTAAACTTGCCGTATTGCATTCACCACCTAGCCTACTACCCGTTATGGGAGAGATTCCTCATTGCTGTTGTAGTCGAGCCAAATAGAATTTTAAAAGAGCCAAGTTGCTCTCTATTCTAAGGGGATTTTCATTCCTATTATCTAAGTGAACATTATTGGTAATACCTTTTTCTATCAGAAAAATATTGTTTCTAAGTATTGAAATTTGTCTAACTATTTCGGGCTTGCGTTTTAATAATTCTAATGTATTTTGATTCAACTGAACTAGGAAGCTGCTGAGGGCAGACAGAGATGATACTAAACTTATCCTTAAAATATTCAACAAAAGTATTCCGAGTTTATTGAAATTTGTTCAGCGAAATTAAACGGAGCACACAACCCAAGTACTTCACAAGACAACAAAACACGTAATCAATTTGAGCATCAATTAAACCTCTTATACAGATCAAGTGCTCCGTAATAAAGTATCAAACATTCAAGTAGACAGACGCTACGTTGCATTTTTTTATCATTTCCTGCAAAAGTACTCTCTCCCTCTCATTTCAAAATGCTGGCACAGCAACAATTTATAATAAATAGTGAAAATATTTGCGTCGCTTATATCACTCAGCATCAGTTCTTTTACCGGAAATAACATGACAACTCTAAAGAAGCAAACGAAGTTATCGTTATCATTAAAAAAACAAAAACCAAAAGTTCTCCAAATATAAAAGTGCATGAGGAGCAGAAAGTAAAAAGTGAAAAAGTTCAGGAGGCTAATACACAGCCTTTATTGAACTGAATATAGTGTGATAACAATACATTCTGACGATAAATTAAAGCACGAGGAAGTTAGGTAATTATAATATCTATACAATTTGTATGATTGTGTATTTACCATATATAATGTAGTTTACTAATTTGAGTAATTTATTTTACAGAGCAACACACACTCTCGAATCTTTACTTCGAGAGATGGAGGGCGACATAGATTTATTTCAACCACCAAATCGGTAAATATTACAAAATATGTAAAGTTCAAAGAAATTATAATAGAACGTTTTCTTTGCAGAATAACAGCATCAGCAGCACCACCACAGTTGTCCATGCCTACGTTGTTAATAGAGGGTTTGTTTCATCAACTTCAATAGTAAGTTGCAAACCACAGCCAAACAAAAATTTACCTGACCTATACATTTGATCACAGTAATGGAAACTCGCAGTCGTCTTCACATCATCTGGGTTCGTTGCTTCACCAACATGTACAGTAAGTTAAGAATTAATGACCCGAAATAAAAAAAATTTAACTTGCATGTATTCTTCACAGTACAGGAAAGCAAATGGAGACTATGGTGGAGGTCTACGCCAGGGATTTTGAAGAATATTTCTACCCGACACCAACACAGTCCCATTTGCAACCGCATACTCCGAGAGAATTAGCTCTCAAGACCATCGAAAAGATGATGAATATGGAGACAGTGTATAAATGCAAATTGAGGACTGCACGTAAGAGAGAGGCGCAGCTGAATGCTGAGTTGGAGACCTCACGGGCAGAGGAAGGCAAACTAGAGCAGGAACTGGCCTGCATCAAATAATTTTGTAAATTTTGAGCTGAGGTGTATAAATAGATAGATATGTAGTATGTAAATTTGTAGAAATGAAAATTATATGTAATATTGGTTAAGTAATTATAATAAATGTAGACAATTGAGTATCGGAAATATTTGCATTAATAATGGCCTCATAAAGGAAATCCTGAAGTGATGCTAGCTTTAACATAACATTTATGAAAAGGATAACGAATATATTTTATAACAAAAATATACATGTTGTGTGCGTACATAAATGGGGAATGACGCAGTAGAAGAATAATTGTATAATATAAAATTAGTGAATTAATAATGGTAACCAGAAGTACTAAAATTAATGTGTGATAAGAAAGCGAAATCAGTTACTAGCTTCCCAATTGTAATACTGTCATAAAAATTAAGCAAACATAAGGGAAATGAAATGATACAAAATAGTCAGCAAATGTGTAATGTGTGTTGCATGTCTGCAGAACTTACTTAAATTGCTTTCCACTTTATGCTTGTAAATGCATGTGTGTTGGAATCATAACAAGGTTTATATTAAAAAGTAATCAATTCATGAATTGGAACAGAACAAAATTAGTTGAATTAAAGTCATACGTTACTTAGGAAAACAAAAAAGGTGCAATAATTTTATTAAGAACTGAAATAATGAAGGTAAGGGAAAAAACAAAACATAAGTAATCCTATATTTTATACTAAAAATACAAATTAAGCAAAAATAATTAGGTCGTGATCTAAAACAAAAAAAATCAGTTCAATTAAAATAATAAGTTATATAGATATACCATCATCTACCACACAGTGATATTGATGTCCGCGTCTATGAATAATTGAAATTTATTGCAAATATTTAATACGAGATGGGTCCCGCTAAATGAGGTTCCGTCCCCTTCCATAAAAACGACATCGTACTAAAACAAAAATTATTTAAATCTGAAACAACGGCAAAAATTACTCACTTCCGGAAATATATTTCTTAGAAAATTAATAACTACTTCATCTGAAAATTGAAGTTAAAAAAATAACTTACGTATAATATTCTACTTACCCTCTTCCGTTCTGTTGAACCCTAAATCAACAAATTCAACGAAATCTGCAATAAAGACGTTAAGTTTGAGTAAAGTTTTTCTTACCAGCCATTATTTTAGTATATTAAATAAAATGGGTATATGTCTGGAATATGACATAATGTAAGGTGAACAACATTATTATATACATTTTTCATATGAGTATGCGTAAGTATAATTATATTATAAGTAACTATAACAGACGTACGTGCGTGTAAATAAAAAGAGACATGAAAGAAGCCAACGAGGACATGCTCTAGCTTAGGGCTAGAAGAGGGTAGAGGGGGAGGGACACATATAAGCCTTAAAAAAACGTGCTCTCTAATTTTTAAATTTGCTCATATATTGACCTATACAATTTTGAAACGATAAACTGAACATAGAACGCAACTTTTTTTTTCTTTACTTACTACATAAGAAACAAAACTTACTGCACGATTTCAACATTTTTAATTAGTTTAGGACCACCAATTTTTTATTTCAACGCGATGTAAAAATTATATATGTAATTTCATGTAAAATCAGTACTATAATGAATAAAATGAACTTCAACAGAAAGGAATGTGTATGGACAGCATTTTCTTTGCAAGATATAATTACGAGCGTTTTTCAATCTTATCTAAACCATATAGTTCATTATCATTCTACTAGTTTTACTCATTTATTACTATACTAGGGGAAAGTAGTAGGAGTTGATCCCATGAGGTAAGATGATTCTATCTAATTGCAGCGTTGTTATTAATGCCATCTCGTTGTATTCTTTGGTAAAACGTAGCCTTATACACTAGTCAGTCGATCTGATAACGGCGTGAATGACGTAGTACTATTTTACAAAAATAAAATGGTAAGCTGTTGATATAAGTAAGGTTGACTTTAAGGTTAAATAATTTTAAGTTATGGTGATTGTATGGCTGTCATTTTGTGGCTTTCTCATATGTTCAATGTTGACTTTGCAGCAAATAATTGTGTAGTGCTTATAGGTTACGTTATCAAACAATGAATAACAAAAGTTGAATTGGTAAGATGTTCAGGATCATCTTGTACCATGACCTTCTATATGAATCATTAAACCTTACAAATGTCTATTTCAAACATAAATAGCTTCAAAACGGACATAATGTTTACTTTATGTAATTAAATAAGTAGGCTAATACTGTTTGATCTTGTTTTTGTAGATATTTCTGCAGGTTAAAGATATAAAATGCTAAATAAACATTTTCTTTTTGTCAAAGGTGATGCCGCGTAATTGTAAAATAAAAACCACTCGAGGGGGGTGGTCGGAGGCATCAACGACAGCAGCTCTGGATGCTGTTAAAAATGGCATGGTATATAAACGAGCGAGCAAAGAATTTTTAGTGCCCGGTATGTCATTAAAACGACGAGCTAAAGGAAAAAATAAAATAGCTATTGGCGCAGTAAAAATATTTAGGTGGAAGAAAACAGTTTTACATTCGAGCAGAAATCGAGCTTGAACCACATCAAAGACATGGAGACAAGAATGTATGGGTTAACAAGAAAAGATGTGTTATCATTGGCATATCAACTTGCAGTCAAAAACAATATTTCGCACCCATTCGAGAGAGAAAAGGCAGGAAATGACTGGCTAAAAGGATTTAGGCTAAGACATCCGGATATCACCCTTCGTGCTCCAGAGTCTACTTCAACTGCTCGAGCGCGAGCCTTTAACAAACCCGTAGTAGAAAAGTTTTATTCTACATTGAAAGACATCCAAGAAAGAAAAACTTTCCTTCCCATCGAATTTATAACGTAGATGAGACGAGCATTTGTACGGTACCAACTAAAAACACAAAAGTATTTGCAAAAACTGAACGTAAACAAGTAGCACGAGTTACATCAGCTGAAATAGGGCTGACTACAACAGCTGTAATTTGCATGTCTGCTTCTGGAACGTTTGTTCCACCGATGTTTATTTTTCGAAGAATCCGTATGAAGATTGAGTTGATGGTGCACCACCATCCATATGGGCATGTAATTCATCAGTGAATGAAACTAGATGTTTTTACATTGATTTCACCATTTTTACGCCACACGAAGCCTTAAATGATCCAGCGTTGCTGATTCTAGACGCACCTATCTCATACAAACAATTTACAAGTAATTTTAAAAGCACGAAAACCACGTTACCATTGTTTGCTTGCCACCGCACTGCACATAAACTCCAACCTTTGGATGTCAGTGTTATGTATCTGAGCGTTTTTCAACCAATCACTAGAAAATGGATGAACAACAATACTGGTAGGCCAGTGACCGTTTTCAGATAGCAAAGATTTTGGTGAAGCTTACTTAAAAGCTGCAGTTCCAACATATGCTATCAATGGATTTGCTAAAACCGGAATATGTCCTTTGACGATGTGTTTACCGAAGCCGATTTCATTGCTGCTGCAACAACTGAAAATGAATTACATGAAGAAGGTCCGTTCACCACAATTGCCAGATGCGGAAAGTGAACGGCATAGAACACCATCGCCTATAGTAGAAGAACAACTTTCAGTTCGTAATCCTTTATCACCGTTGCCATCCACGAGCAACGCAATCAACCGTGAGTCACCATCACACCTAAATGATAGCAATCTTGGATATTTTATCATTTCACCCGCTCAATTAAAACCATTGCCAAAAATAGTTGGTGAAAGAAGTCATGTGAACACCATATGAAACTTACTTAGAGGAAGAAACTAGCAAGAAAACCGGAAAAGAAAATAAAAGGCCACAAAAGAAGCAAGTTAACAAAAAGCTGTACTAAAAAGAAACAGAAAGGAAAAGCAGGTAAAGTAATGTCAAAAAAAAGGAAGAAAACTTCAAATGCCTCCGAATCTGAATCATCTGGAGAAGAAGACGTAGAATGTCTGTTTTGCACGGACACGTTTTCCAAAGATAATCAGGGTGAAGGATGGATAAGACGTTATGTTTGTGAAAAATGGGGTCATGAACCTTGTGCCGGGATAGATAGCGATGATCCAGATAAGTTTATTTGTGATTTATGTAGTACAACACCAAGCAAACCGCGTTGGGACTTTTAAGAGAAACAAACCAAGTTCTTTTAATTTTTTGATGACATCTTGTTGAAGATTCTTTAATGTTGACTTTCAAAATGATTGTTGTCCCAAGTACTTTTGTTTTTTTTTATTTTTGTTTTATTATGAATTATTGTTTGTTTAAAGCATATACTATGTTTTTTTTTGCCGTTCAGTTTATAAAACCTTAGTTAAAATAAAAACATTGTAAGCTCAAGCCGATTTTTGTTTTTATTTACCTTATTATTCTAAATCCAAAACAGGGTAAGATAATTATCATCTTGTCCATAGTAGGACCATCTTGACCGCCTGTACAAGATGGTCTTAACTTTTTTAAAAAGGAAAATATTATAATGATGCCCTAATGAAAACATTTTTTTGAGCATGGCAATAGTAATATAAATAATGAAGGCAATAGCAAATTTCTTCATATCTGAATTGTATTGAATATTGTTGAAATTACGTCCATTTTACCTTAAGGGGATCATCCCGTACACCTTTCCCCTACTTGTATTTCTTGTAATATTTGATGTAACCATTAATTAACATTACACTGTTGATTTCATTATTTGAAAATGAAACTTTACTTACTATTGAAAATGTACATTAGTACAACTTCGTATTTCCCATTTGTAATTCACATAATTTAAATTAATGCATATTCCATATAAGTTCTATTTTTGGAGCGTAATATTTTAAATTAAATCAATATTCATATATTATATAATGCAGTAAAGCATCTTCGTTTAGTTTAAAAATTTTCATGTATATACAATTCCATTGAGCACCTTTATTTCATTTTCATTTTTACATATTACAAACACATAGGTAATATTTGTTTAAAGAATACAGTATACACCACTTCACAAATTCTAATAAGCGCTAAGTTTTCAAGACTATTCTTTTACAAAATTTAAAAATTAGGGTAAACAATATTACAGCATAATAAAATACTTATCTTTTTTGGGTTTCTTTAATGGTGTATTTTAAATTATACAATCTAAACGTTTCGATAACACTTACAGTTTACTTGTCATAGTATATATATATATATATATATATATATATATATATATATATATATATATATATATATACTATATATATATATATATATATATATATATATATATATATATATAATATATCTGTGTATGTGTGTGATGTGTGTGTGTCGTGTGCTGTGCGTGTGCTGTGTGCGTGTGCGTCTGCGTCCGCGTGTGCGTGTGCTTGCTTGTGCGTGTGCGTGTGCGTGTGCGTGTGCGTGTGCGTGTGCGTGTGCGTGTGCGTGTGCTGTGCGTGTGCTTATGCGTGTGCGTTTGTGCGTGGGCGTGTGCGTTTTGTGTGTGCGTGAGTGCGTGCGTCCGTGCGTGAGTACGTGCGTGCGTGCGTGCGTGCGTGCGTGTGTGTGTGTGTGTGTTTGTGTGTGTGTGACTGTGTGTGTGTGTGTGTTAAATTACCACAGCACTATAATTTAACATAAGTACTTGAAGTTAGGATTAAAATTAAAAATTACAAAAAATGTTCTGCATTATGCTTTTCATTGTTAATAACATTTGCACTTATTGATAAAGATATCTCTTTGTTAGATTTAACTGGATTATTTTATTTGATGTGATGTTTAAATTTGTGAATGCTTCTATCATTTTCAAGTTGAAGTTTTTCACAACTTTACACTTACATCATAACGATTAAATTTTGTTAAATGTGTTTTTTCGCTGACAAATTTCATTGTTAGCTTTCGCCGTAGAGAGTGTTCTGATTTGTCACCCTTAACGCAGTTTAACAATATTTAATTTTTAATGACCTAGTTATTCTTCACTGAAATTTAATTTTACTGTTGGCTTTATACGTTTCTCAAACTGTTATATTAATAGCAGGCTGATGTTTATGTTTTAATTTTTCAAATTTGACAAAATTGTTTACAGCATCTTTAACAATTTTTAACAAATATTACTGACGAAGATAACTGTAAGTGTTATCGAAACGTTTAGATTGTGTAATTTAAAATACACTATTAAAGAAACCCAAAAAAGATAAGTATTTTATTATGTGTGATAATGGTGAAAGTTTACATTTTAATATTACAACAGTTCACAAGAATAAATAAAATTTTTTTTCTAAAATAAGATATTTATAATCTATTCAAATTTTACTAACAGATCATTAGTTTTTAACTTCTGATTTTAGTTCTGCTACTGTAACACGAAACACATCAATGTCTAGATTGTTGGCAATTTTACAATAATGCATTAATAACAAGACCTTAGTTTAATCTTGCCTTTTTCAGCATACGCTGCACTTCACACAACTCAAAATCATATTTTAACTTCTTTATGTTGCGTATCTGGTCTTCTACTTATTCCCTTTTTGAAGACCTCTTACAAATTGCTCCTGATGCAAATTTTTGCATTGAATTCTTCATTATTATATTGTATTTCTGCAGACTTATTAACTTCAATGAAACCTACATGTGTTTAAAGGCCAGTTTATATACCCACTTGTTATAAACCTCACATCTTGTTACTTTTCTAGTTACGTGTGTCTAGCACAGAAACGAACCACACATATCTGGTTATTTTCTTTGACATATTTGCATAGCAGATATTCAAACCACACGTGTATGGTCACCTACTATTTTTTAATGATGACTCGCACCAGCTATTTTTAATGATCGTACTGTGACTAACTTTTTAGCTAAGACGCGAACCGCCTATTTTTAACTATGACGCGACAACCTTTTACTGTAGAGATGCACCGACTATTTTTAGCTATGATACGCCACATTTTAGGCGAGGACGCGAATCAGCTATCATCTGACCCCGCCCCTCCCCTAAGGTGACCTTACAAACCTAGTGACTTTTTTAATGACTTTTTCAAATCTAGTGACTCTTCTAGTGATTTGTTGGGTTAGGAACGGACTTGCATTGCTACTGTAGTTCTATTTACTTTAGTTCGAATTTTAGACCTAATTTTTGTTTCATAATTCAAATGAACAATGAAATATTGTAATACATGTATAGAGTAATACATCTTTTATAGAATGGTTCATTATATTAATTATAATACGACACTCGTGCCTAATAGATTATGTACCATTCTTATTATGTAATATACTATAGCATAGCATACTAGTCAAGCCATTTCCTGGTGGAGTAGGCAAAACAATCTCATGCCTCATCTTTTTTTTCTTCATTTGTTTATGCTTCCCTATCCGTGCATACCTCCCTAGCTTCCGCAACATTCATACATTGTCTCTGACAAGCCCTTTTATCTTTCAAACTCCTTATCTTCCTTTCTTTTATCGTACACTCGTCATGCACCCAAGTGCAAACTTTTACGCGGTCTACCAGGCCCGTCCTTACCTCTAACTTCACCCACATACATGTGCTTTGTTAACCTTGTGTTGTTAATTCGTTCGACGTGACTAATCCAACATAATGTACTACTTTTATAGCTATCAATCATCGTCGTTTCATCGCCATACCCATACTGCAGAACTCATACGTTTATGTCACCAACCATTACACCATTTGTATCAGTACATGCTTGCCTAACACATTTATCCAGTATATATTGAACAACCACGGTGACATCATACAGCCTTGTCGCAATGTTGTGATGACTACACACATTTAATCGGTAAAGAGTTTATTTTCAAGCTTAGGAAAAACAGCAAATGTAACCGAACATACTATCAAAATAAACATTATGAGTTCAGGTATGTTCAGCTAATCTTATATGGGCGTGTGTGCACGTACTTGTCTATGTGATCGTATGCGTGCATGCGTACACGCGTGCGCGCGCGTGCGTGTATGCGGACAGGCGTACATGCGTGCGTGCGAGCGGGCGTACGTACGTACGGGCGGGTGTACGTGCGTAAGTACGTGCGTGAGTGCGTGCGTGCGTGCGTGCGTGCGTGCGTGCGTTAATGAGCACGTGCGAGCGCGCGTGCGTCTGTGTGTGTGGGTGTGGGTGTGTGTGTGTGTGTGTGCGTGTATGTGTGCGTATGTGTGATTGTATGTATAAATGTGCGTGTGTGCGAGTCTGCTTTGATCTTTGTTTTTGTGTGCCTGTGTGTACTTGCGTGTCTAATTGTGTGTGAGAGCGTACGTCTTTACGCAACCTAGTGTGTGTGTGTGTGTGTGTGTGTGTGTGTGTCTGGGTATACGTGTACATGAATGTATGAGTGTGCATTCGTGAATGATTGATTGTGCGTGGTGTGTACGTGTACGCATGTGAGCAGGTGTGCAAGTTTGTTTGTGGATGTATTTCACCATGTTCGCATTCGCCTTCTAATGTGTATATTTGTGGGTTTATGTGCATAGGTGCAGTGTTTCGACTCAACCGACACAAACCTTTTTACTTTATTTTATAATGTAATTTATTTAAGAATATTCCATAAGTAATGTTTCTATAACTGTTTATACTATGTCGTGATGTTCGTTAGTACAGTGCATTTTACGGAAAATGTTACGCTGTATTTCGCACTTTGTTACATGCTATTTATATTATTTCGTAATGTACATACCGATATCCGTCAAATTTTACTGGGGTTGTTAACACGCATACAAATCTTGATTTCCACAATTTGACTTTTGTATACGCTGTATACGTTGGTTTTTACGAAATAGGTGTTTAAGTAAGAAGCGTTTCCATGAACGTCCCTGGCGTTGACTGCCCTTGTTATAAAATTCGTGATAGTATGCTTAAGTAATGGGGAATTTAGATAATGGAAGCCACCGTTACACTGTCTGCCAAGCGATCGTTCACCATTAAAGTAGAAATTGGGTACAGCACCAAGGATTCGATTGATCCTGTCAATCGGGCAATCGTAGATCTGTAAAATGGCGTGTGTTAGGCTCTGCAGAAAATTGTTATGAATGGTTTAGTGTCTTGAGTTTGTGGTATGTTGGGTAGTCAGATTAGGGGGATGGTAGGATGGGGTCTTAGATTACTATATTTGACGGGATTTGAGAGGTTTTCGTAGCTTCTGGCATTGAAATGAGTAGACAGGATGTACCCTGCCGTAATGCATGCATTTTGGGTGGGTAGAAGATTTGCATAAATTGTAAAGGACTACCGCGTTATGATTTATTATGTATCTAATTATCAACGTGTGCGTACATGTAAACGAAAATTCTGCTATTAAGATACAATTTTTTTTCACATTTTTTTTAGTTTTGAGAAAAATTTTGGTACTGCTATATTTTGCGCTGTTATTTGTTTAGGTTATATACAAAAATTCAGAATTTTTTACTTCACGAATAAAATGCTATGTAATTTTATAAATATCACATAAAACAATTACAAAGAATAGGTGAATAACATTACCTATTGAAATACTGTAGTAAGCAATAATTTTATGTGTGTGAAATGTTTTAATGTAAATATGCTCTTTTTTATCAAAGCAGTTTAATCGTTAAATCGTCAAAATTCTGAATTTTGTATATAGTAAACAAATAACAGCGCAAAGGGTAGCAGTTAAATAATTCAATTTCAAAACAAATAGTTTTGTGAAAGTACATAAATGTTTCAAATTTTCTAAAAACTAAAAAAATGTGGAAAAACTTTAAGACCTTCTTTTACTGCGAAATATTACTATCACGATATAAAACGTACATTTTTAATATTTACTATTAAAAATTAATAGTATAACAAAAACTTTAACATGTTTGTAAAGTATTTTAAGGTTTTATCGTATGACATTTCTTAGAAGTATAAAATAGAATCAATTCATGGAAACAAGAAGAATGCGTTGTCTATGCTAAAAAGTAGACCAAGTCAAATGGGCTTATTAAATTGGGTATTTAACAAGTTTAAACATGTTGTCACGACGATGTCATGAGTTCATTGAAGGTGAATACTTTCAAGCGAAAACGGACCAGAATTTGACAAAATAAATTTAAAACCCCTATCACGCCCTGTCGGTTTTTCGACGTATCTAACACATATATCAAATTTGGGCAGCTATCCAATGTAAAAGCTACCCTTGTAGGTGATAGAAATATTTTTAAGCAGATTTTACTAAGTTCAGCCTTTTCAAACAAAAATCAATTTTTCTCGAAAACGGGTCTGAATTTACCAAATAAATTTAAAACCCCATCTGCCGCTGTCGGCTTTTCGACGTATCTAACCCATATATCAAATTTGGGCCATCCCAATGTAAAAGGATGACTTTAATTCAACTAATTTTTCTGTTTCAATTCATGAATTGATTACTTTTAATATAAATTTTGTTATCATTCTAACACATGCATCTACAAGTATAAATGGAAAGCAATTTAAATAAGTCCTGCAGACATGCAACACACATTACATTTCCTGACTATTTTGTATCATTTTCTTTCCTTAAGTTTAAGTTTTATGACAGTATTACAATTGGGAAACTAATAACTGATTTCACGCTCTAATCACACATTAATTTTAGTACTGGTTACCATTATTAATTCATTAATTTTATATTATACAACTATTCTTATACTGCCTCATTCCCCATTTATGTACGCACACACCTTTGTTAAAAAAATATTCGTTATCCTTTTCATAAATGTTATGTTAAAGCAAATACCTCCGATACTCAATTTATCTACATTTATTATAATTACTTAACCAATATTACATATAATTTTATTTCTACATATTTAATACTACATATCTATATATTTGTACACCTCAGCCCAAAATTCCCAAATTTTTTGATGCAGGCCAGTTCCTGTTCTAGCTTGCCTTCCTCACCCGTGAGGTCTCCAACTCAGTATTCAGCTGTGCTGTTCTTTGCGTGCAGTCCTCAATTTGGTTTTATACACTGTCTCCATATTTTTCATCTTTTCGATGGTCTTGAGAGCTAATTCTCCGGTTTGCGGTTGCAAATGGGGCGTGTTGGTGTCGGGTAGAAATTTTCTTCAAAATCCCTGGCGTAGGCCTCCACCATTGTTTCCATTTGCTTTCCGGTACTGTGAAGAATACATACAAGAGTAATGTAAGGTCGGAGCTACTCCACTTTTCTACTATACTTTTTCTACGAGTGTTTCTGCTGTAGGTCAAGGTCATCGAACAAATTGCATATATCGGTAGTAGTAGTAATGTAAGGTAGGAGCTACTCCACTTCAAGGTCACGACGATCTCGTAAGCTATGCATAAAAAGTAGGTCATGAGTTCATTGAAGGTGAATACTCCACTTCAAGCTAAAAATAGAAATTGCAATGTCAGCATCCTCATCATATTACAAGGTCACTCTGCGGTCAAACGTTTTGGCGGGAAAATTTGTATGTCAAGGTCAGAAGCTAAAAATAGAAATTGCAATGTCATCATCATATTACAATTCTTAGAAGTCTAAAAATAGTGTGGTCAAGGTCAAAGGTTATTGACGTGTAGGGGTATCGTATGACATTTCTTAGAAGTATAAAAAAAGAATCAATTCATGGAAATAAGAAGAATGCGTTGTCTATGCTAAAAAGTAGACCAAGGTCAAATGGGCTTACTAAATTGGGTCAAGGTGAAATAATTTACTAAACTAAAAGTAGGTGTGTGTATTTAACAAGTTTAAACATGTTGTCACGACGATCTCGTAAGCTATGCATAAAAAGTAGGTCATGAGTTCATTGAAGGTGAATACTCCACTTCAAGGACCTTACAAAACTTCAAAAGTCATTCAGAGCAACAAGACTCCATGTTAAAATGAGAGGGTCAGATCATAGCTGGTTATATCATAGCTAAAAATAGTCGGTTCATGTCCTCACTAAAAGGTGGTCGCGTTATAGCTAAAAAGTATAGTGACAGCATCATCGTTGAAAGTAGCTTATACGCGTAACCAGATATGTGTGGTAATCAAAGAGATGGTTCATATCTGCATTAATGTAACATAGTGGGGGTAGTTTAGAGTAACAATATAAGGAAATAGTGTAATGGGTAGTGAGTGTTGTGTAAAACATGTGGATGGCATACGCTCAAGAACAATGGATCAAAGCAACTGACCTGAGAACAGCGGTGGAACGCTTGAAGCAAGAATTTTCGGCATTAGTATTCGATGCCGAACATGAGGCGGTTTACGGGCGAGGTGATTATAGTGAAGAGGAGTGTAACGTCCTAGCGAAAAGGTATGAAACAGGAGTAACGATATGTGAAAAGTTTTTAAATTTAAAGAAAATATGTGAAAAATGTTTTGTAGAAGAACTAAAAGTTGTGCAATTGCATCAGTTTTGCCCAGATATAAAAAAATGGACAGCATCTCCTGATGGCAGCAGTTATTCATCATCAGATGCAGATTAGCCTACTGATGCAATTCTCAAAGCACACTCTCCCCTCTACCATCAAAATCGTGATGCAGTAGTACATATAAGGACAGTTCCGTTGTAAACTCAAAATTCAAAAGCGTTCTCGAATCAGTAAAGATGGATCTATCTGCATTGAATAGTAGCACTTTCTGTAAATCCTTCACGAACGTAAAAGACTTGGAGGTGGGTGCAAAATATAAAGTGATTGATATGAACACTATCGACACGAAGTATGGTAAACATATTATCATTGAAACTGAGAACTTTAAGTGTATACTTCCCTTACGATTTTATGAATACTTCAAAAAAGAAGATCGCATTCAAAAGTTTAAACAATATCTGGCGGAGAAAGACGTGTACATCACCAGCGCCGGAACTGTAGGAAGACAACTAATTTAACATTTCTGTAAAAATAATAATATATTATATCTATGTATAACTGTTTGGAAATAAATTATATATTTTTATTGCAAAAACGTCTTTTATTTCTTGATTAAATGAAGAGTAGGTACATCATAATGAAGCACCATCATTAAAAATAGCTGGTGGAGTCATTATTAAAAATAGTAGGTAACCAAACACATGTGTGGTTTGAATCTGTGCTGTCACAATGGGAAATATCCAGGTATGTGTGGTTGGTGTCTGTGCTAGACACACATCTGGTTCGCGTCCTCGCTAAAATGTGGTGTATCATAGCTAAAAATAGCCGGTTTATATCCTCACTAAAAGGTGGTCGCGTCATAGCTAAAAATAGTCGATTAGCGTCGTATCTAAAAAATATAGTGACAGCACCATCATTAAAAATAACTGATGTGCGTCATCATTAAAAATAATTCTTGTTGTTTCAGCATTTTGAAGTGAGAGGGAGAGAGTACTTTTACAGGAAATGAAAAAAGAAATGCAACATAGCGTCTGCCTGCTTGAATGCTCCATACCTTGTAGCTGAGTACTTGATCTATATAACAGGTTTATTGATGCTAAAATTGATTACGTGTTTTGTTGGGTTGTGTGCTCCGTTCGATTTCGCTGAGCAAAATTTCAATAAACCCGGAATACTTTTGTTAAATATTTTAAGGATAAGTTTCGTGTTGGTAGGTATGTCATCCTCATCATCTCTGTCTACCGTCAGCAGCTTCCTAGTTGAGTTGACTCAGAATACATTAAAATTATTAAAACACAAGCTCGCAATAGTTAGATACATTTTCGATACTTAGACCCAATATTTTTTCTGATAAAAAAATGCTATTACCAATAATGTTCACTTAGGAATGAAAAATTCCCCTAGAATAGAGAACAATTTGGCTCATTTAAAATTTTATTTGGGTCGACTACAACAGCAATTAGGAAAGTCTCCCATAACGGGTGATAGGCTGGGTGGGGAATGCAATACGGCAAGTTTAGTTTGGTATTTATGAAAATGTAAACTTTCACCATTAACACTCATAATAAAATACTTATCTTTTTTGGGATTTTTTAATGGTGTACTTTAAATTATACAATCTAAACGTTTCGATAACACTTACAGTTATCTTCGTCAGTAGTAATGTTTGTTAAAAATTGTTAAAGATGTAGTAAACAATTTTGTCAAATTTGAAAAATTCAAACATAAACATAAGCCTGCTATTAATATAACAGTTTGAGAAACGTATTTGATGTAATGTTTGGATTTGTGAATGCTTCTATCATTTTAAAATTGAAGTTTTTCACAACTTTACACTTACATCATAACTCGATTAAATTTTGTTAAATGTGTTTTTGGCCAAATTTCATTGTTAGCTTTCGTCGTAGAGAGTGTTCTGGTTTGTCATCTTTGAGGCAGTTTAACAATATTTAATTTTAATGACCCAGTTATTCTTTACTACAATTTTATAGTTTTTATACGTTTCTCAAACTGTTATATTAATAGCAGGCTTATGTTTATGTTTGAATTTTTCAAATTTGACAAAATTGTTTACTACATCTTTAACAATTTTTAACAAACATTACTACTGACGAAGATAACTGTAAGTGTTATCGAAACGTTTAGATTGTATAATTTAAAGTACACCATTAAAAAATCCCAAAAAAGATAAGTATTTTATTATTAGTTTGGTATTGCCTTAAATCTTGTTTTGATTCGAAATTATTAACGGGAATTATAGTCAACTTGGGATACAATGATCCCTTAATTTTTTTAACAAAGGCATTTGATAGCTTTGCTAGAACGGTTAATATTATATTGAAGAGGTCTTTGTTAAAGGTGAATGTTGTACTGGTATGTCAAAATATGAATGTAGAATTAAAGCATTTTTCTATCAGAAATTCTGTTATTGACTTTGGCACAAATCTCAAGGTGTGGTATCAAAGGGAAATAGTTGTCAAATTGACAGTTAAACTGGAAGAGTTTCAAGAGGAAGGATCGGGGTTTGCTCTAAGTGAAATTTTGCATTTGAAGTAAACATAAATAATTACGTTTCCATAAGGGGTGGCATTTCTACTTTCATCACAGTTCCAACGTATTATTGCACTAAAGAGGGCTATTGTTAATATTAAAAATACCGATAAATTTTGTTTTCCTTGGTCGGTGATCTCCGTTTTGTATCCTGCAAACAAAAACCCTGATAGAATAGGAAGCTATCCCCATTGCGATGAGGTAATGAATCGTGGCACGATTAAATTTCCTATTAAATTATCAGATATAAAAAAATTTGAAAAATTATATCCGTAAATTTACACTGCATAGTAAAAAAGCATGTAATGCCATTCATGATTTTTGCTATTTACGCAGATATTGATAGTATTTTAGAAAAAAAAAATGTTCCAATTCTCCAGATGTTGGTGGTGCAAACAAAAAATTGTTTCAGAACCTTTCAGTATTGAGTTTTATCTCAAGTGTTCTTACGATGGTTCATTATCAAAATTTTTCTGCAATAGAGGGGCAGATTGCATTACGTGGTTTATCAATCAGTTATGGAACATTGAAAATTGGGTCAATTCAATTGTTACTAACGTAATTCCCAGTCAACCGCTAAGCTTTGTTCAATACAAAATTTTGATGAGGTATACGATCAAGCAAAATAAAATTGTTCTCAGTCCCTACGATGATAAACGAGTTATAACAACAAACTCTGTTACAACTCGTCCTTGGGGTTACAATTCAACTATTTCCGTCTCAATACATCTCAGTAACGTTTAATGTTTGAATTTACATTTCATATCATGAGCGCCAGTTGGAGCATTCGTTCAGAAAAACACGTTCGCATGGAACAAGAGCTCGGTCATGCTACGCGTATGATATATACAAAATATTTAAAGAGTGCTATAATGGATATATCATCAACTGAAAACTATTTTTTTATTAATGCGATCTTGCAAGACATTGTTCTACCAGACGAATGCTTCAACTGGTGCATCAAAACGGAAATGTGCGCGAATAAAATTACATTGCTGTTCAATAAAAAGAGTGAACTGGATAATTTAATTAAGAAAGTTGTAAATATGTGTAAGATTGTAAATAGTGAATGTATAGCTGCGAATCAACTTGAATCATTTGCTGTACAGCCACATGTCAAAATGTATGTACTTGACTTAAGTAAGCCGTTATATAATGTTCACAGCATCTTAGGTAATTATAAGAATTTGTCGGTGGTGATGGACGACGCTATTTGTACGGCCATCGAATACGCCAACTCTATGGCTCTGGAAATTCTTTGGAATATATGCAAGGAGCGGGATATCAAGTATCCTTTTAGACCGTCCGATAGAAAGATATTGTTAAAAAAACCTTTGTATGGTGAGATGAAATAAAAAACGATAAAACAGTATGCTGAATTTTTATTTATAGTTAAGTAGGTACAACAATATGGTTATAAAACTACATTGTCATCATCGATCCACGAATATTCGTTTAATCCCAACCATTTTACGTACACTTTATTCTTCTTACGTCGAATGACCTTTTCCACCAAGTACACGTCCGGATATTTAGCCTTTTGCAGTTCCTGTCCATAAAATCCACCTAGTACAGGTGTCCCTTTTATGTCTTTTAGCAAGTACGTGACCGGATTGGTTACGCGTACTTTAACAATCTTGAAAGTTCACTCGACGAATTGGGTACATAACCTTTATCAAATATGCTTTTAAATTTACTCATGCGAACTATGTCGCCCACCATGTATCGATCGTTTTTATTAAAGATTTTGAGATTCGAAGATACATTAAGCGTTGTGTTAGCATTTAATTCGCTAGGTTTCATTCCGATCGTTCGAAGTTTACGATTATTGTATTCTGTCGTTACTTCCTCGAGAAAGAAGTCTTCCAATCCATACGTATTTTCCACGCTGCCCAAATTTTTTATACAAGGTATTCTTGATGGCCCTAATCACTCTTTATGCTATGCTAGCCTTTCTCATGCTGTAGGTGGCGTAGTGATTAATGTTATATTTCATCATCAGTTTATCGAAATGATTATTGTAGAACTGTTTTCCAGCATCTGTTTGCAGATTAGGCGTCCGTTCTTTAAAAATGGTTTGTATAGATTTTGTCACGTCTGCACCCGTCTTCGTCTTCAATCCTCTCGTCCATAGGTATTTAGAGAAACAGTCGATAACTACCAGCATGTATTTGTAGCCTTTATTCTGTTTGGCGTAAGGTACAAATTCAGCTAAATCGGCTTGCCATAGATCATCGACTCCTTTAATAATAGTGCGTCTACGTGGGAAATTTTTTGCGTGCCGGGTTATGCAACTCGTTTACCACTTGTTCCATCCTCTATCAATTTACTTAAAGTTTCTTTAGTTGCATTCAAATCTGCCTCTACTATCTCAACGTAATTACGAACACCATCTATAAGCGACTTCACTAACTCGATATAAAACTCGAGGTAGCCTTTATTTATGGCATCAGTGTCTTCTTGAGGATCGGCCACCTGTCTTAAGCGGTTCCCATTTAAATGGAACCTCGTCAATTGATAGTGCTGTAAGGTTAGCGCATCTTGACGTTCGAGGGGATCGGCGACATTACTTAAACGCTTATTTTCCACACTGAACTTATCATCGGTAATGGAGAATTGCGTTTTTACCAGTTTATGGAATTGAGCATGAACATGAGAGCGTGCAAACTATAGTTGACTAAAAAATTGTTTGTCAGGTTTCTCAATAGATCCATCTTCGTATAGTTCTTCCACGATTGATATGATATCGTTGTGGAGTCCAGTATTACCGCCCATAGGACTTCCAAATCTTGAATCAATTCATGCACGTTGCTCCAGTATTTGTATTCAACCGGTCACCCAATTTCTTTGAATACAGTTACTTCCCCTCCTTTTTCCTCCTTCATCTCCGCCTTCTCCAGTAAGGGTTTAATTATCCCTGTATATTTTTTGGCACGTGTACCTTTCAATTGTTCATCCGGGTTATTATCGCGACGAGCTGCATTAGTTGCAATTAAGATCTGTGTATAGTTCGCTTCATCTTCGCTAGTTATTAGACGTTTGTCAGGTTCATTCATGATTATTAGGTCATAGAGACCGCTCGTACCACTGTACCGAACTCCTTAATAACCAAATCCTTTCCATCTATCTTTACTGATCTCTTGCCAATTGCCCACTTATCGGTGGAAATATCGTAAAGAACTCCATAAGTGGTATCAATTGCATTCGATGAATCGCTTAGCATGCGCTCCACGTATATTCGTGGTAATGGATCATATTGCTCTAGCAATTCTCTCGATGCAGAGGTATTGAGTGAAATAGAATCGGTCGTAGTCGCTACACGTTGTTCTTCCACTTGGGGTGCAATATCTCCGATCACACTAGTCTCGAGGAACGATGGTGTCTCTTGACGCAGAGGATTTCTTTGAAAATACGAAAGTCAGGAATGGACTAAAATAATTACTACCACTTAAAGAAGATGATCTTCGTTTGTTAATTCCTCGCAAGTGATAAGGTATTGATGGCGTGGTACTATACTGCTGAATGGGTGACCTTTAGTCCGTCTTTCGTTCGATATTTAGTAGCGGTTCAATTTTTTTTTCGATTTCTGTAAGTGGTTCAATGAGTGGTTTGTAAGCTTTAATGAAATCTGTCTCTTTAGTAAATCGATCATTCTTAAGATGATCCATCGTTGCAGATCAACAATAAAACAAATAAACAGGTCTAACAGGTAAATAAACAGCTCTGTTTAAAACAGGTCTGTTTAAAACAGGTCTGTTATTTATGCTGTTTGCTTGTAGGCTGTTTGATTCCAAATGATATTATAACGACACCGCTAGGGTATTATATACTGATCAAAGCCTTTCCTAAAACGACCGTTTTGTACTTCAGTGTCCTTATTTATTACCATGAATCCGTATCGATTTCTTCTTCTTAATATGATCATATTTTTGCTGTATAGCTTTGTGAACTTGAATTATACGTTTCGTCAACGCTAATCTCTTGTTATCCATCGGTGGAGATCAACAATAAAACAGATAAACAGGTCTAACAGGTAAATAAACAGCTCTGTTTAAAACAGGTCTGTTTAAACAGGTCTGTTTAAAACAGGTCTGTTTAAAACAGGTCTTTTATTTATGCTGTTTGCTTGTAGGCTGTTTGATTCCAAATGATATTATAACGACACCGTTAGGGCATTATACACTGATCGAAGCCTTTCCTAAAACGACCGTTTTGTACTTCAGCGTCCTTATTTATTACCATAAATCAGTATCGATTTCTTCTTCTTAAGATCATATTTTTGCTGTATAGCTTTACGAACTTGAATTATGCGTTTCGTCAACGCTAATCTCTTGTTATCCATCGGTGGAGATCAACAATAAAACAGATAAACAGGTCTAACAGGTAAATAAACAGCTCTGTTCAAAACAGGTCTGTTTAAACAGGTCTGTTTAAAACAGGTCTGTTTAAAACAGGTCTGTTTAAAACAGGTCTTTTATTTATGCTGTTTGCTTGTAGGCTGTTTGATTCCAAATGATATTATAACGACATCGTTAGGGTATTATATACTGATCGAAGCCTTTCCTAAAACGACCGTTTTGTACTTTAGCGTCCTTATTTATTACCATGAATCCGTACCGATTTCGCCAAGTCTCTGAGCACGTCACGAAACAATTGCATGCTTACTATTGGGGTGACATGGTCTTCATATATGTGACGCAAATTCAAATCATCCTGTTCGAAAAGCTCTATAAAATTGGCGTTGTCTCTAATCAACTGTTTGGGGATTTTAGTATAGGTTTGACCCAAGTAGAAGCAGTCAATGTTATTGTGACGACCCATTGAAAAGTACCTCTAATATGATTCTGTTTTCGCAAGCGATATGGTCAAAATAAACACTGAATTGGGTTTGCCACGCTCGGTTCCATAATATCAGCATTATCGCTGAAGCAATAATAACCAATATCTTTCATGGGATCTAGAATATCACCCAAGAGTCGATATTTTTCCTGATTCAACGATTTCGAATAGGCATACACGTGTTTGAAACGAAGACTGTTCGGTTCAGTTAGGAGACTGAGCATGGTGTTTGTTCTCCCACAATTGGGAGGACCCAAATTATACCGCGTACGCTGTTTGGAAGTAACTTCCCATGCCGTTGTATCTCCTATTTCCAGCTCATAAATCATCGAGATTTGCAATAGGTAGTTTTTGAGTTTGAACCACTGCTCTCATGTATGCTGTTGTTGTTGGTGAGCGTCAATTAAAGCTGCACGACTTGTCAATATGATTCTTTATTTATACACCTAATATTACATCTTCGTTTAGTTTAAAAATTTTGATGTATATACAATTCCGTCGAGCACTTTAATTTCATTTCATTTTACATATTACAAACATAAAGGTAATATTTGTTTAAATAATACGGAATCAACTTCACAAATTCTAATAAAGGGAAGCTTTCAGGACTATTAAATTTAAAAATTAGGCAAACAATATTACAACAGTTTACAAGAATAAATAACAATTTCTTTTCTAAAATAAGGTATTTCAAATCTATTTAAATTTTTACTAACAGATCATAAGTTTTAACTTTTGATTTTAGTTCTGCCAGTGTAACACGAAACACAAGACTTTAGTTTAATCTTGCTTTTCTCAGGATACGCTGCACTTCATACAACTCAAATCATATTTTAACTTCTTTATTTTGCGTATCAGGTCTTCTATTTGTTCCCTTTTGGAGACCTCTACAATTGCTCCTGATGCAAACTTTTGCATTGAATTCTTCATTATTATATTGTATTTTTGCAGACTTATTAATTTCAATGAAACCTACATCTGTCTAAAATCCAGTTTATATACCCACTTGTTATAAACCTCACATCTAGTTACTTTTCTATTATGTGTGTTTAGCACAAACGAATCAAACATATCTGGTTATTTCCTTTGTGACATATTTGCATATCAGAGAATTAAACCACACATGGGTTTGGTCACCTTCTATTTTTTAATGATGACGCACATCAGTTATTTTTAATGATGGTGCTGTCACTATATTTTTTAGATACGACGCTCACCGACTATTTTTAGCTATGACGCGACCACCTTTTAGTAAGGACATAAACCGGCTATCTTTAGCTATGATACACCACATTTTAGCGAGGACGCGAACCAGATTGTGTCTACACACACAACACATACCTGGATATTTCCCATTGTGAAAAATTCAAACCACACATGTTGTTACTAATTTTAATATATACAGATTTTAATGATGGTGCTTCATTTATGTACCTACTCTTCATTTAATCAGAAATAAAAGACGTTTTTTGCAATAAAAATATATAATTTATTTCCAAACAGTTATACATAGATATAATATATTATTATTTTTACAGAAATGTTAAATTAGTTGTCTTCCTACAGTTCCGGCGCTGGTGATGTACACGTCTTTCTCCGCCAGATATTGTTTAAACTTTTGAATGCGATCTTCTTTTGAAGTATTCATAAAATCGTAAGGGAAGTATACACTTAAAGTTCTCAGTTTCGATGATAATATGTTTACCATACTTCGTGTCGATAGTGTTCATATCAATCACTTTATATTTTGCACCCACCTCCAAGTCTTTTACGTTCGTGAAGGATTTACAGAAAGTGCTATATTCAATGCAGATAGATCCATCTTTACTGATTCGAGAACGCTTTTGAATTTTGAGTTTACAACGGAACTGTCCTTATATGTACTACTGCATCACGATTTTGATGGTAGAGGGAGAGTGCTTTGAGAATTGCATCAGTATGCTAATCTGCATCTGATGATGAATAACTCTGCCATCAGGAGATGCTGTCCATTTTTTATATCTGGGCAAAACTGATGCAATTGCACAACTTTAGTTCTTCTACAAAACATTTTTCACATATTTTCTTTAAATTTAAAACTTTTCACATATCGTTACTCCTGTTTCATACCTTTTCGCTAGGACGTTACACTCTCTTCACTATAATCACCTCGCCCGTAAACCCTCATGTTCGGCATCGAATACTAATGCCGAAAATTCTTGCTTCAAGCGTTCCACCGCTGTTCTCAGGTCAGTTGTTTGATCCATTGTTCTTGAGCGTATGCCATCCACATGTTTTACACAACACTCACTACCCATTACACTATTTCCTTATATTGTTACTCTAAACTACCCCACTATATTACATTAATGCAGATATGAACCATCTCTTTGATTACCACATATCTGGTTACGCGTATAAGCTACTTTCAACGATGATGCTGTCACTATACTTTTTAGCTATAACGCGACCACCTTTTAGTGAGGACATGAACCGACTATTTTTAGCTATGATATAACCAGCTATGATCTGACCCTCTCATTTTAACATGGAGTCTTGTTGCCCTCTGAATGACTTTGAAGTTTTGTAAGTCGTAACCTTGAAGTGGAGTATTCACCTTCAATGAACTCATGACCTACTTTTTATGCATAGCTTACGAGCTCGTCGTGACAACATGTTTAAACTTGTTAAATACACACACCTACTTTTAGTTTAGTAAATTATTTCACCTTGACCCAATTTAATAAGCCCATTTGACTTGGTCTACTTTTTAGTATAGACAACGCATTCTTCTTGTTTCCATGAATTGATTCTATTTTTATACTTCTAAGAAATGTCATACGATAAAAACCGTGTTACAAATACTTTACAAACATGTTAAAGTTTTTGTTATACTATTAATTTTTAATAGTAAATATTAAAAATGTACGTTTTATATCGTGATAGTAATATTTCGCAGCAAAAGAAGGTCTTAAAGTTTTTCCACATTTTTTTAGTTTTTAGAAAATTTGAAACATTTATGTACTTTCACAAAACTATTTGTTTTGAAATTCCGAATTTATTTAACTGCTACCCTTTGCGCTGTTATTTGTTTAGCCTATATACAAAAATTCAGAATTTTTGACGATTTAACGATTAAACTGCTTTGATAAAAAAGAGTATATTTACGTTAAAACATTTCACACACATAAAATTATTGCTTACTACAGTATTTCAATAGGTAATGTTATTCACCTATTCTTTGTAATTGTTTTATGTGATATTTATAAAATTACATAGCATTTTATTCGTGAAGTAAAAAATTCTGAATTTTTGTATATAACCTAAACAAATAACAGCGCAAAATATAGCAGTCCCAATTTTTTTCTCAAAACTAAAAAAAATGTGAAAAAAAATTGTATCTTAATAGCAGAATTTTCGTTTACATGTACGCACACGTTGATAATTAGATACATAATAAATCATAACGCGGTAGTCCTTTACCCAAACATTCCAATTTTTTACATGTAGACTAAACAATGAACTCATGACCTACTTTTTATGTATAGCTTACGAGAGCGACGTGACCTTGAAGTGGAGTAGCTCCGGCCTCTATATACTTGAGGCGTGGAGCGCGTTCTGGCATAATAAGAAAACTCACTTGACCTTGAAATAAATCCCATAAGATTTGCATGGGTGACCTTGAAGTGGAGTAGCTCCGGCCTTATATTACTACTATCCGCGTATCCCAAAAACTAAATCAACCTCAACTATCATGATGGTGATCCAAATAAACCTACACCACTGCAGGGCTGCTCGGTAACCCTCTCAGTGCGTACATAATGAAACATCAGATTGATGTAGCCTTGGTACAAGAACCTTGGACCTACAAGAGGCACATTGCAGAACTTGCGATAAAAGGAGGATGGCTTATTGCTAATCCAACTGAAGTCAATCCAAGATGTTGCATCACAGGCAGAAATGGGGTGAACTTATTGCCTGTATGGGACTTTGGTTACAGAGACCTGACGGCAGTAAAACTGACAGTGGAGAAGATAGGGAGTAGAGAATGACCGATGGTTTAATCTGGATACCTACGGTTTGACCAATATGGTTCACCACCAACCCGTGAAGTCCCACAATTAGTGTAACTCTGCTAGCGCAAGGGATGGAACTTTCCGCTCTTTTGTGGTGCCAACTTGTACCGTATGATTTGAGAAGGCTCGTGAGTGAATAACAGAGGCCTCCTAGATTATTTGATGGGCAATAACCTAGATAACGAATATATGCTATCAACCGACCTGCGTTAACATTACACGGAAGTAAGGGATTGATATCAAATTCGGGACCGTGGCTGCTTTCAGCCTAGTTCACGAACGGCATGAATCGGGTAAGCCATATCTCTCCGATCGTAAACACGTACACTTTAACATAGGACAAAACGCACCCATTGTAGTCGTTTATAGGAACTCGAGGGTAACTCTCTATAGAGAGAGACTCGCTGATGAACTTGGAGACTGTCCTACCAAAGCAAAAAATTCAGCGAAAGTTGAGGTCATGGTATCAAGGGTATGCACAGCCATCATAGACTCATACGAGGTAACCTTCCCGATAAAAGAGAGGAGAAACTCGACTGGGTAGTGGTGGCACGAGCGGCTATCTCGATTAAGGGCACCAACGAGAAAACTGTTCAACCGAAAGAAAAGAACTTTGAACTGAGGCCTATATAGAGCCTCACTCACCGAGTATAATAAAGCCATAAGAAAGGTCAAACAGGACGAGACACAGTGAAGAGATTGAACAAATCGCTGAGGTATCAGACTTCAAAGAACTCAGAATCGGTCCCTGAAAGGTGTCGGGAGGAATACGGAAAAGAGGCAAGAAACTTTCAATCCTATGCTTCAATCGCACTTCTCTAGACCAAAACCCCTCATTTCGACGAACAGAAGTGAGCCGATAGTTCAGGATCCCATTTTCAGGGGGAAATAAGTGATTGGAAACTTTCCCATCAGATTATTGATCTAACAAACATGAGGTGGCAATTCCTCTTTAGATCCCATTCAAATAGCTGTAGAACGCATCGTACTATCAGTAGATAGATACACACCACGCTGAAACAAAGAAATGTATGGGCCACACTTAATAACGACTCGCTGGTGGTCTGCGCTGTCCGGGGATGCCCTCCGGGAGGGGTGTTATCTAGAGTTGACTATGCAGACGACATAGCAATTGTGATACAAGGCAGATTTGAGGAAACCGTATCAGTTGTGATGCAAGGTGTCCTAAATCTGGTAGAACAGTGGTGTCGAGAGGAAGGGTTGTCGGCTAACCTGACAAAAGTAAACCTTCTCTTCACACTGAAAAAGATGCGTGCAAAGTGAAATAACACAGAAATGTATGACACAAATCTCCAGGTAGTCGAAGAAGTTAAATACTTGGACGTATACTAGACTGAGGATTAACTTTCAAGCCACAAGTAGAGAATATAGCGAAGAAGGCAACTAAGCCCTTATGGGCTTGAAGAACCTTCAGAAACAAGTGGGGTCTATCTCCAAGGAAAAATCCACTGAATATATACAATAATGATCAAACCGATCGTAACGTATGCCACTGGTGTGGTGGCGCAAGATACACACCCAGAGCAGCATACGGATACAATTCAACGCCTAGCTTGCCTTGCAATAACAGCGGCGTTGATAATAACCCCAACTTGAGCTATGGAGACCCTCCTGAACATGCGGCCGTTACGTTTTGTATTTAAGGCGGTGCGTTGAGAGATGTATATAGACTTAAAATCCCGGTCGTGGCAGCTACAGGATATATGGGAGCAACGGACTAGCCCAACCCGAAATCTATGCGATTATGGCTGCTGTCGATCAATTATTGATAGAAACACTTTTCAAAAGAGAGAGAGAGAGAGAGAGAGAAAGAGAGATTGAGAGGGGGGAGAGGCAGAGAGAGAGGGAGATTACTGCAACGGTGGTGTATCGTGGTAGGTAATATAATGAATCCATCAACAGAAACACGATAATTACAGGTATCTAGAACTAAGCGGGCAACGTACCTCTAAGGTGCAGTGCGAACCTTTGGAGAAGGTACCAAAAAAATCAAAATTTCGCTGTGACTGGTAAATAACAGTAACAATAAGGTAGTAGTAGTAAAATAAAGTAGATAATTTACTATGACGTTAGGATTTAAATGAATATTTACCCAACCGTGGAATGTTAGCCCAATAAAGAACTTGGTTCAATTGGATGTTTTAAATCTTCAATCGAGAACATAATTAAGGTGAGACATTAAACAAAATAATTTATTTTAATTTTGATGGCCAATAATATTTTAGATCCCCTTCGATATAGAGCGATTTTTAATAAAAATAAATTCAAAGAAAATGGCATCAACCCAACTTGACACTTATAACCTTCAATCAATCAATGTCAATTCTTAGCGGAAGGCGTTGAGGGGAGATTTTTTCACCGGAAGTACAGTAGTGTTGGTAACAATAATAAAAATTAAAAATTACCAAAAATGTGTTTATCTAGACTTGCATTTTTGTTGGATAGGCAACCCACAATACAACAAAATACAAACTTTTACATAGTAAACATAGTAAAGGGTGCAGGTTACCCAAAATTGAAGCGCCTAAGCTTAACGGTCTGACCTAGGTGTTGGTTGATGCCCGAGTCACCCATAGAGTGAGTGAATGATGACAAAGCCGTTTATTAATATAGATAAACCATTTGTAGATTTATTCCTATTGTTTATTAATAATAAACAAAAGGTGTTTAGTTTGAATAACGGAATTTTTGAAACTTTGTTTCCTGTCATTTAAACTTCTTGTTACATAACTAACTTGCTACAACGCCTGGGTTATAGTTTGTATATTGGGAAATTTGTTTTTTGTTCATTGGGACAATGGCAACGACGCTTTAAAAAAGCTAATAACGTAGTTAACTCTGTAATGATACATTAAAAAGCACACTTAGATTAAAAATGCACCATACTATGAGAGGTTTATGTGCGAATTGGACGGATGGGTGCGTCGGTGTGTGGGTGGGTGGGAGGGTTGGGTGGGTCTGTGTGGGTTTGTGTGTGTGGGTGGGTGGTGGGTGGGTGTGGGTGTGCGTGTGCGTATGCGTGTGCGTGTGCGTGTGCGTGTCGTGTGTGTGTGCGTGTGCGTGTGCGTGTGCGTGTGCGTGTGCGTGTGCGTGTGCGTGTGCGTGTGCGTGTGCGTGCGTGTGCGTGTGCGTGTGCGTGTGCGTGTGCGCGTGCGTGTCCGTGTGCATATGCGTGTTCGTGTGCGTGTGCGTGTGCGTATGCGTGAGCGTGTTCGCGTGCTTGTGCGTGTGCCTACATGTTTACATTACTTGAATATTTTTGTATTAAATGGTTTCTAAGAAATGTTTATACAAACAAAATCTGTTCAATGTATGTAATGCTCTTATTTAGTCTATCTATATAATTCCTTCCTTACCAAGCTCGGAAAATAGGGGGTTTCATATTTATTTTTTCGTTTTGGTCGTATTACCTTATAAATTGTAAGTAAGCTTAAAATTAACATAATGATAATAATAGTAATTGTATTCTTCCAGGTATGTTTATTATCAGGTACGCTTAAATTTGGAATATGTAAATTTTTTAGTGAGTTTTCGATGCATTATTCAAATTTTTCAACTTAACTATTGGTGACTGCTTCTTTTCTTCGTCGAATGTAACGTTGAATTTGGGTAGTTCACAAAGTAGGTCATCATGAAGGGTATCTTCGGGTTGGTATACTCTACCGTTGATTTCCAATCGGCAATCTTCTATTGTAATAATTGAGGTTTGGCGAATTTCATAGTTTGATTCGCAGGTAGCTTGTATGGTGATTGGTTGAGTTGGGATTATTAGCACTTGGTGTGAGTTAATTTGTTGTACCGTGGTTTCTGTTAGATAAATTTTCATCTCTTGACAGTTGTTTCTTCCGGTTCTAAGGTTGTTAGCTAAACATGGTAGATTCTTATGTAGTTGAGATTATTGGCAATAATAAATATCTTCTATTTCTGGGCATTTTTCATTTGAAGTACAGCGGTTTTCAGTGTTTAGTAAAACGGTCGTGCAGGAATAATTATTATGTTATCGATAGGAACGGGGTGCATTTGAAAATATTTGTAAGGTTCAGTAACAATAAATACATGAGTTTTAAATATTATGAGGTTGCTTTTGATGATTACTTGGGTCGAGAGCAAATTATAATAGTTCATAAGGTTTCGTAACAAGGGTACTTGTCTAGCTTTGTAAGTTTCATTTAATTTAAATATTAATGGTTCTAACTTGTTTGGATCCAGTATTTAGTTATGTAATATGTGAAGCTTTAAAAAAGATAGCGCGGTGTCTATATTATTAACGAGATTTTGTATTACTTGTAATTGTACTAAATTATCGATAGAATGGGTCAGTGAAAATGCTTTTTCAAAATCCATTATTTTATGCTATTTTTCAATTTGTTTACTTGATTTTATAGAGTAATTTTGTTATCTATTAAAGTGGCAAAATTTTCTTTATATGTTCTCGTTATTTCGCATTGGAATATTTAAAGAAACGTTGTGGTTTTAGTTTTCGTAAGTAATAGGTTTTGTCATAAGCTTTTCCTTTATTGTCCCTTATTTGTTTTGACTGTTGAGTTTTTTCTTAGGGTTGTATTATTTTGTTTCGTCTTTTGTCTTGCGTTTTAGTATAAAGGTGGGTATCGTATTACCTATTTTAATTTCTCGTTTTTCATGTCTGTTTGCGCGATCTAGATTTTGTTTTGGTTTTTGATCAATTAATTATGTCTAAGTTTGTAGAATGTTGTTGAATATATTGTGTGGTGCGTTCGTTTTCATTTCTTTCGAAAGTGTTTTTATAGTCTAGTCGTCCGCGTAATAGTTGGAAGGGTGTGTATCGGGTAGAAGAGTGTATACTGTTGTTGTATGATAGTATCGCATAATCCATTAGTGATGTAATAAGTATTGGGTTTTTCATCTCGCAAAATACGTAAGCTTTCTATCAATGAGGAATGAAATCATTCAATAGGCTGTTACTACTAGGGTTACAAGGGATAATGGATCTGGATCTGGTGTAATAAACACTATTCTTGCATAATGTGGTTTTTGAACTCAAGTTCGTTATCACAGGTGATTTTGGTGGGAATTCCACAATGTTTTATATAATGAATAAGTTTAATAATGATTTCAGCTGCATTAGTCACGTTATAGGGTAAACTTGTCTAAATTTTGAAAAACTGTCAATTATCGTAATGAAATTTTGTCCTGCAAATTTGAACGTGTCTATACAAAGGTGTTCAAGAGCGCTTTGAGCTATGGGGGTTGGTTTAAATACTAGTGCATTAGGGTGTCGTTCGTATTTTGATTTTTGGCATGTTTCGCAAGTATTAATGTAATTAATCACGTCTTTTTCCATTTCTGTCCAATAAAAATGTCTTTAAAGGGCGGTTAAGTTCTGGTTTATATCGCGGTGTGTAGTTTTTATTTCGTGATAGTATTTAATTTTTTGTAGTCTTTCCATTCCATCTATAACGTCTGTTAGTTGTTTATTAGAAATTACTAGAGAAAATGAGCTGTTCTAAAAGTTTTTGTCCATGAAATTTATAAAAGGTATTTTTAGCTTTTCGTTCTTAAAATTAAAATGGTTTTAAACATTCTCGTATTAGATCTGTCCAATCGTTTAGATTCATTTGTTCGTTTGATAGTTGCCAAAATATGCGGTTTTTGTAGAAGACTTTTTCGTTGTTAGCTTTTGTCTTTCCTGTATAGTCTGAAATTATTATTTGGTTTTGTAGGAGTTGATGGTTCTTCTGTAAAGGGTATTTGGAGTACGGGGTTTTCTATGCTAGTATGTACTGTTTCGTTATCGTCTTCGTCTTGTACGTGAGGATGTTTACTTATTATGTTTTGTAAACTTTTGATTTTTCCTTTCGTGAGTGAAATTGGTGGAATAATTTTTCTTCAGGGGGAGGTATTTCTTGGTCTCTAAATTTGTTGTTGGTTATCAGGCTGTTGGAAAATATCTTTAACATTTGTTACGAGTTTTCCAAGGGCTAGTTTTTCTTCGTGACTGAGGTGGTCTGTACGTAATTGTTCGAGTAAGATTTCTGAATTTTCGTTGTAATGGTTAAGTTGTTGTTGGTCGAAGGAGGTTGCATGTAGTAATAAAAGGTCGTTAGTAATCTCGATGATTTGAGCATGGGGTGAGTTATTTATGAATTCTAGAATTGTAGATATTTCTTTTATCTCTATGGGGCTAGCGGGTATTATGACAATATCATTATATCTGAGTTTTAGTGTTGTAATTAATTAATCACGGAGTTTTGTATTGATTCGTTTTAGAATTGAAGATGTTAAAGGTATTTCGATTTTTTGTACATCGAAGTCGCTTCTGAATTGTAGGGTACTTTAATTTTTTGGTTAAAGAGTATCTAGGTTTAATTTTAATCGGCAAAGTCTCTTACTCCTATTATTCCGTCGAAGTAATTGTGGAAATCGAAAAGGAAAATTCTAGTGAAATATCTGAGGGTAAGATTATTTAAAGATTGGTATTTTTACTTTAAAATGGGCTTGGCGCAAACCAGCACAGGTTGGTGTTAATGATCGAAAGATTGTTTGGGGTAAGTGCAATATATAGTCTTAGAAGAGAGGGGTGACATCCTGCGCCTGTTAAAAGTTTAATAGGGGGTTTACTGATTTGCACAAATGGTAAGGAATTAGGGGCTAGATTGTCGAGGTCTATAAGTCTGTTGGAGAAGGCTCCATATCGTGAAAATCCTATTCGTGAAAATTGTAATTGTCAAAGTTATTGTCGTTAAAATAATCGGTCTGGTACGTATTTTCGTATTAATTTAATGATTGTGGCTGTGTTGGTCACTTTCGTTCGAGTGATCTTCGAAGTATGAATGGGGTTGATCTTTTGTTTCAGTGATGTGTAAGTCTTCTGAAATGAATTTATTTCTTGTCTGGTATTATTTGTATTAGTTGGATTTTTGTGCTCCGTGCGTATTGTAGGATGTCATGAAGTGGTTCGTATGGGCGACCACATTAGTTCTGTTTCCGAAAACTTGAGAGTTTGCGGGAAATGTTGATTGATTTTCGTGGTTGAATGTTTATAGGTTGACCGGAAAAACTAGGTTGATTAAAATTAAAATTATATTGGTATTGGAATGGTTTTACGTTTGGCGTTGGGAAGTCGTAATAGTTAAAATGTTGTTGGTATTGCATACGGTATTTACGTGTCTGGGTTTGTTTGTTTGTCTCTGTGGTTGATTAAAGTTTTGTCATGTCATATATTGTTTATACGCTGTTCGTTATAAAAATATCGCGGGCTACGTTACTAGCTTCGGTTAACGATGTGGTTTTATTTATATCTGGCAATAATCATAACTTATGATCTACGTTTGCAAGTAGAACATCAAGAACGTTTCCTTCGTTTTGTTCTGTTAACATTGGTTTACGGCCGTTCGAAATATCGGTTTCTAAACGTAATTTCATTTGTCTAACTCTATTTAAAAAATCTAAAATATTTTCGTTTCTATTTTTTTGCATGTATAAAAATTCGCGAGTTAAGGTTTGTCTGTCGACACGGTCACCGTAGTGTTGTCTTAAAGCGGTACGTATCAAAGGTCAGGTGTTTAAATCTGGCCGACACATTACATAAACAAAAACTTCGTTTCTTCAATTCGAGCATATAACATTAAAAGTAAAATCGTTTAAATTATTATTTGCTGTTATACCATAATTATTAAAAATTTAAAAAATCTGTTAATAAAGCTTTCTAACTGACTACATTGTCCTGTAAGGATTGGTAAAGGTCTGCAATAGCTTTTGCAGCTGTGATTGTAGCAGCGTTACTTACTGAGGTATTACTGGCTAAATACATATTTTCTAATAATGTTGACAAGTATTCTGTATTATTCACCTCAGAATTATTACTAATTGACATACTGTAAAAAAAACGTTTTGAATAAATTTCGTATTTAAATTTCACAATTCTTAAATAAGGATGCGGAAAATAGAAAGAACTCAACACTTACTTCGATAGTAGTCTTCGGATGTCTTTCCTTGTTTTACTTGTTGAGGACGATACGAACAGCAACATCTTCGGCTCTAATTTTGCTAACGCCCTCGGGTGAGAATTGAATAAGTAGGAGCGGTTCTTGCCTTAATTCTTCCTTATCACTACCCGTGGGTTTGTAAATTCAGTTAATAATAGAAGATAAATGGTAAACACCAACGGTCACGAACTGCAAAACGCTTCAATTTTGCCTTCCTCTATCCTACCGACTGCGCCAATTAAGCTTTTTGGTTGAAATAAGTTGTTTTTAAAAACTCTTAGTTCAATACCACTAATGATAACACTTATATTGGATCAAAGCTATAGTTTTGATAACAACAAGTAGACTGATTTACTAACATATAACTATGAACTTGGAGCTAACGTGTAAGGTAACGTACTTAACTTTTAACTGAACTTGATACCTTTAAGTTTTCCTTTTATACGCTTGCGTGAGGGTGTGCGTGTGTTTGGGTGTACGTGTGCGTGTGCGTGTGCGTGTGCGTGTGCGTGTGCGTGTGCGTGTGCGTGTGCGTGTGCGTGTGCGTGTGCGTGTGGGCGTGTGCGTGTGCGTGTGCGTGTGCGTGTGCGTGTGCGTGTGCGTGTGCGTGTGCGTGTGCGTGTGCGTGTGTGTGTGCGTGTGCGTGTGCGTGTGCGTGTGCGTGTGTCGTGTGCGTGTGCGTGTGCGTGTGCGTGTGCGTGTGCGTGTGCGTGTGCGTGTGTCGTGTGCGTGTGCGTGTGCGTGTCGCGTGTGTCATATGCGTGTTCGTGTGCGTGTGCGTGTGCGTTTGCGTGAGCGTGTTCGCGTGCTTGTGCGTGTGCCTACATGTTTACATTACTTGAATATTTTTGTATTAAATGGTTTCTAAGAAATGTTTATACAAACAAAATCTGTTCAATGTATGTAATGCTCTTATTTAGTCTATCTATATAATTCCTTCCTTACCAAGCTCGGAAAATAGGGGGTTTCATATTTATTTTTTCGTTTTGGTCGTATTACCTTATAAATTGTAAGTAAGCTTAAAATTAACATAATGATAATAATAGTAATTGTATTCTTCCAGGTATGTTTATTATCAGGTACGCTTAAATTTGGAATATGTAAATTTTTTAGTGAGTTTTCGATGCATTATTCAAATTTTTCAACTTAACTATTGGTGACTGCTTCTTTTCTTCGTCGAATGTAACGTTGAATTTGGGTAGTTCACAAAGTAGGTCATCATGAAGGGTATCTTCGGGTTGGTATACTCTACCGTTGATTTCCAATCGGCAATCTTCTATTGTAATAATTGAGGTTTGGCGAATTTCATAGTTTGATTCGCAGGTAGCTTGTATGGTGATTGGTTGAGTTGGGATTATTAGCACTTGGTGTGAGTTAATTTGTTGTACCGTGGTTTCTGTTAGATAAATTTTCATCTCTTGACAGTTGTTTCTTCCGGTTCTAAGGTTGTTAGCTAAACATGGTAGATTCTTATGTAGTTGAGATTATTGGCAATAATAAATATCTTCTATTTCTGGGCATTTTTCATTTGAGGTACAGCGGTTTTCAGTGTTTAGTAAAACGGTCGTGCAGGAATAATTATTATGTTATCGATAGGAACGGGGTGCATTTGAAAATATTTGTAAGGTTCAGTAACAATAAATACATGAGTTTTAAATATTATGAGGTTGCTTTTGATGATTACTTGGGTCGAGAGCAAATTATAATAGTTCATAAGGTTTCGTAACAAGGGTACTTGTCTAGCTTTGTAAGTTTCATTTAATTTAAATATTAATGGTTCTAACTTGTTTGGATCCAGTATTTAGTTATGTAATATGTGAAGCTTTAAAAAAGATAGCGCGGTGTCTATATTATTAACGAGATTTTGTATTACTTGTAATTGTACTAAATTATCGATAGAATGGGTCAGTGAAAATGCTTTTTCAAAATCCATTATTTTATGCTATTTTTCAATTTGTTTACTTGATTTTATAGAGTAATTTTGTTATCTATTAAAGTGGCAAAATTTTCTTTATATGTTCTCGTTATTTCGCATTGGAATATTTAAAGAAACGTTGTGGTTTTAGTTTTCGTAAGTAATAGGTTTTGTCATAAGCTTTTCCTTTATTGTCCCTTATTTGTTTTGACTGTTGAGTTTTTTCTTAGGGTTGTATTATTTTGTTTCGTCTTTTGTCTTGCGTTTTAGTATAAAGGTGGGTATCGTATTACCTATTTTAATTTCTCGTTTTTCATGTCTGTTTGCGCGATCTAGATTTTGTTTTGGTTTTTGATCAATTAATTATGTCTAAGTTTGTAGAATGTTGTTGAATATATTGTGTGGTGCGTTCGTTTTCATTTCTTTCGAAAGTGTTTTTATAGTCTAGTCGTCCGCGTAATAGTTGGAAGGGTGTGTATCGGGTAGAAGAGTGTATACTGTTGTTGTATGATAGTATCGCATAATCCATTAGTGATGTAATAAGTATTGGGTTTTTCATCTCGCAAAATACGTAAGCTTTCTATCAATGAGGAATGAAATCATTCAATAGGCTGTTACTACTAGGGTTACAAGGGATAATGGATCTGGATCTGGTGTAATAAACACTATTCTTGCATAATGTGGTTTTTGAACTCAAGTTCGTTATCACAGGTGATTTTGGTGGGAATTCCACAATGTTTTATATAATGAATAAGTTTAATAATGATTTCAGCTGCATTAGTCACGTTATAGGGTAAACTTGTCTAAATTTTGAAAAACTGTCAATTATCGTAATGAAATTTTGTCCTGCAAATTTGAACGTGTCTATACAAAGGTGTTCAAGAGCGCTTTGAGCTATGGGGGTTGGTTTAAATACTAGTGCATTAGGGTGTCGTTCGTATTTTGATTTTTGGCATGTTTCGCAAGTATTAATGTAATTAATCACGTCTTTTTCCATTTCTGTCCAATAAAAATGTCTTTAAAGGGCGGTTAAGTTCTGGTTTATATCGCGGTGTGTAGTTTTTATTTCGTGATAGTATTTAATTTTTTGTAGTCTTTCCATTCCATCTATAACGTCTGTTAGTTGTTTATTAGAAATTACTAGAAAAATGAGCTGTTCTAAAAGTTTTTGTCCATGAAATTTATAAAAGGTATTTTTAGCTTTTCGTTCTTAAAATTAAAATGGTTTTAAACATTCTCGTATTAGATCTGTCCAATCGTTTAGATTCATTTGTTCGTTTGATAGTTGCCAAAATATGCGGTTTTTGTAGAAGACTTTTTCGTTGTTAGCTTTTGTCTTTCCTGTATAGTCTGAAATTATTATTTGGTTTTGTAGGAGTTGATGGTTCTTCTGTAAAGGGTATTTGGAGTACGGGGTTTTCTATGCTAGTATGTACTGTTTCGTTATCGTCTTCGTCTTGTACGTGAGGATGTTTACTTATTATGTTTTGTAAACTTTTGATTTTTCCTTTCGTGAGTGAAATTGGTGGAATAATTTTTCTTCAGGGGGAGGTATTTCTTGGTCTCTAAATTTGTTGTTGGTTATCAGGCTGTTGGAAAATATCTTTAACATTTGTTACGAGTTTTCCAAGGGCTAGTTTTTTTCGTGACTGAGGTGGTCTGTACGTAATTGTTCGAGTAAGATTTCTGAATTTTCGTTGTAATGGTTAAGTTGTTGTTGGTCGAAGGAGGTTGCATGTAGTAATAAAAGGTCGTTAGTAATCTCGATGATTTGAGCATGGGGTGAGTTATTTATGAATTCTAGAATTGTAGATATTTCTTTTATCTCTATGGGGCTAGCGGGTATTATGACAATATCATTATATCTGAGTTTTAGTGTTGTAATTAATTAATCACGGAGTTTTGTATTGATTCGTTTTAGAATTGAAGATGTTAAAGGTATTTCGATTTTTTGTACATCGAAGTCGCTTCTGAATTGTAGGGGTACTTTAATTTTTTGGTTAAAGAGTATCTAGGTTTAATTTTAATCGGCAAAGTCTCTTACTCCTATTATTCCGTCGAAGTAATTGTGGAAATCGAAAAGGAAAAATTCTAGTGAAATATCTGAGGGGTAAGATTATTTAAAGATTGGTATTTTTACTTTAAAATGGGCTTGGCGCAAACCAGCACAGGTTGGTGTTAATGATCGAAAGATTGTTTGGGGTAAGTGCAATATATAGTCTTAGAAGAGAGGGGTGACATCCTGCGCCTGTTAAAAGTTTAATAGGGGGTTTACTGATTTGCACAAATGGTAAGGAATTAGGGGCTAGATTGTCGAGGTCTATAAGTCTGTTGGAGAAGGCTCCATATCGTGAAAATCCTATTCGTGAAAATTGTAATTGTCAAAGTTATTGTCGTTAAAATAATCGGTCTGGTACGTATTTTCGTATTAATTTAATGATTGTGGCTGTGTTGGTCACTTTCGTTCGAGTGATCTTCGAAGTATGAATGGGGTTGATCTTTTGTTTCAGTGATGTGTAAGTCTTCTGAAATGAATTTATTTCTTGTCTGGTATTATTTGTATTAGTTGGATTTTTGTGCTCCGTGCGTATTGTAGGATGTCATGAAGTGGTTCGTATGGGCGACCACATTAGTTCTGTTTCCGAAAACTTGAGAGTTTGCGGGGAAATGTTGATTGATTTTTCGTGGTTGAATGTTTATAGGTTGACCGGAAAAACTAGGTTGATTAAAATTAAAATTATATTGGTATTGGAATGGTTTTACGTTTGGCGTTGGGAAGTCGTAATAGTTAAAATGTTGTTGGTATTGCATACGGTATTTACGTGTCTGGGTTTGTTTGTTTGTCTCTGTGGTTGATTAAAGTTTTGTCATGTCATATATTGTTTATACGCTGTTCGTTATAAAAATATCGCGGGCTACGTTACTAGCTTCGGTTAACGATGTGGTTTTATTTATATCTGGCAATAATCATAACTTATGATCTACGTTTGCAAGTAGAACATCAAGAACGTTTCCTTCGTTTTGTTCTGTTAACATTGGTTTACGGCCGTTCGAAATATCGGTTTCTAAACGTAATTTCATTTGTCTAACTCTATTTAAAAAATCTAAAATATTTTCGTTTCTATTTTTTTGCATGTATAAAAATTCGCGAGTTAAGGTTTGTCTGTCGACACGGTCACCGTAGTGTTGTCTTAAAGCGGTACGTATCAAAGGTCAGGTGTTTAAATCTGGCCGACACATTACAAAAACAAAAACTTCGTTTCTTCAATTCGAGCATATAACATTAAAAGTAAAATCGTTTAAATTATTATTTGCTGTTATACCGTAATTATTAAAAATTTAAAAAATCTGTTAATAAAGCTTTCTAACTGACTACATTGTCCTGTAAGGATTGGTAAAGGTCTGCAATAGCTTTTGCAGCTGTGATTGTAGCAGCGTTACTTACTGAGGTATTACTGGCTAAATACATATTTTCTAATAATGTTGACAAGTATTCTGTATTATTCACCTCAGAATTATTACTAATTGACATACTGTAAAAAAAACGTTTTGAATAAATTTCGTATTTAAATTTCACAATTCTTAAATAAGGATGCGGAAAATAGAAAGAACTCAACACTTACTTCGATAGTAGTCTTCGGAGGGCTTTCCTTGTTTTACTTGTTGAGGACGATACGAACAGCAACATCTTCGGCTCTAATTTTGCTAACGCCCTCGGGGTGAGAATTGAATAAGTAGGAGCGGTTCTTGCCTTAATTCTTCCTTATCACTACCCGTGGGTTTGTAAATTCAGTTAATAATAGAAGATAAATGGTAAACACCAACGGTCACGAACTGCAAAACGCTTCAATTTTGCCTTCCTCTATCCTACCGACTGCGCCAATTAAGCTTTTTGGTTGAAATAAGTTGTTTTTAAAAACTCTTAGTTCAATACCACTAATGATAACACTTATATTGGATCAAAGCTATAGTTTTGATAACAACAAGTAGACTGATTTACTAACATATAACTATGAACTTGGAGCTAACGTGTAAGGTAACGTACTTAACTTTTAACTGAACTTGATACCTTTAAGTTTTCCTTTTATACGCTTGCGTGTGGGTGTGCGTGTGCGTGTGCGTGTGCGTGTGCGTGTGCGTGTGCGTGTGCGTGTGCGTGTGCGTGTGCGTGTGCGTGTGCGTGTGCGTGTGCGTGTGCGTGTGCGTGTGCGTGTGCGTGCGTGTGCGTGTGCGTGTGCGTGTGCGTGTGCGTGTGCGTGTGCGTGTGCGTGTGCGTGTGCGTGTACGTGTGCGTGTGCGTGTGCGTGTGCGTGTGCGTGTGCGTGTGCGTGTGCGTGTGCGTGTGCGTATGTGCGCGTGTGCGTGTGTGTGAGCGTGTGCGTGTGCGTGTGCGTCTGCGTGTGCGTGTGTGTGCATGTGCGTGTATGTGCGTGTGCGTGCGTACGAGCGAGCGTTTGTGCGTGCGTGCGGTCCCGTGTCGCGTGGCTTACGTGCGTGCATGCATGCGTGTGTGTACGTACGTGTCTGTGCGTGTGTCCGTGTGTGCGTATGTGCGTGTGTGCGTGTACGCGTGCGCAACTCAGGATACTATGTTTAAGGAAATGAAGTATAGCGGAATTGAAAGTAATAGAATCCTAACGGTCGATTATTTGTAGGAAGATTTGAATGGAGTGGGAAAGGAGTGTACAACTTACAGTTGCGGAAAGGAATAGAAAATAAGTTTTAATGGAAACTATTTACTAGGATAGAAAAATTTATATAATTTGTAAATAACGAAATGATACGCCCAAGTTCATTAACACTATCTATACTTTAGGATAATAGAAAAAATACACAATCAGAGTATTGGTTCGGGTATTATCTAATCACAAACAAATAAATTTACTCCCGGGAGGAAATAAAGCGCGACCTTTCTTACGTAAAATTTTTAAAAATTAATTCGGGATGAATCTTGTAAGGTTCAGAGTTTCATAGATCATCTAACTTAATACATTAATCTAATTACCACCTTATCAGTGTAATAGTGACATAGAAAACATAGATTTGATAAATTTTTGGTATGTGAATATTGGTATATAGTGATAAGAGTAAAAAAAGTAACACAATACCTAATATTACGACAAACAGCTCAATACACTTCGGTGGAATTATCTTAACCGCCTGAAGGGCGTTTATACGGTATACACAAGAGGAAGCGTATTCATCCGCCTGAACAAGTACAGAAAAACAACGTCATTAAAATCACCAACAATGAACACAGAAAAGTAACTACCTTGATTCGTACAATATTTTTCAGTCTAATTTCTCTTTCCATCTTTCCATGAAAATTTTATGTTACACATGTCCTTTCAAATATAAATAGGCAATATTTCATATACCTAAAAACCTGAAGATGCACGCTAAAATTCAAAACATGTTTCAATTCATAACATATTTATCCAATCGGCTCTCAAATGAATGAATAATGAGAACATTTCCAACTTTATTTGCGAATTAAACATAATTGAACAAAATTACCACCTAAACTCACTTCATTTTTCTCCTTGCTATTTTCGTAGAAAATGCATCCGATAGTTGTTCCAAGTTCAACGAGTTCATAATGTCGTTGTAAATGGAAATTATTGCTAAACCATTGACTTCCTCTTGGCTTAGGCTACATCTTAGATAAGTCTTTATTCCGCAGAAAAGCTTCTTTCTCATTACGCATTGGAAACCGGAACACTTAAAAACATTCTTAGTGCTACATAAATATTTGGAAACGAGAGGACTAGTCCATCAGACATAATTTTTTGCAGCAATTGAGTAGGAGAATTCTTGTCGGAACTTTCGAATTCCATTTCTTTAAATTGTTAACACTCTTCTCGTCCAAATCATAGGGATATCGATTCACAAGATTTCGAGCGATAGATTGAATTATGCCTACATCCTTAACCCCCAACTGAAGTAAAAATCCAAATAATTGACATATTTTCTCATCAACCTTTCTGCGTCGCTTCAATTCAGTAATTATTTGGTCCAGGATAGGGTTGAATGTCTCAAATTGAAGAGGATGTTTAGAATCGAAGTTCGCATGGCTTTATTTATTCTCTTAGATTGGGATTATTTTGTTTCTGTTTCTCTTCTCAGCTCTATCGCTCCAGCTTTGTCCAGTTAGGTCGGCAGATTTCATGTGTGTTTCTTCGAACCTCGATGATATATCACTCAGACAATTTTCTAATGAGATATACAAGTCTTCTACCGACATTATACCCAAATTGACTAGTTGAAGACTTCTGTTAGTCTTATCCATTCTTTCGAGTACAGTTTTCTATAAAACCAACATGAATGCTGTACCATTGCGGTTCAACTTTTTTTCTAGTGATTGAGCTTCATGTTTTGTGGCGTTTTTTGTTGCTCGTCATTGGCAATTTCTCTTAAGTATGTTCTGAAAATGTCATAGCCACTTAGGAGCGCTGCAGCGTATCATGGTGTGCAGACCAACGGGTTTCACTCAACGACTTCAATACAGAGAATTTTCCATCTACCTATTTCAAATGGTCGTTCATTCTCTGCCAACGACTGGTACTTGCTGTGAAAAAATTGTACATTTTTGGCACGATCATGAAATGGTCTATTGCTTTCTCGCAACATTCTGCAGCATAGGTTCCCACCAAGTTCAGAGACTAAGCTGTGCAAGGCCCGTGCATCGTAAGAACATTGTATCCTCTAATTTTTGCTTGCAAGCCCGAGTATGCGCCGCACATATTACTTGCATTATCATAGCATTGTTTTCCGCAATTCTTTAATTCTAAATTATTATTCTCAAGTGATGTAGTGATAGCAGTTTTAAGAGACTCCGATTTGTGGCTATAGATTTGAATAAACGTGAAGAAACGTTCTACAGGAACTCCAGAAGCATTAACAAATCTGAAGACAACACTTAATTGATCAATATGGGAAATATCTGGAGTAGAATCAACTATTAATGGATAGTACTTCGCTTCTTTTACTTATTCAATAACTTTATTCCTCACTCCTGATCCAACTATAGTGGTTATCTCGCTGCAAATACTGGACGAAAAGTATGACGTATTTCCTTTTCCTGGATTTCCATATTTTCTTAAATATTCTGAAAGAAAGTCATCAAACTCCGAAATAAGCTCCAACAAACCAAGATTGTTTCATTTGATCCCCGAAACGCTAGTCTGCCACTGACCGTTTGAAGACTTATTGCTAATAAATCTTCTCGGATTCAAACTGACCTTTCAATTTGGAATCAATTGCTGACTTTGTTCGTCGTTATGCTGTCAGTTCCAGGACATTCTTGCGGTGTTCGTGTCCCTTCTCATAAGTTCCAAGTACCTCATCGGCATGTTTCCAGTCATTGATGCCAAACCGACTTAGGCTTGTAGAATAGGATTGGAGAATAGGCAACAGGTTGACCGTTCGGTAAAATTGAAGAGAAGTGCGCCGACTTCAGGAATCTGTTTTTCATAGGATTTTCGTATTTCCGCCTTGAGTTTGATAAATCTGCATTCAAATTCTCTATCGGAATTTTCTCAACTATTATATTTACAGTTTTTCGTTTATGATCCAAGACGCAGCGTTATGCCGAGTCGAGTTAGAGGTTGTTACGGGTTGATTCAAAACGGATGTAGAAGATCCAAAAAAACATGTAATCTTGCTATTCTTCTGCAAAGATTCCGAATTCCTTTTCACCTTTTCTTTCCGAAGTTTCTTGTATTCGAATCCACTCATCTTTTTCCGGTCTCACATTTTACGGAAAAAAAAATAAATAAATTAGTTTTCGTGTGATACATTTTACGTTATAATCGTACACAGTAACTCAAGTACTTTGTCACAATTGAATATCCATGAACCCGTACCAATGTGATAATGCGTTTTTAATTATCGATTGAACGATATTATTTACAAAAAGTTATTTACGGCACACTCATTTCCTCAGAAAAATGATGATTACTTTTTTTTTCTGTGATGATCAAAGAAGTGGTATCAAAACACTGGTTTGATCAGAATTTTGTAATACGCAAATATGTAATCGGAATAATTGCACTGATAAAATTCAGAAATGAATAACTAGTAATTTATGGCTACATGATATATCAAGGAGTGTCTGGTTCAAAGTAGTTTTTTCAAGAAATTTATTTATTTCTCCTCCACTCATTCTTGTCCCAATCTTCTTCTTCTAGCCCTCATTTTCCAATAGCTTCATCCACCTCATCTCTGAAGGATCTGCGGGGTCTACGCACTGGGCCCCAATTTGGTATTTTCTTTATGCATCTGTTATCGTCCGCTCTTCTAACATGCCCATATCATATTAACCTTTTTTCTTCTATGTAGATCATGTGCTCCTCTTCTACCTCCATTGTTCTTTTTATTTCTTCGTTTCGAATTTTGTACCTCCTCGTTACCAAACAGCATCTGTGCCAGATTTCCATCTCTGTAGATCTTATTTTATTGTAATTCATTTTATTAATTACCCAATTCTCCGCGTCATTGGTAATTACACTTCAGATTTTCCTATCATGAATTCTTCGTGTTGTATTATTTGTGATATGCGTGATCTACAACACTGCATGGAGTTGTATAATACATGCTCTTGTTTGTCCTAATCTACTTTTTATTTCTTCCTCTTTTCCTTTAATTTCTGAGGTTTCGTCTACTTCTAGGTCTTTAACTCCTTCTTTCGTAATTATGTATTCAGATCTTCTTCAAAATTAATTTCCATTCCTGCTTTGCTATATATTTTTCTTGAAATTTCCTGATCATAAATTCTAGGCCCTCGTCATCTTGTGCAGTTATCACTTGGTCGTCCGCGAAGCTTAGAGTACAGAAATTTTCCTCTCGTATTGGAATTTCCATGCCTTCGCATTTTCTTTTCCATGTTTTAAGGGTGCTACGTAGATTTTGAACAAAGTTGGCGATGCTGAGCATCCCTGTAATAGTCCTTTTGATGCTTAAAAATAATTACTTGTATTTTGTCCCATTTGTATTGTTATCTTGTTGTTTTTGTCTAACTCTTGCACTGCTTCAAGTAAACTTTGCTTTATTCCCATTTTTCTCGCTGCTTTCCATAATTTTCCTCTTGGTACCGAATCGTTTACCTTCTTTAAGTACAACGCACGGGCCGCGAACCGCGGCGGATGGCAGACGAGCGGTACCGCGGGGGAGTTCGGATTGCTCTGCGGAGACCGTCCCGGATGATTGGCCAGTAGGCGTCATAAAAGTATCCGCGGTGAGATCTGTAGCCATTTGGCTCTTGTACAAAGCTATTTCGAAAAAACGTCGTTGCATACGAAAATATTAGGTTCACCCTCCACTCCAAAAATGGAGTATCAATGAAACATTCGCAATATTCTACAGAGATTTGAGAAACTTCGAAAATAAGTTTTTCAACTGTACAAGAATGTTAACGTCATCTTTTGATGAATTATTGAACATAATTAGAAGGAAAATGACTGTAGTAACTACAAACATGCGCGCATGTATACGCCCTGACGAAAGGATTTTAGTTACAGTAAGTAACACAGAGAGACTAATCTCAACAAAAATAAATAAATATATATGAAGCGTAACTTAAAATACTGATCGACGTGTCCGAGCATATTTCTAAAAAAAAAACTATATTTTATTTACTGAATTTATTTAATTAAAATGTAGCCCTTATAGATTTTGTGAAGCAAACAACTCTTAACCATATAGAAATTTTATTAAGATGTAACCATTTGAAGTATTTCTGTCGAGACTGGATGAAGCAGCGTTTGTTGAATAGGCGTTACGTGAATAATTTTGGGGATGTGGTGGGGGCATTTGGTAATTCTAGTGCTGGTCTGTAGCCTCCATGATCATTTTCATCAAGTTCATTTTAGTTATAGCTTTCAAACTTTCGGGTACGCGTTTAAAATCGTTTAGCAACAATAGTAGAAAGTGGCGGCCTGGCTCTGCACCGGTTTTCACCTTCTTCTGTATCATTAGCTTTTTTCTTCTTCCGTCTTGGAGTGCTTTGTATTGTAGTCTCATATGGTCCTCTACTCACTATAGTATACTTCGTCTACTTCAGTTGTCTGTTCTTGTGTTTTATGTCTTTCTTCAGTGAAATTTTTATCTCTCTTATTATAGTAACAACGTATTTCAGAAACATAATCTGATTGAAGTAGATGTAAGTAGATTTTTTCGTAGCACCCGACCCACTTTTTAAAGCACTGACCTTACGATATTCCTTTACGAAAGCGAACCGCAGGTTTTTCTACTTCTGCAGTGAGACACCTGTAACAAAAAATTATTTTATTTCATAGATACCTCGCTTCGGAATGCTCATTTTCTGATCTATCCTACAGCTATCGATTGGGAAGAACTATAATCAGTGAAGTTGTTAACGAAATTTTCGAAGCAATTTGAATCAACAAGAAAAGAGAATGACTTCCGCCACCGAGAACTGTATCTTGGTTGGATATACCCCAACAATTTGAATCAAGAGCAAATTTTCCCCACATTATAGGAGCAATAGATGGTAAACATATTCGTACAATAAAACCAGCTAACACTGGAACGCTCTACTATAACTATAAATAATATGTTGATATTGGCGCATGTGATAAACGCAGTAATTCCTCAGTGTTTAAAGACTCTGATTTTTAGAAAAACCTGATGAATGGAAATATTAATGTACCCGATGACGCAGTAATAGAAAGCATTGAAGGCAAAATGCCTTATTTCCTGGTTGGCGATGAAGCATTCTGTCTATCAAACCATGATTTACGTCCTTTCGCAGGAAACTATTTAACTCGAAATAAAAGGATTTTTAACTATCGCTTATACAGAGCTCGTAGATACATTGAATGTACTTTTGCTATTTTAGCCAATAAAGGGAGGATATTCCATCGACCCCTAAATGTCAACATAAAATTGGCACTCAGTATTATCAAAGCTTATTGCATACTTAATAACTTTACACGTGAAAGACATGGATTTAAATTCGAGCACACTTTACATACCCAACGAGAAGGCTTAAAAGATATTCCAAGAGGGTCAGTTCAAAGAGCAAACCGATCAGGCGATCAGTTATTAACAACAGGAAATTTAGTGGCAGATTATTTTTAAACGTCAATACCTTGCCATGGCAAGATAGATTCGCCTAACTAGTTGTAAGCAATATTTTCTTCGTTAGTAGAATTTATTAAATGTGTAGGACAGGTATACATTACACATGAAAAATATCTAGAATTTTATAGAGAATCCAAAAATGCAATAAAATACCCAGTGTGTCATTTGAAATAAGGAAGTTAATACTTTTGCACGAAAAACCAAACACCCTGTATATATAAAAATATAATGCTTTAAAAGTTTAAGTGAAGCCAAACAACTTTTCTATTTCAGTTTTTTGCTGTTTCTAACAGGTTCTGGGATAAGGTGACATCCCATAATTAATGGATCACCCTGTACATTATAATGATGTAGGTTATAACTCTGTAATACAATAATAATAAATAAACAATAAAAAAATGCCCAAATACTTACCCAGCATTTTCTTGTCATCTGTTGTCATACCTTTTCCTCCGAAGGTATCGACAATTTCCTCACATTTTGATTTTGAATACGCGATTACTATACTCCTTACTTTTCATATTCAACAACGGTTGGCTGTGTTCAACTTCATAAACATACTTTTCAGTATCAAACTCAATTTTTTTATACCTTCACACCACAAAGTCAAAATAATAATAATAATACTGTCGAAAATATTCCATCACTAATAAACACCGTTCTAACTTGAGTTGTCGTGAGTCTGTCTCTCTACCAAGTCTGGACATGTCGACAACCGCGAATCCGCGAGGTCTCAGTGTTCGCTGCGTCCGATGCTGACGCGGTGTTCGCCCATTCGCGCCGTTACGCGGATGCCTTTGCCACGTGTCTAACCATCAAATGGCATAAAAAAGAATGAGTGAACTCGACTAAACTCAGGCGTACGGTCGGAAGACCGCACAGCACTCGGATGCGTGGTTGTTGTGGAGGTGTAGCTTAAATTGATAGTAGTCTGGTTAGATAGGAACCGGATATGAGTAGGCGCCACAGGCTATAATAAGGAAGTACTCAACTAGTGTTGAAAGGAGAGTAAACCCTGTAAAGCCTGAAACAGGATTTACCAAAAAAAAAAAGAAAGAAATAAGAAGGAAAGGAGGAAGTAGAAATGAGTCGACAAATCCCCCGATAACGTAAGTTTTATTGTCAGTATTTTAACAAAAGAATAAATATATATATATATATATATATATATATATATATATATATATATATATATATATATATATATATATATATATTATCGATACATGCCTGCTGCTAAATCCCGTTTGGTCCTCTGCTATTTTGCTTAGTATTTCTATTTCTATTTTATTTTTCCGTATATCCTCCTATTGTTGCTGTTACACTTATACCTTTATAATTTTCTCTGTCTTCGATTCCCCTTTTTGAATATGGAAGTAATATAAGCTGTTATCCATTCTTCCGGTGTTTCTTCTCCATTTATTGCTCTCTTAAACATATTTTTTAATATACTATATAGCTTGTACGATCCATATCTAATTAATTCTTGGACGATTCCTCCTGGCCCTCCAGACTTGTTATTCGTCATTGATTTTATTGCGTTGTTTACTTCTTTTTGAGTTGTTGGTATATTGTCCGTTGTTCTTGTTCCATCTTCGACTTTTCTCCTACCTTCTCTATGAATTCTGGTCTTTTTTCAGTTAACAAGATCCGGTAGTATTCTTCCCATTGTTCCATTTGTAAGAACTGTATTTGTGCCTGATCCTTTATATTTGTATGGCAGCTAAACTTTCAAATTTACACTCTCCTTTACACAAGTCCGAGACAAAATTCGTTCGTTTCCAAAAATCAACTCCCCAGATGAGCTGGTGCGACAAGAACATTAATAATCACAACCTTTCATTTAATTTCAACGGATATGGTAACTGATCCAATTTTCTTAACTGAGTGATCATTGGCCATGACTTGAATAGACGTAAACTACTTATTTAATTTAAACCACAGTTGATTCACTTGAATGAATTTTCTATACTTCCCCATTAACAACTCATTCCATAAATGAACTGGTAAGCTCGAAAGTACGCAGAAATATTTACCAGCGACTGTACCTCTGTCTATTAAAAACGATAACAAATAAATTTAAACAGGCGCATATTATTTTTCTTAAGATTCTCTTCGTCCATAATGAAATTTAATTCCTTTTATCGAAACTGCGACAACAAATTTTAAAATAAAAATTCCCGGTAACAGCATTAATTTAAGGTTCTACATATGGTATACAAAGAAGTTATTATAAAACTTTCTCATCCACACGGGACAATTGCTAACGATAAACATTATTGAAACAATGAACTACTAGGTACGATTGAAGTGAGTTTCCTTTCATTAAATCATAGGACGTTGCACACAAGTAATGGAAAAATGGCGACCGGTTATGTTGTTGTACTCGATTTAGTAACCAAAAGTGTCAGCCCAACTCTATCCTCAGTGGCGAAACTAGGGGGGGGGGGGGTGCAAGGTGTGCCAGGCACACCCCAGGCAAGCCGTGACACACCCCAGAAAAACGGAACACTTCCTCATTTTTCATTCTTATCTTAAATCCCATCTAACAACTTAATTCGTTAAATCTTAAACGATTGGGATAAACAAACGAGTAGTAATGGTGACATAGTGATAAGTACAATTATTAATTATTATTTATTATGTAAGGACATTAGAATATTCGTCATTCGAGCATAAGTTGTATCGGTGAAATAATATTTGTTTAGATAAGCGGCGCGGCGGCGGTAGACTGCTGACTGTGACTGTGCTGCTCTTGGAATTGTTTTGGTTCATCATACTGATATGCGTTGAGTGTTGATGCATAAACAATAGCATGTATAGTTCCTCTTTCACGATGTAGTAAACCTATCAAGCATAAAGACGCCGCAAAGATTAGTAGATTAGATTAGTTTACATACAGTTTACATTAACATTCTAAAAGATAACTTTTTATAAAGGAAGCGAGACTTGAAACTTAAAAATAGTGTAACATACCGGAAATGGTGGCTCATTATTCCGAACAATCTAGATGTATGAATCATAATTACGATGCCTCGGCAGACGCAGACAGCAGCTTACGTAAATTATTAGTCATCGAACTTCTAGAAGATTCGAGAAGGGTTGCTTGCGTCATCGGTAGCTATATAAGGAACGCTGCAACGCACGATGAATTCATGGGGTTAGTACTTGCTATAGTTATGTTTAATGTTTTATGTAATATTATTATTATTATTATGAGCCAAGTGCCAATATAACCTGTGTTCGGTGTTCCATGTTCTGAGTCTTCTGTGCTGACAGCACAGTGCTGTGTGAAATAAAACATCAAAGCAAACAAATGGCTACTGCCAAGGCCAACTGCCACAAACAACTACGGGCTAAGGTAATTTTACTTATTTGTATCTTTGTTTTAGAGTATTATAAGATGTTAAAATTTTGATGGGTGAAAAAAAAAGGAAAGATTGCATCACAAGTTTCATCTAATAATAATAATAATAGTTTAAAGTTAAAACTGCAAAGGGATTTTGATTTGTACTTTCTTTCACGCCTTTTACTTGTTTCCCCATCAGTGTCCGAGCAGTTAGCTTCGGTATTTATAAATTTGTTTTTATTTGCGTTGCAGATTGCAGATTGCAGATTGTGGGCGGTTTGAACATGAAGAAATTCAAAGACATACGATCGTTTTTCAAATCTGCCACAAATCAACCCGACAAAGATGAGACTGAGACAAGGCAAACGTCTACTCCAGTATGTGACTCAACAACAAATATTGAGATAGCTTGTGATTTAACACAATCTTCAACTTCAAATATAGAAAATGTTGGTGGAGGCATACGAGAAGATGTAAATAAAGCCGCTGAAGAAGGGCAAGGTAGCAAAACATCCGATGTTTTTACATCTGCAGAAACAAATCAAAGAGGACAAAATGATCCAGAAGATCAAGATCTGGGAACTCTTGATAGTGGTCCTTCGCAGCCAAGGGGCCCAAGGGTTGTTTTTCCAAAAAGTTCATTTGGAGATAGACGGAGATCGTTTTCGTCTCAATTCTTTGATACTTATCAGTGGCTTGAATATAGTGTGAAGTTAGATAAAGCGTTCTGCTTTGTCTGCAAACATTTTCGGCATTCTGCAAATATTCGAGATCAAAATGAAAAGTTTTCGATTAATGGGTTCAGTAATTGGAGGAAACTAAGTGAGTCGCTGAAAAAACATGACACCTCTTAGGCTACAAGCATTCCTTGAAGGCCGGAGATGTTCATAAGAAGCTAACCATACAACATGAAGAAATGATAATACAGAACCGAGATTATATGATAAAATTAATCGACATGATTTTATACTTGACACGTCAAGGGCTGTCACTCCGAGGACACCGAGAAGACGCAACATCTACTAACCGAGGAAATTTTCTGGAGTTGGGTGAACTTATGGCAAAACATGACACGAATTTTTCGATGCATCTAGACAGACATATCAGTTATTGCAGTTCCAAAATACAAAATGAAATAATAAGCATCGCATCTCAACTTGTTATTGAACAGATTGTAGAAGAAGTGCGGCAATGTGGTTTTTTTCGCTAATGGTTGATGAAGCTAGGTGCTACAAACAAGAACAATTGTCCGTGGCAATCAGATATATCGTAGGCTTGGAAGTTGAGGAACGTTTTCTTGGTTTCGTAGATTGTTCTTCTTCTAGAGATGCCGAGAGTTTAAAAATACTTATTAAAAAGTATCTAAGTAAATGCAGTTTGTTGAATAACGCCATATTAATTGGCCAATCTTATGATGGAGCCAGTGTTATGTCTGGAAACACCAAGGACTGCAAGCCAAAATAAGGGAGGATCATCCACAAGCCATTTACTTTCATTGCTTGGCACACAGGATGAACTTGGTAATTGTCGACAGTTGTGCTACTGTAGCTGCATTTTTCAACACTCTGGAGGCAATATACGTCCACTTTTCTCAACCCGGTCATCACTCTCATCTCATAAACGCCCGTGATGCTCTAGGTATAAAGTCGGGGGGCGAAATGGGAACTCTTAGCAGTACCAGGTGGAGTTGTCGATATAAAAATTGCAAATCCCTTTTAAAAAATTTCCAAGCAATTCGAAATGCTCTGGATGAGGAAATTGAACAAGGGCGAGACAAAAATTCTGTAGAAGCACTTGGAATACAGGCATCAATGATAAAGCCACAATTTATCGTTTATTTATTCGTCTTCCATTCAGTGTTAATGGTCGCAAATGTACTGAGTAAACATTTTCAGAGAAAAGATGCCACACTAGGTCAGGCTAGTGATATCATAGATAGCACTATAAGTAGCTTTGAAGAGAAGAGGAACAAATTTGAGGACCTCTGGAGTGAAATAGAAAAATTCTCAGGAGAACAAGACATTTGTTTAGAGCCTTTAAGGATTTCAAAAAAAAGGAAGCAACCACAAAGGCTTAATGAATATCTATCTGACTCAACCCTGGGTAAATCATCTCTGATCGACATACCTGCAGGAACTACAGCTCCCGAATACTGGAAAGTCAACATTTACTACCAAGTCATGGATAACGTGATTGGCAATATGAAAAAACGATTTGAAAATCTTCCCCTTGCAAGATCGATTGATTCCTTTATGAAGCTAGATTTGGATCAACCATTTGAGTTCGTCGCCAATTATGAGAGGGCCTTCAATATGGAAATCTCAACACTTCAAGCTGAAGTTTTAGTGATACGAAATTTATTCAAAAATAAAAATCTTGAAATCACGTTGGAAAATCTAAAAGTTCAAGTGACTCCAAATCTTTACAAATCACTACAAATTGCTGTAGGCCTTCCAATCAGTTCAGCTGGTTGCGAAAGAAGTTTCTCCGCTATGAGGCGGATAAAAACATGGCTGAGAACCACAATGGTACAAATAGATTTTCAAATTTATCACTTCTCTGTAACGAAAATGCGTTAGTTAAGCAGAAATTGTCGGCTGAACAAGTTCTCTCTGTTTTTATAAAAACAGATAGAAAACTAAAATTAGTTTGAAGTTTTTTTTATTCATACTTATATGTTATATTTCCTAAATAAAATGTGAAAACAAGAAAGTCTTTTACTTAAAGTAGGTATAAGACAAACCATGATGATGAAAACCAAAACTGTTTAAAATTGAGAGTGAAAACAAGATTGACGTAGTTTTCATGCGCATGCATCTATAAAAAGGTGGTGTGTACGCCCCAACAAAATTTATACGCACCCCTCCCCAAAAAGAGCCCGTGGGGCCTGCCCCCTCAGAAAAATTTTGTAGTTTCGTCACTGTCTATCCTATGGATAGTTTTCGAGATACAGGGTGTTAAAGTTGAAAAATGCGCAGTCTTTAGGAATTTCTATTTTCAAACTTAAGAGCCAGATTACATTTCTATTGCATAAATACGTTTACTGCATATTTAAGTAATACACAATTTTCAGTATAACTTCAGGGAACCATTTTTTCAAAAGATACTGTCCAATATGGTGTTTTGACGATAAAATGTTGCCCAACAAATATTTATTATACAGGGTGTTTTACAGAATGAGCCACAAGATACAATTTTTTTTTTATCACTTAATTCAAAACGCTGTACTTACGAATTGATTTTTGAGAAAGTTGATACTATTAATGTATTTGTATATATAAGCTTCAATATATACAGGGTGATTTATTTATTAAAAGTTATTGTATTTACAAAAACCATGAATACCCTGTATTTAAAAATTTCCTTGATTAAATGTAACCATATTCTCGGTATATATTATTTGTAGTAGATTCTTAAGAGTTATGAATTTGAAATACGATACTATGAACAGTTCTTTTGCCAAATGTTGTATTTATTACTTTTTCTTATTTAAACTGAAAATCTAAATTGAGTTTATATTACCTATATAAGTGTAATGTAAGCTTAGTTCGATGTACATTAAAAGTTCCGCAAAAGATATTTACTGTTACAGGGTGATTCACGAATTATTTACAATAGATTTTTGCAAACACTTAATCTCTACAATTTTGCTATATACATATTTTATTTCTTAAAGTTTATATCTACCCACTCACAATTTCGTAATTTATACTGTTGATACAGGGTGAACCATAAAGGCATACTATCAGCTACCAAAAATAAATAGGCTTTGAAATTATTACAACGATACTTTGTATTTCGTTATGTTAATTTCATAATATTACATTAAGTACGCATGAACGTAATATACATACAGGGTGATTTGGTTGTTTTATAATTACCTACAAAATATATCACACTTTGTTCCGATATACATGACACACTTTTATACACTAGGCAATATAAATGATACTTATTTATTTTTTTATGTAGATATAATCTAAATACTATGTGTCTGTTTTGAAAAGGCAGTATTTCATAGTTGTAGTTCCAGCACCAGATGCGAATGCAATAGTTGTCCCTAATTGGATTTTTTTTAACATTACTATTATCAAACACTATCCACATCGTATATTTCAAGGGGTTGCGAAATCTCGAATAAGATCTTAACTATCGGCAATCAGGTTCATGAATAAATTCGTCTATTTCTATTGAGTTACCTTCTTCCCTTTGGAAAGTGGAATGGATATATTGATGACGGTATAGACTTGTTACGTTTTTTAAATATTCTACGACGACGTGTATAGACACGTCGTTTAATCTATTTCATTTCCTACGTCGACGCACTAGATTTTCGGTTTCCACGCGGATTGAACAAAATTATTTTCACCTAATTACCTACCAACCTACATATACATACGTAGGTATAGAAGGTTAAGCAATTGATTTTACGAACTTTGGTTCAGTTTCGCTTCAAGATAGCCTCATGTCTGGAGTCTGAATGTGCATGTTGTGCGTTGCTGTGTAGCGTTTTTATAGTTCTGGCGTGTATAGACAGTCGTTTGTGCGTGTTCTGTTGCTAGTGCGATGATGTTTCGTATTGCGCGGATTGCATGAATGCTATGTCTGTCTAATTCTGATCTTACATCGTAGTGATGAAGGTTACATGTGATGTGTGTACGATTGCGTTGCAAGTTTCGTGCGTAGTGCATGCAGTGCTGTGCTGCGTGTGTGCGTGTTGCGTGTGCGTGTGTTGCGTGTGTGTGCGTGTGTGCGTGTGTGCGTGTGCGTGTTGCGTGTTGAGTGTGCGTGTGTGCGTGTGCTGTGTCAGTGTGTGCGTGTGTGCGTGTGTCGTGTGTGCGTGTGGCGTGTGTGCGGTGTGTCTGCGTGTGTGCTGTGTGCGTGTGTCGCTGTGTGCGTGTGTGTGTGTGGTTGTCGTGTGATGCGTGTGTGCTGTGTGTGCGTGTTGCGTGTTGCGTGTGTGCGTGTGTGTGTGCGTGTGTGTGTGTGTGTGTGTGGTGTGTGCGTGTGTGTGTTGTGTGTTGTGCGTGCTGTGCGTGTGTGCGTACGCGTGTGCGTGTGGTGCGTGTGCGTGTGCGTGCGTGCGTTGCGTGCGTGCGTGTCGTGCGTGCGTGATGCGTGTCGTGCGTGCGTGCGTGGTGCGTGCGTGTGCGTGTGTGTGTGGTGTGTGTGTGTGTCGTGTGCGTGTAGTGCGTGTGTGCGTGTGTGCGTTTGTGCGTGTGTGCGTGTGTGCGTGTGTCGTGTGTGCGTGTGTGCGTGTGTCGTGTGTGCGTGTGTGCGTGTGTGCGTCTGGTTTGCGTGTGTGCGTGTGTGCGTGTGTGTGTGCGTGTGTGTGTGGTGTTGTGTGTGTGTGTGTGTGTGTGTGTGTGTGTGTGTGTGTGTGTGTGTGTGTGGTGTGTTCGTGCGTGCGTGCGTGCGTGCGTGCGTGCGTGCGTGCGTGCGTGTGTGTGTGTGTGTGTGTGTGTGTGTGTGTGTGTGTGTGTGTGTGTGAATGTATTCTAGTATCCACGATAACTCCAGAACGATAATACCTACCTATTTATGTCTATTAACCTCATTCTGAAATGAAAATTTTGTTTTTACAATGTTCCCTATTTTCGTTATGAAGGTATAAAAGAGGTTGCATAGTTACACAAAAAAAATTATAATTAAGATTATTTCATTTGAATGAAGTTTTAAACGTCCTTTTGACGTGGCTGAATGTTTTTGATTTTATACTGTTGCTTATTTTCGCATTGAACTTATTACAAAAGAGGTTGCATAATTATTTTAAAATAATATTATTAAAATTATTACATTTCTTTTAATTTCCATTTTGTAGGTTGCAAGGTCGTGTGGTGTTCCACACCAGATATTTTTCAGAATTTGATTAATAAATTGTAGGGTTTCTCTCACTTTGCCGACGTATTTTTTAACGAAAACAGTCACATGAAAGGTTTATCTATCAATAAACAAATCAAAAAACATCCTTAAAAAAATAGATTAAGATGCTACCACTTTTTGCAACACCTTGTAGTTGACCATAAAATATTTTATCCAAATTTCTTCTGATTTAACAATAAAACAGATGCATTCCAATAGCTATATCATAATATTGAAGGAGAATTAATCATTGTTGGCTGTACTCAATTGGTTACCTCAGTAAAAATAAATGATATATTACTGCTAAAAAAAATTCTTACCAAGTTTTTCATTATTTTATGCTGTTTAACTCTGTATGTAGTTGTGTTGTGTTTTTAAGTATCATTTTCAACTTTGAGGGTGCTTATTTTCATTGAAAATGGCTTTCGCAAACCGGTTAACCTGTTATGCGTGTGATAGAAATTTTAACGCTAGACAGTTAATTTACTTCAATAGAGAAGAAAATATTGATTTTCTACAAGTTGCGTCTCTTAGAAGAAATATTGGAAGGCATCCTCCAGTTGACTTAGACATTATCTACATTGCGTAGTGTATAAAAACTTGTCACGTACATTAGAACAAGGTGTGATATATCCTGTAGGTAATTATAAGACAACCAAATCACCCTGTATGTATATTATGTTCATGCGTACTTAATGTAATATTATGGAATTAACGTAAATGTCACTCACGAAATACAAGGTATCGTTGTAATAATTTCAAAGCGTATTTTTTTTTTTGGTAGCTGACAGTATGCCTTTATGGTTCACCCTGTATGAAAAGTATAGATTGTGAAATATAAACTTTAAAAAATAAAATATACATGGCAAAATTGTAGAGATATTAAGCGTTTGCAAAAATCTATTGTAAATAATTCGTGACTCACCCTGTAACCGTAAATATTTTTTGCGGAGCTTCTAATGTACATCCAACTAAGCCTACAGTAGGTAAGATTGGAGACTTTTGGGACACCACCACAAAAACCGGTTTTCCACATTTCCAAGGTTGCCACAAAACCAAGGTCCCACCGTACCAAGGTCAAAATAGCGCAATGTGTGACCTACTTACATATCATTACCACAAACCCACGGTCACAAACCCCGATTTCCTGTTCCACAACTACAAGGCTATCTGTGCGACATATCATTACCACAAAACCAGGGTCACAAGCTCCGCTTTTCTGTTCCACTATTACAAGGCTATCCGACCACGCTTTCCTGTTTCACAATTACAAGGTCATCCGCGTGACCTACTTGTATGGTTTTTGTCCACTTGTATGGTTATTGCCCACTTGTATGGTTAGTGTCCACTTGTATGTTTTTTGTCCACTTGTATGTTTATTGTCCACCTATATGTTTTTTGCTCAACCTCACTTTTTACCAAAATAAAAGAAAAACAATATGTTAATATATTTAATTGATGTAGACAGACATGTACTAATTTATTACTCAGATATATGATTTTCTTTAGGAATAAAACATTTTGATTTAGTACAAGTGCAGAAGGTCCTCTCCACTTCCGTTTCAGTACATCTGCGCGGACGTGGTGCGAGGAGCTGAGCATACGTGCAATGTGGTGCCCATCGTAGATGTTCCTGTAACGGATTGACATCTGGCTGCCATCGGTTTATTCTAACCCCACACATGAAACATTCAACCGTATCGTCTGAAGATGTGGAAATGAATCCTGCTGCAGCAAGCGATGAGGGTGAGTGAACTCCAGACCATGTTCGATACGTTAGTAAGCGTTTATCGAAACAGTTGTAATACTGAGGATAATAAAAGTTTGGGTCACACATGTTAACATCAGCGAAAACAGTATGATACTGACAGTAAATAATGTATTCTATACAATATATACAATATATACAACAGATGTACAATATGTACAATATGTACAATATATACAATAGATACAGTAAAACAGATTACTCGTCTACGTAGCACACCTCATCACACAGTATACATGAGTCATCATCGTACACATCGTATAACTGTGTGAGAGCGCCCTACGACGAGCACCAATAATATTCGTGCGACAGGTAGTATCGCGCAGTCCACCGCTCCATATGCATATGATGGTCCAGTACGCGGTAATGTCCTGGTTTCAATCGGGCGAAACAGCAATGACACAAATTCATGAAGTCCACCAGATGGTATCGAACATGTATTGATATAATGTGGGCATATGCTGTTACACGACTTGCCGCAAAGTGCTCGCGTATTACCTTGCTCATTTCGGTATACCACGCTGAATTCCACTGAACCAGTTCATAATTATTTCGTAGCACTTTGTTTATGGAAGCCGGTAGTATTCCTTCCTTTTCAAAATTTACCCAGTTGGAATTAATTGACACGTCCGTCGCGTACTAATTTGAAATAGGGTTTGTGGTTGGTATATTGTCTTCCAATCGTCTTGCACTGGAGTAACTGACATAGTGAAGATCGGTAACTATGGTATATGTAAAACCCCTCCCTTTAAGTATACGAATAATACAGAGTGGGGATATGTAACCTTGTGTGGTGACCTTGCTGTGGCAAAGTGGACTAACCTTGGGAATAAGTATGGCTAGAAATCCTTGAATTAGTGGAACGAAAAGAAAACCTTGAAAAGGTGTAACCAACAAGACCGCTAAAGCAATGTGTGGTATAATCGTGAAGGTCACGTAAGTAGCCTTGAGGAGGGTACATAGTGGGAGAGTGTCATATATAAAGAGAGGGAATGTATGTAAAGTCAGTATCGTATATAATGGATAACATCGTACGTCAAGCCATAGAAAAGGCGAAGATTCTCGGTGCTATAAGTTCAAGTAAATATTGCGATATTTTGCTTAATAATGTGCATTATTTCTTAAATAAAAGTAAAACAAAGTTTGTTAGTGTCGGTCTATCACCCAAATTTGGATTTGAGCCAGTCGTAAAACTAGGTGGAACGAAGAGTGGTGGAGTGGTGTTTGACAAGCAGGAATGGCGTATACTTATGGATAATCAAGGGGTGATTACTAATTATTTCTACAGTCCTGAAGGAACATGGCTACCTACCAAACTGGGATCGAAGACTGTCTCGTACGAAAATATTAACAAGAAAAAATTATACGCCTCTGTGATAGTGACGAAATTGATGTCTATTTAGGATGGGAGTCTATAGAACAGTTATGGAAGCTTTTGAAGATAATATATTACCGATTGGAGTTGGCAGATACTGTGAACTTTCCAGAGTTTTATAAAACCTAATACAGTCGACAGCGACAATTCCTGAATGTAACATTCACCAAGTTATAGGTCCATTGCGTGATGTATTTGAGGTCAACATAGCCTGCCTTCTGGAAATGGAAGTATTTGCCAAGGAGAAACTATATATGGATATGGATCTTACCAATCCTATAACTCAAAGGGGGTAACGCGCTTGTAGTCAATAGTGGATAGTATTAGATGTTAGTCAATATGTGGATGTGTTATAGTGCGGAGTCGTGGCCTAAAGCTGTAGATTGTGTTAGTGCAGTCCAAAGACTAATATGCCAGTTACAAGCATTAGAATTCGATGCTGATCATGAAAAAGTGTATGGAATGGGTAGATTTAGTGATGACTATTTAAATAATCTAGTTAATAAGTATGGGGGAGGAATACGCCTTTGTGAAAAATACTTAACATCGCATGTAGGCGATATAGAGTGTATTTGTTGTATAAAGCGATTAATAGAAGACCTTAAAGAAATATCATTGGAGCAATTTATACACGAAATAGAAAGATATTTACCGAATTTTGAGTCATCAGATGACGACTCACCCAGTGAAGAAGGTGCGCATTAATGAGTCCAAAAACGTAGTTCACTACATAGTAGTATGGGAGTTGGCTTACAGGCATGCGCGAAAAGGAGAATGGGAACAATTAGCTAGAGATTCTGCACGATTTAAAAAAAGAATAGGTGACTGTGCTAATATAATTTCACCAATTCTCGAAAAACAGCATCGTGAGTGTGTGTTTGTCAGACGCTTTAGTAGTATGTAGTGATGTATATGTATAGGATAGTAGTAATAAAAAAGTAAAAAAGATCTGTTTATTGCATATTAATATTACAGTATATATAATTAAGGTTAATTAGCGTATTACACAATGTCTTTGGTAGAAATCCAGGAGTTGTGAGAAGTATCAAAACCCAACCACTTAACGAGAGCTTTATTCCCTTGACGTCGGATGACACGTTCAACTAGATGAATGTCTGGATGTTTAACACTTTGTAGTTCGGGCTCATAGAACCGACCTTGAATCTCTTCATCTCGACTATCACGTAATGTGTAGGTGAGTGGGCTTGAACGTTTAACTGTTGATATTCGAAAGACTTCGTAACTCCAATTAGGTGTGTACCCCTTAGAGAATATGCTTCTATGTTTGCTAATGCGTACATGTTCCCCCACTCTAAATTTAGGTGTTTTACGGTCAAGAACTTTCTGACATTTTAAATGTTGCAAAATATCTGCAGCATTCTTTTCCGTTACATCTACCGGTTTATATCCGGTTGTTCTATGCTTTCTTGAATTATAATCGGTAACAATTTGAGGCAAGATTGATAGCCATTTATATGATCCTTGCATGCTGAATGTTTTCCACATTATTGCTTTAAGGGTACGATTGACACGTTCGACTATGCTACTTTTCAAGGTGGAATAACTACTGTAATGATTGATATTGAATTTTTCATTACTTTTTAAATTCTGCATTATAAAACTCCGTTCCCATATCAGTTTGTATATGCGTAGGCATCTTTTGCAATCCAGATAGCAGTTTATCCATTATCTCCGCGACTAGTTTACCATTCTTGCGTTTGATGGGGAAAGCCCAGACATATTTAGAGAAGGCATTAATTATTACTAAAATATATCGAAATCCTTTATTCACATGAGCATAAGGTATCATTTCCACTAAATCAGCTTGAAAGAGATCATTTAAACCTTTTAGTACTACACAACGTCGCGGAAAATTTCTCCTTGCTGGTTTGTGCAGTTCTTCAACAACATCGGATTTACTCATTTTTACTTTGGATTGTAGTACAATCTCTAGGATGAATAATTGTTCTTTGTCGAAAGTGATATCTTTTGGAATTATAGGTTGAATCACACCTTCCTTACGAATAGTTTTATTATTTAGAAACAGCGGTGTCGTATATATTACAGTATCCACTCGAAGATGAATATCTCGAGGTAACCACTACAATGCAATATTTTTCCTCTGTAGGAAAGAAATATCTACCATTGATACCCAATGGAATATCTACTGTTGTCTGTTGCAAGACACCTTGCAAGGTAAAATAAGTTTCGTAATATATATCACTTTGCTTCGTAGCATCACTGCGATGCTGAGTAATATGTTTTCCAAATTTATCCACTGTCATTTGATGATGAAGATGTCTGCCAAATTTATCTATTGGCATAACTGATGGACATGTAGTACTGCCTTTAGTGGTAGTCGGTGTAACAATGAAATGAAAAGGATATAGTAATAGGTTTATAACAAGAGCTGTTACTGTATTACTTTTGCTTCACGTAGTTCATCAATTATATATACTACTTCGTTGTGATTGCTAGTATTTCCTGTCGACATTGATCCTAATAATTTCCGTAGCCAATCTACTAACTTATTCGGGTTATTCCACGGTACAAATTCAATAGCTTTGTTATTGTATCGCAATAGTTGCATGCCACCACCTCTTTTGGAGATGGAAGTTGTTCGAGATCTTGTGGTTGGAGGGACAATAGATGATGTAGCTGACCGTTTTCTAGGTTGAAGTAATGGTTTAATGATTTCCACATATTTTTACTATTAGTTCCTCGGATTTGGTCTGTCGAGTTATAATTACGTCGGGCAGCATTAGTACGACGCAATATGTCATTGTATTGCTGTAGGTCACTCTTTTGTACCCGTAGGCATTTTTTTAAAAGTAGTTCATATAATCCCGGTGTTCCTTCATAGTCTAGGGAGGATCCATCAGGAAGAGTGATATGAAGGTTTTCACCAATAAAGTCTAATTCAGCATCACCAATAAAAAATTTCTCTTCTTCCGGAATGAAATGTACGCCATATGTTAAGTCATACTCGTCTTCTGTATCTCTAAATATACCTTCAACGTAGTACTTAGCTAATCCTTGGTATTGATTTAGATAATCTTCAAAGGCGGGTTGAGATCCAGCAGCTAACAGTTCTGATTTCAATTGTTGTAAAGTAGGAATTTCCACATCATCATCGTTAGTGGTATCAGCAATTACAGTTTCCTGTGAAGGTTGCGCAATGGTTGCGGGAACAAGAGTGCGTGGAGCCTTCCGTAATCCAGCTGTTTTAGGTGTGTGATGTAAAAAAACTTCAGTTTCTTGTGCAATGACTTCATTTTTGACAGCTTCTGGCGTAAGGGGTGCAGCTTTGATGAGAGAGTCATCTTTCTTAGTAATCAGTTGTTTTAATGGTTGTGTAATAGGTTTAAAGTGTGCTTCTATTACACGTTCTGTAAGAGCGGTATCTTCTTTCAAAGTAGCATATTTTTGTTGCACGCTCTTGCGAGCACGCAAAATGTCTTGTACTAAGCGCTCCTTCATTACGACTGCATATGTTCCATACTGCTACCATATTTATAATGCTATAAAACAGTCAAATCTCTTACGGTACCGACCTGTATTAACATCGCTTTCTTTATCAATAACAATAAAACCGAATTTGTCGTGCCAGCAACAAAAACATAAATCTTTAAACCTATCAAAGGACATATCGACATTAACGTGATCATCATACACATGCTTAAGATTAGTGTGATCTTGTTGAAAAGAATAAGTAAATTAGCATTATCACGTATAAGCTGTTTTGGAATTGAAGAATATGTTTGACACAGATAGAAACAATCATTATTTCGATGTCTGCCAAAACAGAAATGATCTCTTATTTCATTTTGCTTATGACACGCTACATCATCGAAAATCATTATTGAATTTTTACGGGAATCACTAGGGGATATAACATCACTATTATCACTGTATTCGAAATACCCGACTTCTTTTATGGGTGTCAGTAAATTTCGTAGGTATTGGTATTTAGGTTGATATAATGATTTGCAATAAATATATACATTTTCAAAACGTAAACCATTTGGATGTTCTAACAAGGTAATCATAACATTTGTTTTCCGCACCCAGATGGACCAACGATTATACCTCGTTTACATCCTCCTTTCAGTAGACCGCTATGTTTAGAGTAAAGTTCCTTGTTATCAGCTGTGTCATAATTTTTAATAGGTAATTCTGTGTCTTGCGGAATGAAGCGTATGGTGCCCGTCATAGTACTAAACCACAAATTGTATGGTACTAATATATATACGTGTCATACAATAAAAGTAGTTTAGTAGTGGAGTGACAGCCAGTCTGGTATGAAGTATACTTCTCGGTGTAATAAGAAGAAAAGGGGTTCAGGATTAATTAATACCTTAATAAATAAATTACCCGTGGAGTTGCATATACCTGGGTATAGATACTGCGGACCGGGTACCCGTTTACAAAACGATAGCTCGCGGCGACAAAGGTATTAATGAATTGGACGAAGCCTGTAAAGAGCACGATATTGCATACTCCCAGTCAAACGATTTAAGTCAACGACACATTGCCGATAAAACTTTGCAACAAAAAGCTTGGAATAGATTTCGTTCCTCAAACGCTACATTTGGAGAAAGGGCAGCTGCATTAACTATAACTGGAATAATGAAAGGAAAACGGAAAATGGGGATGGGTGGAAGATCACGGACAGGCAATAGAATGGGAAGCAAATCACGAAGAACAAAGCGTACTCCCAAACCAATTTCATTTAACAAAGCGGTACTTCTAGCGCGACGTCGTGTTGGTGGTAAACTTCGATCATCTTTACGATCTACAATACACCAAGCCTTAAGCGTTCTAAAACACAAAAAAAATCATGTCACCCAAGAGCAGAATATTACCTATACCAAAACGAGGGGGGTTCATACCTCTTATTCCCCTATTTGCAGCATTAGGAGCCTTAGGTTCGTTAGGTGGCGGTGCAGCTGCAGTTGCAAAAGCGGTTACCGACGCAAAAGCTGCGACAAAAACGTTAGAAGAAACCAAACGACACAATCAAGCAATGGAAGCAGCAACCGTTGGAAAAGGTTTATATCTAAAACCATATAAACGAGGTTTGGGCATATATTTACAACCGTATTCAAAAAAACTCCCACTGAAGCTACCACGCCACGCCTTAAGTAATGTTGAGCTATCAAAATTTGTGGAGCAATTAAAGATTCCCTACTTTAGAGGGATATATATGCGAGATAAGCTACCTACACGAATCCATAGGAATGAATGTGGTATCGTGAATCTGGATAATCAAGCTAATCAGGGAACACACTGGACAGCATATATTAAGCGTAATAGACATATAACATATTTTGATAGTATAGGACATGTTAAACCACCCTTCGAATTAGTCCACTATTTTAAAAGTGATGGTAGCAGAAACACAATTGATTATAACTTTACTAAGGTTCAAGAGTTCAATACATACAACTGTGGTCATCTAGTCTTACGATTTTTATACGACTACTCGTTCTGATTGTCAGTAGTTGTTACGTGATCGTGATGTCGTACACATTTACCTTCACCGGTAAAAGCAGTATCCTGCAAGCCACATTTAATCCACCGATTTTTCTTGATAATGAGTCGGAATATGTAATGGGGTTAACTAGTTTTGAATCGTTCAATACTATACAAAACGTTACTTCAAAGAACAACATGCTCATATTTGGAAGAGATAAAATTACAATACCGCCAGGAACATACGAAATCGCAGATGTGAATAAATATATTAATGACTCAGTGAAAGACGATAAGGGGTATATTGATTTACGAGCAAATAATAATACTATGAAAGCAACCATGAAAGCAACCCATAACATTAGTTTCAATGTGGTCCATTCGATAGGGCCTATGCTGGCTTTAATAAAACTGCTGTTTACCAAGCTAAAAAAGTGTACACCTCTGAGAACCCTATTAACATCATCAAAATTAACTCATTAATTATCGAGTGCAACATAACAAGTGGTAGTTTTAAAAATGGTGAGTCATCACACATAATTCATCAATTCTTTCCCAGTGTACCAGCGGGATATAAAATAATCGAATCACCTCAACATGTTATCTACTTACCTATAAATACATCTACCATTTCAACAATAACACTTAAAATAGTAGACCAAGACGGAGATCTCGTCAATTTTAACGGAGAAGTCATAACGATAGGACTACATTTAAAGAAAATATGGTGACGCGGTATAATACATGTGCATGTAACCAGTGCAAAACAAACTATAAAAGAGTGAAGTGTGGAAAGGGTACAGTCAGTAAGCGTTCAGCGACCAAAGCGTTGACAGCGCAGAACAAAGCATTCTTGGAGAGTCTCGGGTTTACAGTACTACAATGAGTGTATTAAACGTTAATGAAAAAGTTGTTGTTGATAATGCTATCGTTAATTCCGAACTGCACACCCATCAACCATATACTACGAGATTTGGAAACAATGATGAAATCAGGATACCCATTCAGGAAGACATGTGCACTCTACCATCAGAAAGTTATGTTTATGTAGAGGGAAGATTATTGCGACAGGATGGCACTGTCTCCAATACCGCAAGGTTCGTTAATAATGGTATCGCATTTTTATTCAGTGAAATTAGATATGAGATGAATGGAATAGTGGTAGATTCCGTAACTAAGGTGGGGTTAACGTCTACAATGAAAGGGTTAGTATCATTGACACCCAATGATCTTGCCCGCCATCAAAATGCCGGTTGGTTTCCTACATCAAACAGCACACTAACAAATGAGCAAGGGTATTTTAATGTCTGTGTACCTTTGCGAATGCTGCTTGGCTTTGCTGAAGATTATAATAAAGTGATTTTGAACATTAGACAAGAACTTGTATTAATTCGTAGTAATATTGATACCGATGCAGTAATTTCAACTGTGGACGAAGCATTAAAAGTTGACATAGATAAGATTTATTGGAAAGTTCCACATCGTTCCAGCATTAGCGGAGGAATTAGCGTTAACGAAATACATTGATAAAAATGTGAATACTCCACTAGCATTTAGAAGTTGGGAAACCCACATATATCCCGCTATACCAACAACAGATAAGCATACATGGGCAATCAAAACATCGACTAGTATTGAAACACCGAGATACATTATTATAGGGTTTCAAACTGGACGAGAAAATAATGTTATGCACGATGCGAGTAAATTCGATAAATGTGCACTAAAGAATATTCGGGTATTCCTCAACACCGACCGTTACCCGTATGATAATTTAAATGTTAATTATGATAACAATTGCTTTGCCACGCTGTATGAAATGTTTGCTAAATTCCAAATGTCATATTATCAAAGAGATGGACAACCATTACTCACACCTATTCAATTTACGACGGCTGCACCACTGATGGTGGTCGACTGCTCAAATCAAAAGAAGTATTGCACTCGAAAGCAGTAGTTCTTCGTGTAGAGTTTGAAACATCGGCCAACATACCCGCTAATACGACCGCATACTGTGTTATACTCCATGATCGTTTAGTTACATACAACGCGTTAACCAAAGCAGTACGACAGTTGTAATACAATGTCCGTCATAATCGATGTACAAGGGTTCAAAATATCAAAAGCGTTTATACCAAAAGAACTCGCCATTTATAATGGGAAACAAATTGCCCATTTTGTTTTAAATCACCGTATCCCTGGCATACGTTGGATGCAGAGAGTCGTCGTCAAGCTACTTGGTTAATGCAAAACCAGCACTGTATTAAATGGGAAGAAGGGTATACACCACCACACCACTTTCGAAGAATACTCGAGAGATTGATTCAGCCAACAGATACTGTCTATGTCAAGGGCAGAGAAAGCAGATTACATCAGAAAATTTGTGACCCAGCCTGTTATTGAACTTGAGGAAAGTCCACCTCTTCCTGCTATGCAACCCGTTTGTTACTTTCATTGTAAATCATTATGCCACTGTGCTTTGGCTACTGTATATCATTTATATAATATATATATATAATGCAATAAGTCTTGTACATATTTTTAATAAAAAATAGTAAATAGTCATTTTCGTTTTTTTTATTTATATTACACAGTATTTGTATAGTATATATTCTCTTACTAACGAATTAATACATAATATTAATATATTTAAAACAACTAAAGGAATAATACAACTTATTATTAATATAAGTTTCATTAGGGAGAGAATATAGGAAAAAAAAACTAGCAAGTGTCAGTACCCAAACTATTCTTCTTCCGGTTAATATAAATTCATTTGCTTAGCAACCTGTAATAGTTCGCTCAACGGATCAGCATTCTCCAATTCCGGTATTCGCCAATGCCCCCACGCCAATGTGGAACACGTATCACGTAGTCGATATCGTTTGTCATCCTGGGACCTAAAGGCAATTTTGTTTAACATTTCGGTATATATATCATGTAAGGTTGATCGAAACACAAGCATTTTACACATTACTGTTTTATCAGACCCCTCCGCGACCGCTTTGTAGTCTACTTCCGTCAACACTTTCTGAATAATAACTTTCTTAACACCTTTCGCTTTCTTAACAACTTCCTTATCAGCAAGCTTCAGACAGTATGACTTCGATCCAGCACCATAAAAATAATGAATCGCTTTCCCTGCATACTCATCTTTCATTCGTCCAACGACGGAAGCAGTCGTAGGAATACCATGCAACTCATTATGATAGTTGGAAGTATCATATTCGTCTAAATTATTTCGCATGTGTGCATACAAATCATCAGTTACTATCTCAACAATCAAAGAATCCGTGTCAGTATAGAGCAACGTGACATTCTTGCCATAATGAGCTCGTAAGATATAAAAAAACCGATACATTATAATTTTGGAAAGATCTAAAATACTGAATCCGACATAGACGGGTTTGTCGTACGTAACTACCTGTTTCGACAATTCCGCCGCAAACAATTTATCAGTGAATTGAATAAAATTTTTAAATTGCGGTTTTGCAACGTACCGTGCTAGACCTACCCGACGACCGTTATTTTCCCAATGTGTTAACAGTTTAATAACTCTTCGTTTATCGACATTTTCCATTGTTTTACCAAACACGCCATTATTCATGATTTTATAGAAATCCTTTTCAAACTTGTTTTGTGCTGTGTTGCGGAGAGCTGTATTAAGGTCTACGTATGGTATTAGCCACGGACTCTGACGAAATCGTAAAACCCTATGAATACGAGTAACAATTAAGCCATGCTCTATACATTGTTTTAAATAGCGGTAATGTATAACATAGTTGGTCTTATCACACAGGTTCGGGATTAACTTCTCCTCCTGGGAATGTGGTGCGCAGATCATTTCAGGACAAAACGGATAATCGTTGTGTTCGTCATGCAGATGGTGGGGATAATGTATATCAACCTCCAGTACAAATCCAACATCGGCGTCATCATCAATCTTTACTACGTCAAAGTGTTCTATTTCCTCTTGAGGTAACCACATAAACCCATCGTGAGGCAGGTATTGCTTCATACTCCAGCCGTATAAATTCGTGGCATCTAAATATTGTAAAAACACTTTCGGTTGTTTAGGATCATAGTTTGGAACAAACTCGTTATTAGCGATGCTTCTCCGCTTGATACAAGTACTACTCCACCCGAATACCTTGTTTAAAAAGTGATACATATCCATATCCGTCAGTAATTCTAGCTCTACTTTCGTACATTTCAACATGGCATCCCACGCCAATCCAGGTAAAGTGACATACTGTGCAGGTTCTAACCCATACACACCCATACATAATCTCCTAAAGTTTTCAAACACGTCAGCCAATAACAACACATCTGATTTTAAATAAATATCAGCATAATCACCTAGTGTATTACACTTAAAGTGATCCCATACCAGTAGAACGCGACAGTATTCGTCATCGGAAATATTTGCATCGCGCATTTTATCGTAGAATTTGTCATATGATGGCACCGTGATGTCGTTCAACTTACTAAAGCTGTCTACGTACGCATAAGGAAACTACCCTTATTTCTCACTAAGTTGAAGTCGCTATCATTACTAAAATATTTCCGTACCTCCATACATTGATCATCTGATAAATTCTGTGATAGAGTATCTAAGGATGCAGCCATGAATCTACAACTATCGACGAACCGTAAATTAATGTATTTCTTTTCCTGATACCATGACTGTTTACATATTCATCAACAAAAATATGCTTACCAAACGTTATATATTTTTCACTGTTAATCGGAAGTACGGTAATTTCTTCCGTTTCACTCGCTAACTGTTTAATGAACAGGTGAACATCATAACCACTGAGATTATGTAGAAAAACGGGAAGAAATGTAGGTACCTGATAGTTTAAGTTACACGTGAATGTGCTGCACCACGATACTTACCAGTAACGTGACAGTGATCTCGTACTTTCGGATTTGTCGGATCGTCCGTAAAGTGCTTACCGCATATGTAACAACATACACTGCATTTATACGTAACCTGCTGTTCATCCGTTAATGGTGTCATTGGGACAATAGTTTTGAAATGTTCATTATATATCCGTTTTACATCACTTTCCAGTCGTCTTATAAATATCTCCCCTGCATTGCTCCTCTATACAGCTCTAACTTAGACCACGCATCGTTTACACTACACTTAATGTAATAACTAAACGAGTATGGTTCGTGTTTACGTTTTATCGTGAACGGTTTTCGGGATCTGGTTCAGCCGTATCTACCGGTACTAAGAGCGCTTCAAAATCAGCATATATTACGAATGGTAGAACCATTTGTTTCTGATAGTTCCGAAAAGCGAGTATATTTTCCGCGTAGAATTCCCCGGTTATGTCTTTTTTTTGTTTCACGCCCGGTAATTTTGTATATACGAAGTTACAGTCGTGTGACACGTGTCGGGTTAATTGCTCCTCGGATCTAAAGTAATACAAGCATGCATCACAAAAATACATTGCTCCGTTCCGCCGAGTTATTTGGTTGCTAAGTAAACGAGAAAAATTTTTATCCATACATAATGCTGATTATCTGTTTGGTTACTGACTAATAATAATAAATTAACATGGACTGCCTGTTTGGCTTTGGTGTAGTATAGAGGCCCACTACCTCCGTGACACGTTGACCATCACGATAGGTATCGTCTAACCCATAAACATTAATGGAAATGTTGTTATTGCTCTCAAACGTTGAAATATTCGTCAGCTTAACAGGGAACTGTACACCAGTCCAGTTGAATAACGTCTGGAAATCAGGGTAAGAAGATGTGCGTTGTGGTACTCCCGTTGGTGTCACTAGTGCCGATACAACAGCCCATGCAAAACAGCAATTATCATTATTTTTACATTGACTATGGCGTGTTTATGTGCGATTTCGGCGGGGACAGCCATATAGGAAGAACCCGTGGTGGGAGCAAATTTAAGCAGGTTTACCTCTATATACACGAATTGCACCAGGGACCACCCTAAAACAGTTGTTAATACTCGAGTACACCACGACTCACACTTACCAGAATCTTTATGTTGAAATTCCGATTGTTTTGCATCCAATATTTCACTTATTTTTTGGAAATACTCTTCTAACACCGTCCCTACACTGAGAATATCATACTTAGTCTGAAACGATTTCAGTTCTGTGCTTTCCTACTGTTCAAAAGTATAAACCAAACAGCTCAACATTACATTTTAATGAATAGTGTTTCTGCAACTGATTTTGTACTACCTTCAATACATTCCCTTTCACGTCTGCTATAAAGGTGAACACATCAGTATGCATATTGCATGGAGACAATCGGTACGACACAATGCGTTGTTTAAACGCATTTCGGATCACTTCGACCCCAGTATCGACAAGGAAACATACATTTGCTTTATGCCTATTGCTTCTGAGGTGTCCTTGGAATGCATACCTAGGTACATCCAGTGAACAATCTGTGCAGTGACACTCTCACCATTGTTTTTTGGTTCTACCGGTTCATCGTGTTGGTCAGCCTTCCGCTTCCTTGAGTTGCTAAACCCTGATGGTCCGGGTTTTGCATTATCCTTCACAGAGTTTACCCCAGATGGTCCTGCTTGCGCAAAGGAATCAGTAACATGTCTATGTACTGCTTTGTTATCGTCGGAAGTGCTTCCTTGCACCACATTGCTCCCTGTGGTTTGGTTTTGCAACGAACCCTCCTGCATGCCAGATGGTGGAGTAGATACTGACATCCAGCACGCTGTTTTTTGATGTCTCAGTAAAGAATCCTTTCGCGAAAATTTCTTCATGCAATCGCATTGAAACATCTTATTACGAGCTGTAACAAAAAAAAAGTTTACATAAAGTTTGTATAACTGCGTTACGTGTTTTGTTATGATTCCTTTTGTAACCAATTATAATTATTATACAATCCTATTATGTTGTTACTTGTTTATTACTGTTTCAAAAAGAATCATATCCAGCGATGCGAACGAGGACGCAACGTAACCTATCGCCAGGAATGGGATAGTATACGATGGATATCTCAGGTTGAGGGATAAAGTAGCGTATGACTTGGGGAGGACGGATAGTCAGGATAGAGTGCTGCTGATTACAGATATTCCACCCAGCATTGTTTTATGCCCTACCATGCTGGGGACCACTTGTTTTCCAAAAACTCCGCAACACATGTAGGGCTCAATACACTCTGGGGCGAAGATACTGCGTTTTCCACGATGTCCCTAAACGGTGATGGCACAGGTATTATATACTGCATCGGTGTTGCAGGATTTGAAGAGAATGAGATGTCAGTAAACGACCACTCATTCTCTACAAAATCTGCAGCACACGCCGGACTAAGGATGCTTTCCGATGATTCGTCCATCGGCTCTACTTGTACCGAACAGTTTAACGGACTCCAATTCAGCTCAAACTCCTCGATACAAGCAGGGCTGAGAACAGTATCGGAAGGACTCCAATTCAGCTCAAACTCCTCGATACAAGCAGGGCTGAGAACGGTATCGGAAGTGTGTTCCCTGAGCTCTACTTCTACCGTAGAACTACTATACGACCACTCCTCTAGGAATTCTGCGGTAGCGGTAGGGCTCAGGGAACCTTCAAATACATTATCTCCTCCCACTCTGTCCTCCGAACGTGTAGCAGATGTGGACGACTCATCATCTACAACACATTTGGGGGTCAGAACAGTTTGAGTGTTATCCACCCTCGTGTCTGAGTGCATTGCGGAATTTGCGGATGAACGGAAATCCATCATAGGAATCCATTCATCCGAAAATTCCTCAATGCATCCAGGACTTAAGATATTATGAAATACAACCTGCTCTTCGCTCACGGGTGGCTCCGTAGTCTCGTTTGGCTCACTAACAGGTTGTAGGGTGAGCAGTATTTCGTCCACGGAGACCTGATCGTAGTTGCGGGATACCACCACATCCAAGTCGTCCTCTGGAGGTGGTGTAACCAACAGCTGCAAAGCTCTATCACAGTCATCCATGTCGAAGTACTGCTCGCTCTCTGCCAGGCCGTCCTCCTCATTTACATTCTCCTGCAGGAGCTCCATTACTTCCTGTCCGTGATCCATACGAGACCTTGCATCCAACAACCCTGCAGGATGGGATAGTTAGGTTGTGGTACTAATGCTATGTGGCTTATGATATTTATTCGCCCATTTGACACTGGAGGACAATCATAAGCCACATATGTACGTGCATACCTATGAAGTGAAGTGGCATATAGTTTATTGAAATTATTCTAAGTCCGAAAAGATTTATTGACATTATAATAAGTCTTATATGAATTTATTCAAAATTCCACAAATTATTTTTAAATATTTGCTAAGTCCACAAATAATTTTTTGAAATATTTTCTAAGTCCACAAATTATTTTTTTAAATATTTGCTAAGTCCACAATTAATTTTTTGAAATATTTTCTAAGTCCGCAAATAATTTTTTGAAATATTTTCTAAGTCCACAAATAAAATTACAAAATTATTCTAAGTATCAAAAACTCATGCAATATATAAATGAACACTTACTATTATTTGAAGACATGTTGTAACACCACTTTATAACACTTTAAACTGTAACTGCTGCCGTATAACTATGGAATGACTCTCTAGTGGAACTGCTTCCTCTTAAATACAAAATTTTTAGTGGTGGGGAGAGTGGGGGAAGTAGAATGGGGTAAAAGTGGAAAGTAGGTCAAGGTCAACCGCCTATATATGTACAGGGGGGGTGTAGGGGGCCCCCCCAAAAAACCGTTCAAAATGTCCTCTAAAAATGCATGAAAAACGTTGTTTTTTGTGGGGGAAACACCTATATTTAGCGAAAGGAAAACAGTAGAAATCATTCGTACAACTGCTTCTAAAGTAATACAGACGAAAAATCAAGATGAATGCTACACCAACTTCCCATCATCTGCTTCATCTGGCATCTTGTAATTAGCGCGAAACATGTGATCTATGTTAACGGTTTTGGGAAGGGGAGGGGGGGGTCTGGGGGGGGGGCCACCCCAGAAAACCGTGAAAAATGTCCTCTAAAATGCATGAAAAACGTTGTTTTTGTGGAAACACCTATATTTAGCGAAAGGAAAACAGTAGAAATCATTCGTACAACTGCTTCTAAAGTAATACAGACGAAAAAAATCAAGATGAATGCTACACCAACTTCCCCATCATCTGCTTCATCTGGCGCCGAAGAAATGTATCAGGTAAGACCATAATTTTTTTTTTATTTTTTTTTTGCACTATTAATGTATTTGTAACTTTTTTTTATTTTTTTCAGGTGGACCAATCTATATCGCCTGAGGCATTTTTTCTTCGGCAAGTCCTATCCCGAGATCCCTCCAACACCTCACGTTTCCTACACTATTTCCATCCAGCCCTAACTATCCCTCCACCTTTAGCCCGTTGGCTTCCTCACACCTCTACCCATCCATCCCTACAGTCCAACACTTCAGCCCTCTTCCCCTGAAGTAGTATACATCCCTCAACCCTATTCCACTCCAATTGACGTGGGTAGCTCAACCAGTGACGATACAATCTATGAACAGACGACCGTAGTCCTGGATTCTCCACAGGAGCTCGACAGTGCTGCGGAGACAAATACATTAGACATACCTTACGCTGACGTCATCACTATCAGTGACGCCGACGATGCTGCCTACGATAGTGATGTATGCAGCACAGTGGCTTCCAGTGTTGAGGCGGTTTGTTCCTCATGTGCTGGGAACGACTATCTCAACATTGGTGACTACGACTCCGACGTAATAATGGACCCTGCCTACAGCTACGATTCAGACGACTATGACAATGACGCCCTACGACAACAACGAAGACTTAGACGTAGAGAGTTCATCAATGAAGTCGTCATTGAAGCGAGCAGTGACGAACGACTTCATGAACTCTCTAACAAATAACATGCAAAGCCTCGAACAAAGCGATCACGACCTCGAGGCTATTGTACAACGAAACCGTGAACAGGAACTTGATGACGCAGCCCAGGAAGTCCAGGACAACGGGATGACTCTGACATGCACGACGACGAAGACGAAATTATTGAAGACACCTGGTTTTGGGCTACCCACATTCCCATGACTATTGCCGCACTCTGCTTCCCCGGTATCCAATATCATGCATTCGATGGCGTCAGGAGACAGTGCTGCGCAAAGCAATACAGCTTTTTGCTAATTGTTGCGTGGTACTGGCTCTTTACGCGCATCGCATTATCACCTGGGAACGTCTAACATTCACGGTATGTATTCCCCTTTACACTAATGCTATACTAATGCATCTGGTTCTTCTAGCTGACCACCATAGTACCATTTGTCCGGAATTATGATGTCGTGATTACGGAGAGCTCTCTGAGGAGCAGCTAGACCGAGCCCACTAGGCTTGTAACATTATACCTTGACTGGAATAATGTTATAAGCCTCGTTGTACTCAGTGGGTACGATCACGCCATTATACATCTGGAAACGATACTGGAAACTGTCGAAGAGATTGCAGGACTCTACGAACTCATCCGAGTTCGTAATGTAGCTCTTCGACACATGGTCTTCCTAGTGATCGAGACAGACATAGTAAATATACCTACTGCCACATTTCTCCAGCTACTTATGTTTTTATTTTCAGAAAAAGACCGACATCCTCAATAGTGCGGCTGCAGACCACTACCGACCACTAACTGACTCAGCGCGTTGACTATATAAACCAACAGATTGACAGACTGCTAGACAAACAGACTGACCGACTGACAGACTGCTAGACAAACAAACATGCATTACATTTTGTATATGTTCAAACATATCTTCATGCTGCTCACCATGATAAGCTGATGCATATGTAGCACAGAAACATCACACCACACTGCACGTCCACGCAGATGTAATGACACAGAAGTCGAGTGGACCTTTTGCACTGTACTAAACCAAAATGTTTTATTCCTAAAGAAAATCATATATCTCAGTAATACATTAATTAAATATATTTACATATCGTTTTCTTTTATTGCGGTAAAAAGTGAGGTTGAGCAAAATCATACAAGTGGGCAAAAACATGCAAGTGGGGTATAGAGTAGCAAGCAGGTGGCTAAGCATCAAGTAGGTCACGCGGATGACCTTGTAATTGTGAAACAGGAAAGCGTGGTCGGATAGCCTTGTAATAGTGGAACAGAAAAGCGGAGCTTGTGACCCTGGTTTTGTGGTAATGATATGTCGCACAGATAGCCTTGTAGTTGTGGAACAGGAAATCGGGGTTTGTGACCGTGGGTTTGTGGTAATGATATGTAAGTAGGTCACACATTGCGCTATTTTGACCTTGGTACGGTGGGACCTTGGTTTTGTGGCAACCTTGGAAATGTGGAAAACCGGTTTTTGTGGTGGTGTCCCAAAAGTCTCCAATCTTACCTACTGCCTACATTACACTTATATACGTAACATTAAATCAATTTAGCTTTTCAGTTTAAATAAGAATAACTAATGAATTCAACATTCCTCAACTTTTTCGCCTTGCATCTCGAAAACTGGTCATAGTATCGGATTTAAAATTTATAACTCTACTACAAATAATATATACTGGAAAAATGGTTATATTTAACCGAGGAAATTTTTAGATACAGGGTATTCATAGTTTTTGTACTTTCCTTAAAATACAATAACTTTTAATAAATAAATCACCCTGTATATATTGAAGCTTATACATACAAATATATTAATAGTATCAACTTTCTCAAAAATGAATTCGGAAGTACAACGTTTTGAATTATGTAATAAAAATAAATAATTGTATATTGTGGTTCATTATGTAAAACACACTGTATAATAAATATTAGTTGTGCAACATTTTATCGTCAATATACCATATTGGATAGTATCTTTTGAAAAAATGGTTCCCTGAAGTTATATTGAAAATAATGAGTTTCTGCAAAAAAATACCTTCATATATCTGTGAATCACCCTATAGTTATGAATATTTTGAATTGTATTTACTAATGTATTACTTAAATATGCAGTAAACGTATTTATGCAACAGAAATATAATCTAGCTCTTAAGTTTGGAATTACAAATTCCGAAAAGCTGTGCATTTTTCAACTTTAACACCCTGTATCTCGAAAACTAGTCATAGGATTGAGTTGGGCCCATTGACACTTTTGGTTACTAAATCGAGTACAACAACATACCAAAGTTTTAGAAAATTTAACCGGTCGCTATTTTTCCATTACTTGTGTGCGGGGTCCTTTCATACAAATATCTTGGAGTGATTAGCGATTAATTACTTTTCTGGAATTTAATTAGATAACTATGAAGTAACACTGCTCGATGATTTCACGTTTTTCTCCTGGTAGTTACAATGACCTTTTCAGTTATTAACTATAAATCCTTATCTTCGCACGTCTAGACCGCTAATTAACCATTACGTTTTAAGTCACTTCAAACTCTAATAATACTAAAATTACATTTTTAAATCGTGCAAATATCGGTGTAAACCGTAAAATTAACGATTATAAAGATTAACAAGAATTGAGTAAGGACAAGGAAATCTATTATTCATCGATCTACCGTCACATATACTGACCTTTCTCACGATATTGTACTGCAGGTGTCTAAATAGTAGTACCTAACATGTAACATAATCTTGTCTTTTTCTTATAGTGAAAGATAGCCAAAATAAAACACCATAAACACCTACTGCGATTCCAATTGCAAGTAAATTCCCATAGGATCACGAGCACATTCATCTAAAGCTTCCAAATAAATGATTACTGGACTAGAACAGATTATAATGGCGTGTATGAGTATTGGCATACGAGTACAAACCTATTGATCACATTGCATCCCTTGCATCAGTCTTGCAGTATGATGTTACGTGCGTGAGTCAGGAGGGGTTGAGTCAACTCCTCGGGGACCAAGACCTGGATGATGGAAGCTCCCAGTCAATCCCGGTAACGCGCCTTTTCAATCTGCGACGATGAAACGGCACCCTTCATTATATCTGTGCTGTCTACGCGATTTACAGTTTTTAACACGAACATCTCATCTTCGTTGATTGACAAATCCCGTAATGTGCTTTCTTTGAAGTTTTTTTCTTCTTTATCATACGTGCAATAGATTCTTAAAATTAAAGTTAAACGAACATGTAAAAATAGTAAAAGAATAAGTTAAAAACTAATACAAGTTACAAAAATGATGTATCAGACAAACATTGAATTATGTGACTATTTTTTACTTTTTCAATACAGTGTATTTTGTTAAAACTACGGAATACGATATACTTCACTTAAATGGCACAAACATAAACAAGTATTCGTTTATCTACTGTATAACTAAGTCAAGTTTTATACAAAAAATAAATTCCATAAATCTTTTTCCACCCTATTAGAATAGCGTATACCTACTGCGCACATAAATGCATTATCATTCGGTTCTTTTTAAATCATTAAATTTTTAATTAAGCAAAAGACTAAAATGTTTGTTAAAATTTAAAACGCGAAAATGTAACATCGTTGAAATTGAAAAAATAACGCTCCTAAAATACAGGATTTAAATAGAATTTCCACTAAAAAATTGTTGAATGCAGTTTGTGCTTAAAAAGGAATCTATTCGTGTTTACCGGTTTCTTTATACATATATGGCTCAAGAAACAAGTAACCTGATTTCACTTTTATTCTGTTATTCTGTGTAATGTTATAACACAAAGGAAGTAAATGGAGAATAAAGCCAAATTACTGATTTGAACATACGCAAATGTAATCTAATAGTGCAAATTTAATAAACTATTCAGTTACAATTAAATAAGGGTGGTAATACTCAAACATTTGTTAAGAAACCTAAGGAAATTAAACATTCTGAATGAATACTATCAGCTGATAATGGACTGTGGCTAATCTAACGAAAGTAGTGCTAATCGCAAGTGGTCTAATGGACAGTTACTGACAGAAGTAATGATCATCGAATAGGCGAACTCTGTAGCATAGGCAGCCAACATATCGCTCAACTGGTCACTTCAATCACCCTTATTTTCTCAAAGAAGGGAATACCGTTACTTGCGCATAATATGAATACCTATGCTATAAACTTATAAATACACTTATAAACTAAGCGATTTTTTCCTAGACACCAGGGTATTCGAAACATGTCTATTAACATCAAGTTGGATTCATTCATAAGCGCGTCTTGGTTGATATTATAACTTGGAGCTGATGAAGACAATAATACAAACAATCTTCTTTAAAATTAAAAACACTCATTTATTTGACAAAACATAGCATTATGGGTTAATAGACATAGTTGATATCAAACAATTCCCTTTCAAGGGCGAATTTGAAATAGAATTACAACGGTTGAATAAAAGGACGCAACATTTTTGTATTTACATAAATATCGGCAAAAATCAAATTAAACCCCGAATAATTCATATTTATTATTTAACAATAAAGGGCAAAACTTGCTTTAAATTTTTACCTTGATTGGTTGATTAGGCTGTGTAACTGTTCATTCTCATTTCTTGATAAAGATAATATAAGGTAACAGATAATGATATTATTGACTAATGAAACAAAGGCAATTCCTTACAATTTATATGCAACATTTCCTGTCCTTCATGAGAGGAAATGATGTTTTAATTACATTATAAGTAGATGTAAATTTCAAACAATCAATGCATATTAATAATGATTTATTCGGTGTGGAGTGTACTTCGTGTGTGTTCACTTGCGTTGTGTTACCTTCTGTTAAATATTGCCAAGACGTGCAGGGCAACGGGATTCCACTTTGGAGACAAGAGAAAAACTAGTTGGAAAGTTGTTAATTATAGAGTAATATTTGTACAGCTTTACCTTTTGAGTTTTGATGATACCTTAATAGAAATCCCTCTTTTCATCTATCTTTTTTCTTACTGATGCGCCCCATAAGACAGAGAATCTCCTTAAAATGTTGTGTGGGAGTTCTGGAACAAATGGTAATTTTGGTTGTTAACGTCTTGTTAACTTGCGCATTTCAACAGCACGTATAGACGTCTAGAAAATCATATTAGTAATTTTAGGATGCCTCATACTTTTTATAACAAATACAAGTGCGAAGGTGGATCAGAAGACTGCAGGAGGTGGTCAAAAGCAGTCGTCCCTTATAAACAAAAAAACAAGCGCGATGACGTCTTATTGTTAATGAAATTGACGAGAAAAACCTGGGCCAGTATTACCCGGAGAAGTTTTTTTCGACGTTGAATATTATGAGGGATGATTTCCCCTTACGAGAGCCATACGAGAACCGTTATATGAAAACAGAATTCTATCGGCATTTGCAGACGCATTTCCGATAGGAAGCCCTTAATAACAGCCAAACATGGCCTCCAATTCTGCCATTTGAACGCGGATTGGGATTTTATCATTTTTAGCGTCGAGAAAACATTTCTTCGTCAGACGGTTTCGAAAGACTCTAAGACTCTATGAAGAAACAATAACAGTCACTATTGCATTTAAAACATACAGCCGATGAGTGGTAGTGGGCGTGTAAGCCGATAGTATTGGGGCTGTATGTACCAAGCACAATTTACTTCTCAAGATTACGTGCATATACTGCAAAATTTCATGTTACCTGTACAGTTTTGCATTCAACGTCTATCAAATATGTGCTAATTTATGATCGCACGTCTGCCTTTTTGTCTCAGATTTTAATGCCGCACGCAGTTTTGCACGCTCTAAAAGTCAGTGTTCAACTGACCGTTGTGTGAGTATTATTGATCCACGCTAATGCCCTTGCTTGGCACAATTATTATTCACTGCCTTAGGGTTCGACGTCATATTGGGCCTCCTCAGAGTTCTCAATATGGAGAATGCCCTACCTGTCATCCGCAAGGTGCCAGAGGCGCTCGTTCAGGCACAAACTGCAATGGACCCGTGGGTAGTGATCCTCACGCACGGTTGCGAGGTGGTTGTCCTTTTCGGGTAATCATACAAAAGTCCAGAGCGAAGACCGGTGCCCTAGCTAAGTATACAGTATCGATAATTTATTTAATTCTGTTCTGTTAACACCTACAATGTATTCACACATCTAGGACATGTTTCTATTTATTTCAGATACGCAGGGCATCAGCCACAACCAAGCGACAACAGGACAGTCCACACAACATCTACACCACCAACAACATCGCCACTACAACGCTTTTTTTTGGACATACCATAAATCTGAACTCAAAAATGTCAACAGGCATTACACACAACCACGCAACCCAACAACCACGCAATCCACGCGCTGAAGAGGATGAAGAATCCTGAGCAGCGCACCACCAACACTACTAGATACATTATTGCTTATCTTATTGTATATTATATTGTAATATGTATTATAACTATGTAACTTGTTAATGTATCTAAAAATTCTAATAAACTTGTTAGAAAAAAAGGTCGTCAGCGGAGTAATATGGAGCCAGTCTGCCTTGGCCAAAAGAGACAAGATGATGAGGTATATAAATAGTACACCGTATTTGGCATCGATCAAACGTTCGTTTAAAGTTTTACTAAAGAGTGTCTTTCTAAAAATCTTCGACTAGCTGAAAGCTACTGGAATACGATCATGATGTTGTCTACAGTTTCATGGTAAAGAAACAAGAACGCTATACAAATTAATCGTAACCCAGATTTTATAGTACTAACATATTGCGTTTCACTAATACTTGTATCGTTCAAAGTGAGACCAACCGAACACCCAATAACAGTACACTTCAGCATCATCAATTACAAATGCTTTACATGACTATACCATGGCGTTCTACCCAACTACATCCAAATCACCCGAATTTCTATTGGAAGTTTCTGAGTAGCGTACAATGTATTAAGCTACATCTATCTATCTGTTAGTAATTTCCTAAGTGCAAATTAAAATTATTTCTAAAGAATATGTTTACACATTCTTCGGTGAATGTGATCGTTTATACGCTGATGCCTTTATATCTTTGAAGTATGCAGCTCTTTCATAAGTATTTGATAAAAACCAAAATCCCTGCCGCAGGATTTATCCTAAAATCAAATCAACGCCAAGAGAATTGAAATCAAGCTTAAGTACAAAATTCCAAGTACGTACGACTTATCGTTTTGGGGTTTATTTTTTTTTTATAATAATACCTTATTCAGCATGCTCCATTTAGAAAATACTACATGCTTTGTTTTTAAAGAGAACTTAACTACACTAGTTAACTACATTTACATACAGTGTGTATTACTGCAAAACTTAGTTGTCTAATTCGCAACTAAAATAATATTAATATGTATGTTCTAAAAATAACATCACATATCAATCAATTGAAATTAATTGCTCAAATGCTATTAAGCTTGCAAATTTCGTAAATGCTTTTAAATTGTCTCGTAACAATTGTTGCTTTGTTATTGGCCATGTTTGTCCATTTTTTTATAATGTATTGTAGAGTATTTCTAAGACAGTTAAGACGAGGGCATACATAAATTATATTGTCTACCGTTTGACTTTCATTGCCGCAAATGCAATTGGGATTATTCAATATGTCATATTTGTAGAAATAGCTGTTAAGGGTTCCGTGACCAGACAATAGTGTAGTAAGGTGATTTGATAAATGTAATTTTAATTTTAATCTTTCATTTACCGTTATAAATAGGATTTGGTGGTAGGCCCTTTTTGTAACGATATCCATTTATTATTCAACTTTTCTAAACTTTTAGTTTTAGCGTAATCCTCTATTGCACGTTTTCTGACACGCATTGCGTTTACTTTGGTGTTATGTTTTATTTGTTTAACCGCTGAACTTACACTGGCTATCTCTTCTAATTTACAAATTATTGGTCTGAGACTTGTCAATAAGACTTTAATAGACGTGTCTGCCTAGGATAAGTACTTTTATAACTATGTGGCTGGTGAAGCTACATTTCGCTGTCTGCAAGCAGATCAATGAACATCGCTTATTGACATTGTAACCGTTCAGCCGTGTGCTACGTCCCACTACCTGCGTCGTTTTGACGATGTCGGGTAGAGAACCACGGTTCCAGCAGCGACATCCGTACGCTCTTCGGAGTTGTCATGATAGCGTGAGTGTCCCCCTACCCGTGACGTCGTGCTGACGGAACAACAGGTCCAGTTCGTGTCCATGTCCTTCTACGTGGAAGGCAGCACTAAGAAAAGCAAGAAGAAAAAGAAGAAAGAAGACAAAAAAATAGAAGAAGAGATTGCTGCTACACCGCTTACAGCAACAACATACACCGTCACTGCAGCAGAAAGTCGTCACCGTCTGAGGGGTTCCGGTCCAGAAGAAGAAGGCGAAGAAACTAGCAAGCGACCGCCCGACCACGCCCACAACTGTGATCCACGCGTTCGAGGCCCTTATTGACACCAGGAACCTCCCGGACGTAGAAGAGTTTGCCGCCACCAGGGAGAGGGTGCCGCCAGTAATTTTTCGTGAGAGAGAGAGAGAACTGGGTTACCTTCTCCCACGGGTTAGATCACCGAGGATCGTCTTTACACGTGTGAAGGCAATCGCCGGGCGATACCGGATTCAGCCTGCCACTACCAAGGACCGTAACAGGCTAATACGGTATTTGGATAGGCATGGTACATCGTACCATACCTATTAGGCAAGGTGGTTCTGCGGGGAATACTCGTAGAAATCTCCGAAATCAACGTTACTTCTTAGCTTAAAGATCCTGATGTTGATATAAGCGCTGTGTTTCAGAATAAAGAAACAAGGCAGACCGATCCCGCATCTGCTGGTCCAGTTACCAACCGAAGAGGACCTTAAGAAGATCCGGCAGGTGGAGTACATGGCTCGCCTACGTGTCTCCATTGAAGGGTTGAGGTGGAGATCCGGCATCGGGCAGTATCACCGGTTCCAGGGATTCCGTCACGCACAGCGTTGGTGTAGAGCGGTGGCACGCTGTGTCAAGTGTACAGGACACCACGACTCCAGTGACTGCACCAAACCCATACTGACCGGGAAAAGTGCGTAAACTGTTGTGGTTAACATCCAGACATCTTCAGGGGTTGCCCGAGATACCCACGTCTCCCACAGCGAGAGAAGACAGAAACCCCACCATCACGTCTCCCGCAACGGAAGACCGAATATCCACCTCAAAGGCGACCGAAGAGGACATCGCTCACAGCGGCATCCTCTCTAGTTCAAACCGGCGTTATTTACGCCAAAGCGTTACCAATTAAACATGTTTCTTTTTCTTTTTTTGCTTTTTAGACACTAAGTTATAATATGTTGTAAACGCGGAAACAAATGAAATTATCTCAAAATATTATGTAATCAACCGGATGAAGAGGCAACCTCGCCTGAGCAGTTGACTGAAATTGCCAATACCTATAATCAATCAACAATTGTAACTAATAATAAATATACTGTATTGAAATATAAACTGTATTGAAGCTATTAGAAGCTTTTCATGTATAAATGCAAACCTATCTGATACCAGTTCATGTAACAACGCACGCCCATGGCCATTCGGGTAAACTCGGCGTTTTTAGAGGCTATGATCTTCTGTTATTTTCATGGAGGTTTAAACGTATAAGTTCTGCAATACCGTGTTATAGGAGTCTAATTAAGTCTCCATTTTTGTCTCTTATTACTTGTGCGTTTATTCAAAATGTTGCAATTATTTAGGCTTAAAATTTCCAATTTCAAATTTGTGTTGCACGTGTGGTCGTTGGGTTGAGAATAATTGCTCATACAGCATGTATTACGGAACGGTCCATATACCTCAAAAGTGTATACCTTGTATATTTTTATCATCATGATTATTTTAGTTTCACCTGTACTACAGAATATTTATTTTTGCTTTATGAACTACAGAGAATTCGGTCATATAAATACATATTTAGTACTTCTAATCAAACGTAACTTGAGATTTATGTATTAGTTTTTACTTGCTTATCAAATGTGAGCGTCGTCAAACTGCAACTATACACATAGTGTTATCTTAGCTCCATCCAAAAGGACAAGCCCCCCAGTGGGATGCTTCGTCTATAAATAACTTCAACAAGGAATGTTCCCCCCACTCAGAAATAAACAGATCGTGTTAAACCAGTACGTAGCGAGATAGTCCAATCCCATCTTACCCAAGCCCAGGCTGTAAGAGGCGGTAACCCCACAAACTCCAATACAACACTGCAACATCATCCAACAAGCAACCAGTCACACGATATAAGCGAGATGAAGAAAATGATGAAAAGTCTAATAGAACAAATGGGAACAATGCTTAACCTATTAACAACTCTTGTCATAAAACTCAATAATGGATCAACAACTTAAATTAACACAGTGGAACGCAAATGGGCTCTTACAACATAGAGACGAATTGATATGCTTCTTTAGAAACCAATACCTCGACATCATGTTAATATCTGAAGCACAATTTATGGACAGAACCTATATAAGAATACCAGGATACACAGTATACGTAACACAACAACCAGATAACAGAACTCATGCAGGTACAGCAGTAATCATTAAAAATTCCATCAAGCATTATGGACTTGAGGAATATAAAACAAACCACCTCCAAGCAACAACCATAATGGTAGAAGACAGAGCAGGGCCTCTGGTAATTTCTGTAGCATACTGTCTACCGCGTCTCAGTAACAAGCATGAACATTATGAACATTACTTTCAATCTTTGCACCGAATTTATATCAGTCGGTGAGTTCAACGCCAAACACATATAATAGGGATCGAGATTAACAACGACCAAAGGAAGGGAACTACTGAAAGAAATTAACAACAACGGGTTGCAGCACTTATCTACTGGCGGGCCAACGTGTTGGCCATCGGACCTTAACGAACTGCCTGCCTTGCTTGACTTCTGTGTAGTTAAAGGGGTCAATCGCAACTATTTAAAAGCTGAATATTGCCTCGACCCATCAACCGATCATTCACCGATTGTAATCACACTAGGATCACATTTGCTAATTAGTGAAAAAACTCCTATCCTGAGCAATAAACGTACCAACTGGAACCTATTCAGAAATTTAATAGATGAATCGCTATCCCTAGACATTTCGTTAAAAACGGTGAGCTAACTTTAGCAGTAGAATACTTTAACCACGCTGTTCATCAAGCCGCCTGGCAGGCAACTCCCAACAAACAAAGATTTCCCTGTAATTGTGAAACAAAAAATCTCAGAAAAGCGTAGACTCCGCAGGCAACGGCAAACAACAAAGCATCCAGTTGATAAATGGAGGCTAAACCAAGTGTCAGTGAACCTCAAAAAACTACTTACTCACAATAGGTGCAAAACTACTTGAAACATGTAACACCCACAGTAGCAACTGATTACTCGATCTGGAAATGCAACTAAAAAGATAAAACAATCACAACTGCACAAATCGCGTATTCGTTCGGAAACGATAATTAGGTCCGAAGTGATCAAGACAAGGCAATAGTTTTGCTAACCACTTAACCAAAGTATTTACTCCATTTGCGACTGAAAATTCCAATGTAGAAGAAATTGGAATTCAGCAATACCTAGAATCTCCCTTCCAGATGTGTCTTCGAACAAAGCAGTTTACTATAAACGAGATCAATTCGGAGATTACTAACAATTTGAATCCAAATAAAGCTCCCGGATACGTCTTGATCACCGGTAAGGTTCTACTAGCACTCCCGGGCAAGGGATTTATATTCATTTAATGCAATACTGAGACTGCACCACAATGGAAGGTGGCTACTATCATACTAATCCCTAAACCGAGTAAACCTAAAGAAAAAGTCTACTGCCGATTCTATCTAAGGTCTTTGAAAAATTGCTACTAAAAAGGATAACACCGCTAATTTCATCAAACAACCTAATACCTGACCAGCAGGTTGGCTTCAGGAAACAACACGCCACAGTCGAAAAAACACATAGTGTTGTAGGCTTGTGGAGGTCCGCAAGTAATTCCAATAGAGATATACTGAGGGAAAAACTTTAAGATCGATCGTCAATGCACCGTGGTACGTGCCGAACGAGGTCATACGCCGTGATCTCAAAATTCCCACAATTAACGATGAAATACAAAGGTAAAATATCCAATATCGTGATCTTCTCAACGGTCATCCAAATACATCAGTAGATTGCCTATTTGACAGAGAAAACGAGGAACCTAGACTTACGAGATTCAAGCCGTCAGCTTTACCAGACCGTTTTGAATGAATCCGTGAGTGTTGTGTTATAGCTATAATCAGTCAAACTAGTTCAGTTATAAGGAAACTGTTAATGAACTATTTCCAACCTGTTATGTGTACATATTAGTTAAATAATCAAGTTAAAACATTTTCTGAATGACAACTGTTGACAGACTGTAAAAATTAATAATAAAAAAAATAACTGAATTCTGCGTAAACATCAGTGTTACTTCTAGTTTTTAAATTTGGGTTAGAGTAAATATAAAAACTTATGCGAAATAATAATTCAATAAGCATTTATAAATAATTAAGTTGTAATAGAGACGGTATTAGAAACTCATAAACAATTTTGCTACCGATTATTGAATATTAAATAAACTGGTTCCATTTAAAAAATTCCCCTTTGTTGAATTTATAACAAATTATAGTGACTGCTTAAATCGCGTTATTAAATCTAATTTTCAGTAAATACGGAAAATATTAATCATGTCCGCAAATTACATTTCTAAAAAGAACTAGTATATACACGTAAGTTATTATGTCATAACTAACAATGATAAAATACGATATGAAGAGAGTGGTGTATCAAAAGTTCCACAAAATGCAGGAGACTAACTGAATTCTAGCTTGGAATTGAGGGCACCCACTGGGGTCATGAAATCCATCACATTGCCTTTTCATAGCGCGCGTCTGAAAACTGCAGCTCGTAGGAATAAAATATCATCAGGAAACTGTCGCTACCGTAGAAGACCTAGTATTACAATGAATAGGTAATGTTGTTTTCTTTATATGTAAATTTGGAACTACGATTGCGACTGTACTCCGCCTATTTATATGTAAACGTAAGAAATCGAAGCTTTTACAACTTTCGTTAACTTAGTTAAGAACAGTAATTTATTGTGAAATAAAGCCAAAGGGAGGCTTGAACAACTTAGAAAAGAGAAAACCAAATTTCTAAGTTATAGTAAAGAGCGTTGTTTGATCCCCGTGGTCGATGCCGTGATAGAGTAGAGCCCCGGGGCCTCCTCCCCGACACTTACCGCTAGCTAGTTGGGATTTATACAACCACAATAACATCTGGTCATTGTTTGTTTTAAGAATTGATCTGGCAATTGCTTATTTTATTATTCATTGTAGAACCCCGCATTTTTATATTCCTCGTCTACTTGACCAAATTTCCACACTTGGCTTACTCTCGAATTTCCCTAGAGATCTAGTGGCCATCAGGTAAGCGAAAAGATTTCTATTTTATTTTTACCGTAAAAATAATCCAATTTTAACTAATTTTAAATGAGTTTAAAAACCGTACATCACTCTTCTGAGAAAGTATTGATGAAAGAAATAGGTGTTGTACATTAGTTCAAAATAGAAAAATGTAGGTATGTACCCAACTTAGAGAAACTGATGTAAACTTTCCCTTGAATAAATATTGTAGAGGTTTCTCATCTGTATATTATAAAAAAGATTAAGTAACGGTGGAATAATTCTAAAAAAGTTTGACTTTGTCTATTTTACATTAAAAGATTGCGTATTTTGTTTTCCTTAATATTTAAAGCCTTTGTTGAAGGGTGTAACGATTGGAGACATTTATCTCAAGCTATAGAGTGCAATGAAATATAAAAAAATCATCTTTGCAACAAAATCTTGGGTTGATTTAAATAAAGCGATACAATGTCAAACCACTACTGATTCGCTAAATTAGAAATTGATAAATCTGGAAAAAGATAATTAGGGATCCGCGTTAAAATAAATATAAATAATAAGTTGCACCAACAACAAAATGGAAATTTTATTAAATTAGTTGAAATAATTGCACAGTATAATGATACTATATCAGATCATATCTATAGAATTAACAGAAATGCAACAATTATGCCTAACTATTTGGATGTTCATATTCAAAATGAACTTATTTCCCTCTTGGGATAGAAGATAAGACACCAAATAATAAACCTGCTGAAAGATAGTAAATATTAAATTATTACTCTAGTAAACTACATATCGTAGGTTCAAATCCTACTAGAGGTAAACTTTTTATTTATGTATTTAATATAATTAATAAAAAAAATTAGTAGTATATATTATTAGACTGCACGCCTGATATGTCACCAGGACTAACTTACATTTCAATGTCTGATTCAACAGGACAAGACGAGGTATAACTAATAGATTTTTTGAAGACACAACACTTATTTACATGACCTAAGGGAACACTGTTACGATAAATGTGCACACAATAAGGGTCCCAATAACCCTTGACTTAAACTTAAACTTAAACCCTAGAGCTTTCTATGTGCCTTGTGTAGCCCACAGTTTAAATTTAGTCGTTAATGATGCTGCACAAGTTTTTTTGCAATTGTACAAGAGCTATACGTTTTCTTCTCAGCATCGACTAAACGATGGCAGATATTAAAAGAAAAAATCATTGCTTTAACATTAAAACACCTTTCAGATACTAGGTAGGAAAGCAGAATCGATGCACTGCAGGTTCTTAGGCACAATTATAGTATGATAGTAAGAGATTCTGATACAAGAAATGTCGCAAATTCTTTACTGTTAAAAATTAAATCCTTTAAGTTCACATCTTCCATAGTAACATGGTATACGTTTTAGTCAAAATTAATACTAGACCACGAACGAAAAAACGATCCTTTGATTATGAGAGCAAGGATGAGACCCCAAAAAATCTACAGGGCCTATTTAAGATTAATTTTTATTTTGTAATATTGGACACGGCATTAACAAAAAACTGAAGAAAGGTTCGACCAAATAAAAAATTACAGTTTTTAATTTTCTGAACGACTTAAATAATTTCCGTAGAATAGATAAAGTAAATAGGTCTTTAAAATGTAAATCTTTAGAGAACGTATTATTTGATCCATTTGTAAATGAAAAAGGAGGATAGTCAATTAGGTCAATCTCCACCAGTGCTATAAAGATATAATGTATAATGCTGTAATGACTCCTTCTGAATGAATTTTTGGGACACACAGAAATGAATATATTGATACAAGAAATGTGCAATGTAAAATGTATTATTTGAAGACCCCCAAACCTATAGATATTATGGTATAGTTTGATTAAAATAAAGTTAATATTTTATCGGCGGATGTCTCCAAGAATTATGGGAGAGAGGGAGAGGAGAGGGAGAGGAGAGGAAGAGGGAGAGGGAGAGGAGAGGAGAGGAGAGGAGAAGGGAGAGGGAGAGGAGAGGAGAGGAGGGAGGAGAGGAGAGGAGAGGAGAGGAGAGGGAGAGGAGAGGAGAGGAGAGGAGAGGAGAGGAGAGGGAGAGGGAGAGGGAGAGGAGGAGGGAGAGGAGAGGGAGAGGAGAGGAGAGGGAGAGGAGAGGAGGGAGAGGGAGAGGGAGAGAGGAGAGGGAGAGGGAGAGGAGAGGGAGGGAGGGGAGAGAGGAGAGGGAGAGGGAGAGGGAGAGGAGAGGGAGAGGGAGAGGGAGGGAGAGGGAGAGGGAGAGGAGAGGGAGAGGAGGAGAGGAGAGGGAGAGGAGGGGAGAGGGAGAGGAGAGGAGAGGGAGAGGAGAGGGAGAGGAGAGGGAGAGGAGGAGGGAGGAGGGAGAGGGAGAGGGAGAGGAGAGGGAGAGGAGAGGGAGAGGGAGGGAGAGGAGGAGGGAGAGGGAGAGGAGGGAGAGGGAGAGGGAGAGGGAGAGGAGGAGGGAGAGGGAGAGGGAGAGGAGAGGGAGGAGGGAGAGGAGAGGGAGGAGGGAGAGGAGGGAGGGAGGGAGGGAGGGGAGGGAGAGGGGAGGGGGAGGAGGGGGGAGGAGGGAGGAAGGGAGTGGGTGGAGGGGAGGAAGGAGGAGGGAGGGAGAGAGAGATATGTAATTTTATTATAGTTTTACAGCGATGAGTCATACCCAACGTTATTTGAATCCAACTTTACGTAGTTTACGAGACAAGTATTTATAAAATAATTTCGCTAGATATTTAAAAGAAAAATTAACGTAGACATAACCTAGCAAGTTGATTGGCTATGTTACCACATTTTGTTGGAACATTTCCGTCAAATAAATTTTCCGTATGATAGGATGCTAAACTAGAATGATTTTTGTCGAATGAAATAGAGCACATATTTATTAAACTGTTTAAAACCCTTATACCGCTAACTTATAAGGCAAAAGTGATAATATGAGGGCAAAAAAATGTGCCCTGAGTTTCAGTGCCCAATTCACTCTCCCTCTCGTTGCTTTGATTTCAAAAAAATCTATTTAGGACGATACCTACCCAAACTGTCACGTCCGCCAACACCCTGTACCTCATCAAAGGACAACCACTGTTAAATTACAAATATTTTTTATAACATTTGACCCTCTCTATGGTGGCGTTCATGGAATCTGCTTCTAAACAGGAATGGCCTGATTTTATGAATTTCATGTCAACTGTGTTCAAATGGCGAATTTTGTTGACACTAAAAAGAGCTACACCAACATACTCGAAGAGGTTTTGTCCGCTTCAAGTGTCGGAAAATGAAGCAACATGATAAACTAAATAGGCAATCCAGAATGCAGCTTCCAATTCATGACTGCCTTTGGTGCTATTCATCCCACACAAAACAATATCCGTCTGAGTAGTAAATTGTAAAATTATCATATTATTGTTGTAAAGCTGTCTTGACTGTATCATTTTTATATACGTTACAATGAATGTAGTAATCTTTTTTGGTATGTAGGATGCCAAACGAGGTTCGTGTTCATGAAAAATTTTCTGATAAGCGAACCTTGACACTGGCTGTATTTTTTTCTGAGCACAGCATTCTTCTGCATACAATCTGTATATTATCGAAATGTTTAGCTTCGGCGAAATGTATTGTTTTTGTGAATGACGCCTATGCCCTGCTGCAAAGCGACTCAATCCGAGGAAACGAGTCAATGTGCACTTTAGCAAACCGCTTTGCCTTATTAAAAGTAGCATTAGGAGGTGGAGTGTTTTTTCTCTTATCATCTCCTGTTGCTCATATTTTATGCAGAATTTTCTAATACTCTATGAAATAGGAAACGTGGCACAAAAAATTTCAAACACACTCCATGCGGTTTTCCATTGGAGTCTTTCAGAAAATACGACCTGGATGTTTGATGGTTTTTTGTTGTTGGATTGTTTCAAACGACAGGAATCTTTTACGAGAGGGAGGTTTGAAGACTACTGACGAATATCGCTTGCTAAGGTATAGTATTTTTGACATGATGTCTCTCTGGTATATTTTTGTTACATTTAAATCGGCACTTTGCTCAGTCAACATTCTCAGGTTTTTTCAGCGGCCTTTACTGAACTTTATCATTTGATTCTTCGCTGTCTGCAGGTAACTGATAAAAACTCTATGAATACGCGAAGGGATCACTGTTCTTTCTGTAAACAGTTGATGACCCAGGCAAATTAGTTTCCGTATTTATCGCCGATCTATCGTTTGTTACTAGTGCTAAAAATAAATTACTAAATTTAATCACTTGCACACATTTAATATCCTGAACATATCTCGACTCAATTTACCCGTATGACACGAGAAAGAAAGAGGACTATTATTTTTCTCAGGATATGATCCATTTGTACTTCTGTCTGTACCTTTTGGCAAACTAATCTGGTTAGATATGACTATTATCTTTGGCCCATGTTCTTTGGTCTCATCCGTACAAAAAATGAAATAAAATAAAATAATGTAAAACAAAATTGAATTAAAATACAAATTAAAACAAGTTATTATAAGTTTTGTTATAAACGAATAAGTTCAAAAGTGAATATGTAATTAAAAATTAATATTAATCTTATTAAATACATAAATAAAAAATTTACCTCGAGTAGTATTTGAACCTACGACCTGACATTGCTAGAGTACCGCGCTAACCAACTGAGCTATTGTTAATTCCTTATTTACTTTTGCACTTATTCGTTCATAGCAAAACTTATAATAATTTAATATTACTCAATTTGCTTTGGTATGTGTGAATCCTTGCGATATTGCAGGCTTACATTCCATTAATATAAGTAATTTGACTGTTATCTCATTAAATTTCGAACTTACATCAGTTCTACATACATAAAGACAAAATTTACATCGATTGGGCTTGTACTTCGATAGCGCAGTACTCTAGCAAAGTACATGTCGTAGGTTCAAATCCTACTCGAGGTAAACTTTTTATTTTACGTATTTAATAAAATTAATAATAAGTTCTAAATTAAAACAAGATTTAAAATTTACACATCCCGAAACAAAGTGTGGTAATAAGAATTTATTGTAATTTTGGTACAAAAATCGGGATTTTTACTTCTATTTCCAATTGTAATAAAATTACATTTCCTTATTGTTTGAAAAACTCGAGTGCGGGGACAAGAAAATTGAGTTAAGCTCTTTAGGCAAAGAATATTTTATTTAATAAATTACTGTACACTTACTTTGATCCTTTGAGCTAGAAAAACTTTTAGCGCTACTTCTCAACTATCAATTTACAAATCACCTGTGCAGAACAAAATACAGTATGCAATTTGTTACGTTTTAGCAAGTTTGTATTTACATCTAAACTTACCTGTATTCGCTGTTTGATTTCTTTCTTTCTTATTTTCATCATCTAACAGCCGAAGATTTTTTTCCCCCGGGAAAGCATAATAAAAGACCATAATCTTGTGCACTGCATAGACACCAAAATATTTTCAACTGAAATCCGTCTTTGGTCAAATTAGCCTTGGAAATAAATCACCCAGTTGCCGTCTTATAACGTCACCACTGTTTGTAACTGTCAGAGAAATCAGTCTGTTCTATTTATATTGCAAAGCCATTTTAAATATTGCGATTTTAAAATGTCATTTGTTATAAAAAATTCGTCCAAGTTTGACCAACGTGCGCTCATTCAATTTTTGTGTAATGAGATTTTGCAACCAACGCAAATCCATTTCCGATTGCAGACATTTTATGAAGAAGCGTATTTTGCCAATCCTACTGTAAAGGAATGGTGTCGAAAATTTATAAATGAGGGGGAACAAAACATGTACCGTGACCAGGTACATTGTGTACTGCATCAACATAGCGCGCGTGGATGGTTTGATTACAGAAAATCGTCGAATTTCGATCAGTGATATCACAAAATATTGATGTGAGTGTAGGATCCGTCCATAGTATCGTAAAGAAGCTGAGTTACAAAAAAAAATTGTACGCAATGGGTTCCTGGTCTTTTGTCTGAGGATCAAAAATGATTGCGGACAGGTTTTTCCCAGCAACACCTAACGGAGTACAACAAAAATGATAATAACTTCCTTTTATCAATAGTTATTGGTGACGAAACTTGGTTCCATTATTTACAACCATCCAGTAAGTTGTCATCGATGCAATGGAAACATTCAAGGTCACCAACATCAAAACAGTTTAAGGCACAACCTTTCACAGACAAGGCGACACTAACATTTTTTTATGACAACAAAGGACCATTATTGATAGAATTTAAAGAACACAGAGTGAATATTAATGCAAATCTATACAACGAAACTCTGAATAAGCTTCATCAAGTAATACGACGAGAACGTCCAGGAAAACTTTCCAATATGTTATTTTGCTTCACGACAACGATCGGCCTTATGTCTCAAACGTAGTGAAAGAAAATCTGCACAGAAAAAATAGAGGGTTTAGAACATACACCCTATAGCCCAAATTTATCGCCTTGCGATTTTCATACCTTTGGCCCACCGAAAAAGGTATTGAGGGGTTGACGTTTTGAACGGACGCTGAAATATAAAACGCCGTACAAGTGTAGTAACTGCTCACTTACAACAGTGTGCAAGTACTTACCCCAAATGATAGATGTCACTACCGGCTCACACAATTTCAAATGCAGTTACAAAACTTCTGTACATGAAAGTTTAGGTAAAAATTTATTGTTTAGTGCACTTAACCCATATTGTGTAATACTTGCCACATTTGTGTGCTACACCATCGAATATTTAAATACCTTACTTACTCCATAGATGTTTGTTTATGGTTGTCATACGCTGTTATTTGCGAGAGTCAAAAATATACAGGGTGTAGAACTAGTGAGTAATTCTTATGTTGCTCGTAACTATTTTAGATAGAGAAAATCTTTCAATATGAAAGTTGTGTATTAGCTTCTTCTCCGTAACCTAACAATGTCTACAATTCTACTAAATATTTTAAACTGAACACACTGTACATTTTTAAATATTTTTATTCTGTTATCAATTGTCTATCTGCCAATGTTTTGTTTTTTTAATTAGGATCATCCGTTACGGAGTTATTCAATTTTCTAGGAAAAATGTGACGTATGCAAACAACGAATAAAATGTGTAGCGGCCAAGATCAAGATCATCTACTGTCATCCGAAAAATTAAAGGTTAAATTCCGTTGTACAGGGTGTATCCTACGGTGGTACAATAACTTAATATTTTGATTGGCCATAACTCAATTATTTAAATGAAACACCCTGTATTTTTTAAGTGATTCAGATAAAGAAATAAATTCTCTGGCGATTTTATATGCGGTTTCCTAAACCTAAAGTTAACAATTTTTAAATTATTGCAGTTTTAAGAAAAACAAGGCCGTTTTATGCGAATTATAATTTTAGACGGTTATGTTATATTTCGAGAGCGTAATTATTGCATATAACAAGATTATCATAAAAAAACAAGTTAATTAAATCATTAACACAAAACAAAGACTTATTTTTATTACAATTACCTACGTAATGCAATTAATAGAAGAAATACCAGAACAACTTACAATAAGTGTTCAAACATACCGCCATTTTGTTGCAGGCACAGTTGAATTCGTTCCGTAAGTGAAATTGAACATCAGTTAGCATGTCATGGGTCACTTAGCGAAAAGTATCACGAATTCTCTCTTTCACATCTTCGCTAGTAGTTTGAGGAGTTCGGTACACAATGTCCTTTATACAGCCCCAAAGAAAAAAATCTAGTACATATAGGTCTGAAGGCCTTGCAGACTAGTTCTGTGGACCACCTCGTCCAATCCAACGACCAGGGAATCTAATCTTTAAAAAATTTCGAACATTCACAGTCGAGTATGGAGGTGCACCATCATGTTGGTACCACAACCTAGGAATAACATTCTCATGGACATGCTGCAGTAAATCGTTCAATTCATGTTCAACAAAGTGGAGATACATTTGACCATTAAGATGGTTCTAAAAAAAATGTGGACCAACAACCTGTGCCCGACAATTCTACCCCACACGTTTTTTGGCCACTGATCTTGATCAGGAATTCGAGTTTGTCGGTAGCATAATGATGGAGATTTCGCTGATTAGAGAGGCATCTGTTATTAAAAGTCGCCTCATCAGTAAAAAGGGCACCGTTCAGAAAATCTGGTTCGGCATTCAATTTATTATTAATCCACTCACAAAATTTCTACGGGGTTCTAAATCCTGCGGAAAAAGTTTTTGGTGTTTTGGATATGTAGGGATGCAATTTATTACTTTTTAAAATGCGGTGTTCAAATGTATGACTTGCATCAACAAGTTTTGGAGAAATTTTTCGAGTGGACTGGTGAGGATTTCCAACCACGCCAGTTACAACCATTAATGCGTTTTCCTCATTAGTTACATGTCTTGCAAGCATCCGTTTTGTGTAATTAAGGATGCCTGTTGTTTCCAACCTCCCTTTGAGTATTCTAAGCTGACTTCAGTTTCGATCACTTTCTCCTAATACATAGATCATATTAACACACTCTTCCCTAGAAAAATTCACTCTGATATACAAAACAGTGAACTTATACAGCACAACACACAAATGCTAATTTATTTCGAATTAATATGACAGATAATTGTTTTATTTTTTGCAGTAACTTCCACAGCCCTCCAAAAAATCACAATTCGCATAACACGGACATATAATTCTTAATAAAATACTTATCTTTTTTGGGATTTTTTAATGGTGTACTTTAAATTATACAATCTAAACGTTTCGATAATACTTACAGTTATCTTCGTCAGTAGTAATGTTTGTTAAAAATTGTTAAAGATGTAGTAAACAATTTTGTCAAATTTGAAAAATTAAAACATAAACATAAGCCTGCTATTAGTATAACAGTTTGGGAAACATAAAGCCAACTATAAAATTTTTAGTAAAGAATAACTAGGTCATAAAATTAAATATTATTAAACTGCCTCAAAGATGACACTCTCTACGACGAAAGCTAACAATGAAATTTGCCAGCTAAAAAACACATTTAACAAAATTTAATCGAGTTATGATGTAAGTGTAAAGTTGTGAAAAACTTCAATTTTAAAATGATAGAAGCATTCACAAATCCAAACATGACATCAAATAAAATCTAACAAAGAGATATCTTCATCAATAATTGGAAGTGTTATTAACAATGAAAAGCACAATGCAGAACGTTCTTTGTAATTTTTAATTTCAATTTAATTTCAACTACTTATGTTAAATTATAGTGCTGTGGTAATTTAACATATAATTGGTAAAGCATTTGCTTCAAGGTCTAGGAAAAACACAGCAAAAAACCTAGACATACCAAAAGTTGAAAACAAATTAAAATCAAGGCTCTTTTTTAATTATAAGATGCCAAAACCTATTTAAACGGAGATTTTCTTCTTGTCTATTAAAATTATTCGGGTGTTTATATATTTCAATAGCTTCACGTTGCAAACGAACATAATAATGGGTTTGTCTTGACTATATTTCCATATTGTCAAATTGAATGTCATGATTTAGATTATTCAGGGCATGGTCAGCCACAGCAGACCTCTCTGGTTGACCCAATCTACAAAATCTCATATGTTCTTTGCGTCTTGTATCAAAGCTACGTTCATGTGGAAAAGCATACATCGGGACATCGAGAAAACAAAACATTAACACATAGACAATTGATGACAGAACAAGCATATTTAAAAATATACAGGAAGAAAATGCAACACCCTGTGGAATTGAAAAAGCGAATACACAACTTTCATATTTAAAGATGATCTCCATCTAAAATAGATACGAACCAGCATAAGAATTACGCACTAACTTTACACCCGGTATAAACCGACGTTTCACAAGTATCTTTTTAGGCTTCTTCTGAGCATAATTTTTTGTGTACAACGGTTGTGTAGTTATTGTTAAGTAGATAAATTTATACTGTAAATATAAATTAACTTGAATTAGGATCGTTAGCGAGAAACTGTACCTATAACCTACATCAGTACTCTAATTACACTGTTTGCTGTGATATCCATCATTCCACACACTTTCTTTACGTTCACTTGAAAGGGGGTTTCGACGTTCCAATTATCACTATTGACATAGAAAGCAGCATGTCATACAACATGTACGTGTCGAATATAAAAAGACTTTCATGTCTGCTTTGTAAAAACAGCAGTCATATTAGTCTAGAGATGATTGACCAAAACGAATTTTTACCTTCCAATCAACATATATAACGTGTTATACAATCGAAAGTTTTTTCACTAACGCTAAAGACACATAAAAAAGGTAGTGGTTGGAATTGATCGTCCTCATGGCGTAATTAAAATTGCAATTGTCTCCTTTTAGGAAAATCAATCTTCCGCCACACAGCAATATACAAAATTTGTCTTACTTAATTTCCTACTCCTTTTTAAATGAAGAGTCCTAATTAACGGGGTTGATCTTTTTTAAGTAATACTTAGAATTGTACATACTCATGACCACTCGACCTTTTAACTTCAAACGAGCGTGTCTTATTCTTGCACGCGCTAACTCCAATCTTCCACGAACAGTTCTTTTACGCTGTCAGTAATCAGACAATTATTATTACATGCCTACTTTGATGTATCCCACTGAAACTAATGTTTCATTTACTTTGCAACCGGATTCCCAATCATTTATACACTAGATTTGTTTTAAGTGGTTAACAAACAAACATATTTAAATAGTCCTAATTCTTAATTTACCTCTACTTAGTAATGAAGGATCACTTTAATGATAGAACGTCCAAGCGACTGTCCCGCTTGAAGCTTCTTCCGGCAGGACAGCTGTACGAACACTCTGTCCTGCTGGAAATCCTTAGATTTCTAACTGGTTATGTCCTTCTGGCAGGACTTATTTTCTTCGGGCAGTACATATGAGTTTTGCAGTGGCGTAGAATTCCATGTGGATTTTTAAGGAAATATACACGCCTTTTGACAAAAATAAATCTTTATTATTTTTTTGTAATACAAAAATAAACTTATACTTTTTAGTATAAATAAGTACACATAACAACAAACGACTTATAATTTAGGATTTATGTGGGAATTCCGTGCAAAATGTGGTACGCATAGCAATCGCGACCTGTAGTTGGTGTACAAAGAACTGCGCGTTCTCCACAATGAATTCTTGGAACATCTATTGTATATTTTCTTTCTGCATCGTCAATTCTTTGTTTTTTAGCCGGAGTTCTTCGAGAGTAG